>OY754335.1:15337500-15688860 GCA_963573305.1 Pyrrhosoma nymphula
GATTCCTTGTTCTTCTATTTTTTTATTGCTTCCTCCATGTACATATTGAAGAGTGCTGGTGACAGGTTACATCCTTGTCGGACACCTTTGTTAATTTTTGCCTGCATATTTCTTCCATCTTGCGTGCGTATTGTGGCCACCTGGTCCTTGTAGAGCTGGTAGATGATTCTTCTGTCATTGTAGTCCAAGCCAAGTTTTTCCATAGTATTGAACATCATATTCCATTCAACATTATCCAATGCATTCTCCAAGTCCACGAAGGCTATATACAATGGCTTGCTCACATGGATCATTTTCTCTACCAGTAGTCTCAGGCATAGTATTGCATCCCTTGTCCCCCTGTTCTTCCTAAATCCAAATTGGTTTTCTGACAGGTTTTCTTCAATTTTTCCTACAATTCTTCTGCCTACTATCCGAGTAAGGATTTTGGAGGCATGTGACAATAGACTCAAGGTTCGGTGCTCCTCGCATTTATCAGCCCTTGCTCTCTTTGGTATGGTCACCATTGAGCTCTTCTTGAAGTCTTCTGGCAGCTTTCCGGATTCGTAGCAATCTTGGATTACTCCATATAGTGTGTCTCGTGCTTTTTCACCAAGTGCTTTGATTACTTCTCCGCTGATTTTATCTTCTCCGGGCACCTTTCCATTCTTCAGGTCTCTAACTGCTTTCTCAAATTCGCTTCTTAGTATCCCTGGTCCACGGTTGTCTTCCCCCACTTGGTTCTGGTCATCTGTAAAGTCCTCTCTACTACGTTCCTGCAACGTAATAGCAACCTACATGGAAACGTTATCGCAACCTCTGGAAAACATATTTTTCAACACTCATGCAACCCTTTATAAATAATATTCAATATGTTCTTTTATCTCAAATATTTATTCATTGTATAACAAAATTTTAAGTCACTTACATATTTCCACCTTTGTGCTCCTGCCCCTGATATACCTAGTATTTGTGTGTCTGAGCCAATCTATGACTTTCTCTTTCACCTCCTTGTAGTCATAAAAAGCCAAAGTTGGCTTGGATCTGAAAGCATCTGAAATCAAGATGACAAAATTATTGATTCCTCAAATCAGTACATATTCTATGAAAAAATTAAATATATCTCACCATAACACAGACACAAGTTCGTGTGGCACTAAACTGCCTTTTTTTTATGCCTGTTCTTGAGTTCCCCAGGAAGGAAAACTGCATCCTGATCCTGACACTGTTTGAGAATATATAGTACATCATTCCAAACACACCCTCCGTAACATTATTTCCTCCTTGTCTAACTAACTCCTTTGTCTGGAAAAAATATTAAATGTTTACAGTTACAAAAAAATCGTGTTCCAGACAGGCGGGGCTCAAAATCGAGAGTGAGAGAGTATGTAGGTAAATCGTCCAAAAATCAATATCCAAACATTGCAGGCCAAAATGAAAAAGGAGGTGATAACGAATAAGCTCCCAAAAATTGATATACAAGCAGGCAGTGGTCAAATTATGTTAGATGGATTAAATATATTTGGATATTCCAAGAGGCTCACTACAACAACACCGATCGATACAACCAAGCGCTATACAGAGAGTAAGGTCCTGTCGATGGTAGATGAGCATGGATCACATGGATGTGCAGGATTGTTCAATACATCGATGCATGCTGAAGTTCTGACATGACAATCAATCCATCAAATGTTGGTGCCGACTCCACTAGTCAGACTATAACGGCGCATTCATTAATGTGTCGTGGTGGTGCAGGTGTAAGAAACAATCTTTCCATAAGGAGGTAAACCTTGCAACCCATCGCATGTTCAAATCCGGGTGGGGGAAAGGCTGTCTGGATACCATTCAATTTTTATGCCTGATTAATTATCTACTATATTTATATTTGTCATAAAAACCAATTATTTTAATTTTTCACAATTATTTAATTTTATTTATATATGCCATAAGCCAATCATAATGTAGATATATTGCGTATAGGAAAGGGAACAGTGCAATTGTGCGTAAGTTCGAAGAAGTTTATTTCAGCCAAAAAACTATTTCGCTGGCAAGATCTAAATCACTGCGGAAGATGAAAATACGCTATTAAAACCCCATATTTTGCCTATTTCCTACTTGAATAGTTTTCCAAGTAAGCTGTAGCCAATAATGTTGCAAGGATGTTGCTCTGCAACATGCTGCAACTTTTTTGCAACACTTTGTGAATATCCCGCTCACAACTATTAACATTGTTTTCAGAAGACGAAGAAACAATATTTACTCTATACATCCTCATTCTCAACTATTTTCTACTTTAATTTTTTCTGACCTAACAAGTTTCACAGCGACGTAATTATGATGTTACGCAAATGCTGCAAAACAACTTGCAACCTTGTGTAACCTTTTTGCAATGTTTCTGCAGCTTATTATGTTTACTGGGTAGGCTATGTCAAACTGATTGATAAGTATAGGAAAGGCTGAAGGAAGGTGTTCAATAACTTCATGGGAAATATAATGGACCTGGGTGTTATTTAAAATATATGCTAATAGGAATGTGACATCAACATTCAGAAATGTTTCATAGTGAAATTAATTGAGCACATTTAGGAATTGAAAGGTTCAAGACAATGGGAGTAGACAAATTTACCAGCAGAAAATTTATCAAGTTCAAGGGAAAAAAAAGGAAAAATGGTTGGACTTATTTTTGGGGTATAGTAAATGTAGCTCGACTGACCGTGTAGGGATAAAAAAAGGGATGGAGAGTGTGGTGAAAAACAGCACATCTTGCATCCCTTAGAATAAAACAGAATTCTGGATTTATTTCCAAGTGGTTTTATGTGTATTTCTTGAAACAATTCTGAGAAAGTCTATGCAATAATCCTGTAATATACCTAATTGCATAATAAAAAAAGAAAACTATGTAAATAAGCAGAAAATCAGTTGTGAATGCAATCCGTTAACATGACTGCTACTCATACCAGAAAAAATCTTAATTGAAAGGACAAAAATAATAAGCTGAAATTTTATGATACCGGTCAAAATGATCGCTCTAGCGCTTTTAGGTATATCAAAAATTATTTTATAAATCATGCAGCCGAGAATAAAAATTTTTGACGTGTGGGCGTTAGATAAAAATTCATTAGAAATCACGAAATATCAACAATTTTTAACCATCGTGGAGGAAACTGGGACCATTTTAAATTTTAAAAAAGGTCATAATGACCGCTCCGGCGCCCATTTATACTTTGTGGGCTGAGTTGAGAGAATGCCTATTTTAGTACTTTTTTTGGTAAAGGTGAGCTTTCGTCTCGCACTTGTTTTCGCGATTTTCACCCACTTTAAACAGAGATATCAGAACCAATTTCACCTCACTTATTATGCAAGCTTTGCAAATTTGTTTAACACTTTCAACACAACAATGCATCTACTACTTTAGAAATGAGAAACTTTCAAACCTGAGAAGTGCGTTTTTTCCTCTACGCCACATTGTGAAAAAATGCCGTTTCCTCTTTTCCACTGTACGTAGCGCAGCGATCGAGCAGTTGGTTCTCTAGCATATATACACCTTTTCTACACAGTTTATTCCCTCCTTCCACTCAAACTCGCCCCGCAACAGCCATTTACTACAATGCAATTTCATTCATTCCACCGCAGTAAACATTGCACATTTCACTTCAAATGAAGGATTTACACTTCCTTTTCACTCACATTCATTCCACTGTTCTAATAACATTTCACGTATCACTTTAAATGGAGGATTTACACTTCCTAATTGAGCGTACACGATTGGCAAATCATGGCGACCATACACCACACACGCAAGTCAGAAAATGATTAATGCCAACTACTCTCAACAATTAACTTCCAACTGTTGACAGTTAATTTCCCCCTTCCACCCTACGCGAGAGAACTCCGTCAACAATACTATTTCATTAGCCTCTAACAAAAGCCCATTTATATTAACGTTGTGACCTGAGGGATTCTATTCTTAAAATAATACGCGAAATATCATTTTAGCCTTCTACCAATTCCCACCAATAATCACCAATGAGCGTGAGGGATTCTATTCTTAAAATAATACGCGAAATAACATTTTAGCCTTCTACCAATTCCCACCTACAATCACTAATGAGCGTGAGGGATTCTATTCTTAAAATAATACGCATAATAACATTTTAGCCTTCAACCAATGCTCACCAATAATCACCAATGAGCGTGAGGGATTCTATTCTTAAAATAATACGCGAAATAACATTTTAGCCTTCCACCAATAATCACTAATGAGCGTGAGGGATTCTATTCTTAAAATAATACACATAATAACATTTTGAAACTTCAACCATTCCCAGAAATGCCCATTTCCTCGTTATCGATCGCGCTAAAAATGCGTTTTCCGCTATTCAAACTCACGAAAATGAGTTTTTCACTTTTGATTATTACCAATTCGTGTTTAACTCCATTGGCCCGCAAACCTCTTTGTGGGGTGGGTTCAGGGCAAGTTACGGAAGGGGAAATCGTTTTCCGCTTTTCAAAATCACGGAAACGCAGTGAAAATCATCATTTTGAAACGTCCTCGACTCCCAGAAATGCCCATTTCTACTTTACCATTTCCACAAGAAATGCGTTTTTCACTTTTGAAAATGGCCAAATCGGGCCCGCGTACCGTCCCACCCTAGCACCCCTGTTTCACTCTATAAGCCCGTAAGCTTGTTGGGGGGGTGGGGTAAAGGCATATTGTAGAGGTGAAATTAGTGTTATCCCTCTAACGGTTGTTCGTGAAAACCTCCAAATATGGCGTCGAAAACGGACGAAAAAATCGAAAAATTGGTCATTTTCAAACGTCTATATCTCAAAAACTACTAGTCACACCGATATGATTATTACATTTTTACAAATCCGCATTCTTCCTCTACTCCCAGGTAGCACATTCAATTTCGTCAGTTTCCTACGTTTTTCAAAAAAAAAATTTGAAAGTGCGAGACGAAAGCTCACCTTTACCCTTTTTTTTTTAGATTCATCTTCGGCATACTTAAAATTACTTAATTTCACTTAAACTTTTCTATTGTTTGTCATCAGGGAATGAAATGTACGACCCAGTTAGATTCTTAAAATAGGTATATATTTACCTCTTCTTAAAGGCTGTTTTACACGGTAAAATTTTGTACAAACGATTGCATGAAACTGAAGAAAATTGTACGTTTATCTGAATGGAATTAATGTAGATTCTATTTTCCGTTCATTCATTCATACAACCGCACAATTTGCCGTTTCATACGGTACAATTTCCTGATACAATGAAGCGTTCACGCAATAGTTTGTGCAAATAAATGTACCGTGTAAAACGGCATACAATCCGCTATCAGTTTATTTCAGAATTCCAACAACAAGTTAATGTTTGTCACATTCACGGATATTGGAGAAAATTCTGGCCACATTGTTCGCAGCGTAGAACGATACAAAAGTCCCACTCGCCGACAGAACGATTATCACATATCAGCTGTTTTCTAACGGTAGTGTCATCTGTCAACAAGTTGGGCAAATATCCTATGTTGCGCTGAAGAGCATGGAGGATGAGAGAGATGAGCTAAGGCTCATAGAAGAAAACTATTACGCATTCCTGAACGTGCCGAGAAATGTAACAGTCTTTAACTTTCAATGAAGTATTGTGTCCCGAACTGCCCATAAATCCTATTCAATTTTCAATCGTCCCATACTTGGAATTTCCTTGTTATTACCTTTATAGTTATTCGGCAATAGTCTTATGATATTGAATCACTTCTGTGTTCGGTTTTATTTTAGTTGTTATCAAATAATATTAATTTTATTTAGGCGACAAATGAAGAAATTACCCTTGCATACAGACGGCTTAGCCGGGTGTATCACCCAGACAAGCATCTTGACCCTTCTCAGAAGAAAGAGGCGGAAATATTGTTTAACAAGACCAAGAGAGCATATGAGGGTGTGTATTAAGCTTCATGACCCTATTTGTTTATTAAATGTTTTTGGATATTGGTGGTTTACCCTTTGCGATGTTTTATGCTTTCAACATTCTAGTATTGAGTGACCCCCATCAAAGAGCTATTTATGATAGTGTTGGAGTTAAAGGATTACAGACTGAAGGATGGGAAATAGTACAAAGAACCAAAACACCTCAGGAAATAAGAGAAGAATTCGAGCGGTTAGCCAGGTATTAATGGCGATTGGTTTTTGCTGTAAATTGGCAATTTATTACATATGTGATACATTAACAAATATGAATTACATACACATTTCCTTTGCCTTGACTTAACCCTGGATCCCGATCTTCATGTTTGGTATTTGTTATTTGATAAAACCTTACAATACTTGTTATGAAAACTGACACAGGTGTATGTCATTGCAGGGAACAAGAAGAAAGGCGTTTGCAGATGCGAACGAACCCGAAAGGGAGTCTGTCTGTGAATATTAATGCCACCGACATATTTAGCAGCTATGAGGACGAATTTGACTATGATGATGTTGGGTAAGCAGAAATTTATCTTCTAAATAAATTTCCAGGATAATTCCATGCTTCAGAGTTAATACTGCTGTTTGAGTGTTCTCTGAGTTTCTACATAGTATTTTCAAGCTCTAGCTTATTGTTGATTTCTTTTTTTCTTAATTTAATCTAAGAACTTCATTTTGATGATTTCACTATTTGATTGATGTTGAGCAAGTAGAAGACACTTCAGATTTTGTCGGTTATGAAAATGAGGAAAATGGGGGTTTTCAAATGATTTAATTGTACGATAGTTTGAATATGTAGATTGAATGATACATATTATTTTTACATGTTTAAATTACTTCAGACATTACTTAGAATCATGGGTAACTGGAGACTAACCGAATATCTTTGATCGTATTTTATAACGAGATTTTAACCTCGAATCTCAAGAGTTTAGTCATTGCTTTGGCTGAATTCAGTTCTGAAGAAAATTTCATTATGCTGTTTCAATTGAACCTATAGACAGCTTCTCGACTAAATTTGTGACTTATTGTATGCTATTATTCTTGGATATTAAATTTCGTCGCCTTTATGTATCTAATACAATTTCTGCATGCCTTCAATTGTCTGGCAAGATGCTAGGGAGGTGTTAATGCTTGGACAATGCTCTAAAAACCATAATGGGGGTGTTTACTCGGAACGGAAATTTATATTTTATTCACGAAATCATTAGATGGAAACAAAACTTGAATTTTAGTGAAAAAATCAATTATTAACTGTAGCCATTCACTCGTAAATTGAAAATTAAAATGCGCAAAAGGTGACACCCATCGAATGAGCTGCGCTGAGACCTTCTACGTCATCCACCTCCCCTCATTGGCTGTTTTGGGGGAGTGGATTGGGGGTGGAGTTTGGGAGGTCTGCCTACACAGCTCCTGGCACAGCAGATTTTGATTGTACAAAGGGATGACATAAGAAGTCTCAGCATGCCCATTCCAGCGAAAGGGTCAAGAAAATCAGTTTTTTGTTACTTATAGCTCAAGAACTAGGTGACGGATCGAAAAATGGAAAAATACGGATCTTTTTATTTTACAAACTCAGATTTGGCAATTTAAAAAATGGTAAATGCCTCCATTATTGTGTAGTAATGTAGCTTCAATTTATTTATCTTTAAAAGCCCTAAATTTCCCATTCTGTAAACTTAACCTATTTTTGGTGAGAACAAAAGTTTCATTCATGTGTATAAAGGTTAACTTACACTTCATTAGCCATGAACATTCATATGCTAGCTGGATACCCTGTGACCAAAGAGGATTTCATAATATAGCCCTCATCTTATGTAGAAAGCTCATCAGTATTTTAAATGATGCTCTCAAGAAAGGAATGGGTATTTGTATCATAGCATCCAGTCTGGGAGAAAATTAATTTCACCTGCTTCCCGTTCATTTTATACCACCAATTTCACTTATATTGCTACGCTACATCTGCGCATTGGTATTAACCTTTCATTTTCTTCATAAAACCTTTTTATTTCGTAAAGTATTCACTTAAACCTGTGATGTGAATCTCTTCATCGACGCCGTATTGGAAAAACTGCCCTTTTCCTCCTATTTCCTCCAGACGGCGCAGCGGTCGAGCAGTTTCTTCATTTTCTATACCCACCACCCATGAGTATTCCCGCCTTGAACTTAAACTAGCCTCGCTTTACGACGCGTTACAACTTTGAAGAGACTACAACTACAACCCCCTCCAATCATCTACCCTCTCGGGCGATATTTTTCTTTAGAAAAATACGCTACAACTTTGAAGAGACTACAACTACACCCCCCTCCAATATTCTACCCTCTTGGGGGATATTTTTCTTTAGAAAAATACGCTACAACTTTGAAGAGACTACAACTACACCCCCCTCCAATTATCTACCCTCTTGGGGGATATTTTTCGTGAATACCCATTTATCTTCACTTCCTTTACCTCTTTTTCTCACTTTCCCCATTTTCCACCACTGAAAAATCTATTCCTCCGTTTTCCCGTTTCCTAAAAGTTGCATTTTTCCTCTTTTTTTCAGCTATAAATGCCTTTTTACCATTTGAAAATCGCCATTTCCACCCCGCGTACCGTCCCACCCTAGCACCCGTTTCACTCCATAGGCCCGCAACCTTGTTGGGGTGGGTGGGTAAAGGCCATATTGTAGACGTGAAATTACTCTCTATCCCTCTAGCGGGACTTCCCAACATCTCGGAATATGGCGTCGAAATATCACGAAAATTACACGATTTTCGTTATCTTCAAACTTTATTTTCTCAAAAACTACGAATCTCACGCCTTTTTTTCTTACATTTTATAACTGCGCAGTCCTTTCACTTTCCTTTCCCATTCATCGAATACCCCTTACTTTTCTACGATTCTCACACAAAAATTTCTCCCAGACTGGACCCTATGATACCTTTACCAAGGAATGAAGTGATCAACTGAAGAATTAATTTTTCTCACCTAGCATTGTGGATGCACCCCAGTTTTGAGGAGCAGTGTTTTGGAAAAAAGTTTTTTTGGATTAAAAAGCAAGATAGTTATGTTGACCATTCATGTAGGTTAAAGTAGTTCCAGGAATCAAATACTCTTTCTATGCATGTGCAAGTGTCATGATTTCTTCAGGTTACTGTGTAGTGCTGATATACTTCCTCTAAAATTAGCTTATACCTGTAAATAAGATAATCTTTGGCCTCAGAAAGATGCTTCATATTTGAGAGACTTATTTCCAGTAGCAAACCATGTTCTAGACAGTGGCAAAAATATTTATATCGTATCAGATTGAAATGCTTGGATTTCTGATATATGTTTTATTTCCATATTTGTTACCTTCATGTAATGTTTTTATTATGCCTTTGTCTTAATTTACTCTCCTTGAGTTAAATCAAGGTAGTTGAGCTCTACGGCCTCTATAGATTAACCAGATAAAAAATTCTCCAATGGCCGTAAAATATATACACCACTCGTCAAAAATCAAACACTTACTGTGTTGGTTTGCGGGAATGGGGACTCCGTAACAGGAACCAACCACAGCCTCTCCACCAGAATACCTTCTTGTGGTAGTTTGCGGGAAAGTTATTTCCTCGCCAGGGACCACCACAGATACACACAACCCAGATGGAATCCTTTGCAAGGGTAATGGGACCTTGCTAAGGAAACCTGGGTTATAATCTGGGATCCATCGCAGAGCTGAAGTGACTCTACTAAGGATGCTAAGTTATTAACACAACCACACTCGCAATCACACAAAATACACACTCAGTAGGGCCCCAAATTTCTGGGAGAACAGCTCAAAAAGAGCTGGTCAAATAGAACAGAAACAACAAACAGGGAACGAGGGTGGACTTCGGATACGTGTATTTCGACCACAAAGTGGCTCTCTTCAGCGAGCTGAAGGGAAAAAAACACTTGCAACACGAGGTTGAAAATGAATGAAGAGGAGGACAATCCTAGAATAAATAGGAAAGGGAACAAAGCGGGTTGGGGGGGGGGGGGGAAATGACCAAAGGGGAATTGGTAAAGGGCATTGGTGGGTAGTGGGAATGGGGGTGAAGTGGAGAGTGGGGGAGGCGAGGGGAGGGTGGGAGGAAGGGAGCCAAAGGCCAATAGATATGGTGGGGGATTGGTAGCGAAAAGGAAAGTAACCGTGGAAGTAGGGAGGGGGGGGGAGTCATATCGACCGTTGAAAGGAAGGGGGGGGGGGTGTTGGAAGCTAATGACTGTAGAAGTGAGGCAAGAGGGGGGGGGAGGAACAAAACAAACTGACCGTTGAAGTGAAGCGTGGGGATCGTAACTGATAATAAAATTTAAAACTAGATGGCAGTTGTTGTTAGGGAGTAACTAGAAAATTGCAAACAAGGTGAAAAAGGAGAACTTGTTACTCTATAATAGAAAATAATGGAGAGAAAGAAATTGGGCCTTTGTCGCTTTTAACAATGTAGTGCTGTCGCTGTTAACAAGCAAGGAAATAACTTTCCCGTAAACTACCACAGGAGGGTATTCTGGTGGAGAGGCTGTGGTTGGTCCCTGTTGCGGAGTCCCCATTCCCGCAAACCAACACAGTAAGTGTTTGATTTTTGTGGTAGAAGATAGGTGACAATAATCTTATTGCCTAACTGTATTATACCATGAGCTCAGCATGCTCCCTACCTTTTTAATTTGAGGGGTGCATTATCTCATTTTTTTATATGATTTGCAAAAAAAATTTCTGTAATGAGGGTAGCCATCATTTTATGTGCATACCTGTAAAGGGCTATTTCATTACTAATCTCATATGTGTGAAGGCAATCCACTTTATTGCCTTAAGACTGGCACTCAAAACACTATTAATTTAATCTTGTTCATGCTAATAATGGTATCTCAAACTTATGGAGCTTGTTCCTGGGTTAATCCTTGATTACACGCAAGAGTGTATTCCTTTTAAGAGGTAGTGAGTTGTTCCCAGTAAATTTTGAATTAGTGTTCCTGTGTAGTTTAACAGGAGTTGTTTCATATTCATGGAATTTTTGCTGCTTATTTTTATTTTCTACAACTTTAATTTATTTTTGAATTGGTTTTTAAGGTGACTTTCTTTATGTTACTTGTGTTGTATACTTTCTCTAGTGGTGATCCTGTTGGAGATACAGGATTCTCCTTACCAACGGTTGAAGTGAGTGGAATGACATTATCCCAGTCTATTGAGGCTCCTCTCACCGTTCGAGATACCCTTTGTCTTTCTGGACAGCTTTCTACGCACAATGGGGTTGGTGGTGGTTCGGTGACAGCCTCTGTGCGTCGACTTCTTCCTAACAGGGGGTGGGTGGAGGGTGAATTGAGTGCTGGAAATGGTCCATTAATTGGAGTACGGACATCCCGTGTTCTTACTAAGCACACATTTCTCAATGTAAATGGGAGTCTTCAGATGGGAAGAAGAGGAATTCGACCAGCATTTATGACTTGTGAGTTGTTTTGTATTAGTCCATTTTTACGATCATTTTGAAATGAAGTAAATCTACAATAATTTGAAATACCTCTGGTGCTGAAAAATGCTTTTGGGTTTAGAAATTTGAGTTGAAAATAGTTAAAAATTGTAAGGTGATGATAAGGGGTCTCTATTGACCATCAAATTTGTTTTAATTTACAGTATAATCTCTTTATAGTCAAACAATACGTAAAAATTGCACCAATGCTCATCAACATCAGACTTTTAAAAATTTTGATACAGTGAAATATTCATCATAGTCATCACTTTTTCAGTCCCAAATTAAACATTGTTTATGTCTTAGTGAATTATAAAATTTTGAATTTTCCAGTTAATTTTTCAAATGGGGAGGTTTCCTCATCAAATCATAATTAGCTTTAAGATTTTTTGCTCTATGTTGGGGAAAACAAAGTTGTTATCTTTTAGTTTTAATGTTTAAATGAATCTCTTATAGAATATGTACTTGCATTTTTATTGCTTTTAATTAGGTATTCATTTTGGAAAGGACATCCATATTTATCCACCATTTTACTGACTGTACAATTTACAATGCTATGATAAGTATGAATGATTGTACATATCCAATGTGCTTACTAATTAATCATCACACCTTGCTGAAAATAGCATCAAAGATTGCTTTAGACCTCTACATTGCTGATCTCATTGCAGTTAAAGACCTTATCAATAAATATATATGCAAAATTTGTCTTGTTTTTCTCTGTCTATTGTTCTTTGTTTCAGTAGGCTTAGGCTTTTATTAATCGCAAAACTAGGAGATTTAGTACTTTTTTCATTTATTTATTTATGTATTTGAAAAATAGACCTTGATGCCATTTCATAGTGGTACAAATGACAAACAAAAAAGGACATATATGCAAAAACATTAACAAGAACATTTATCTTCAAGTGTAAGCCCAAGTTTTATTTTTGGGATGAAAATATCGACAAAAATCCATGACTCGAGTGCAAGTAGAGGTGAAAAAAATTGTTTGATCTCCTTGTTTCATGATTAAAAATTAACTATTACAGGGGCATGTATGAATATTGAAGCTAAGAGTGTAAAGCATTGAAAAAAGTTATGACAATCTTTCAATATATATTATCTATCATATCTTTAACTGCTGCAAAATTGATCATGTAGATGTCTACAGCATCCTTCAATGCGATGTTCAGCTTTCTTTATGAGACAGTTGTCATTGTCTTGATTGAGGGTATCATCATCTTCATGTATTGTGCACGCTTCATGTATCCAGCTTGGCTAGCGCACCCGTAGTGTTGACAGTGAGGTAGTTGGCAGCACTGGAGGAAAAATGATAGGTCAGTGACGAGAGATATGGTGTATTCTTGCAGTGTAAAATGTTGCCATGAAATGAAGTATTATCTCTGTAGAGTGATTTTTTTGTACGATCAAATGTCCTATCACCTGCCTAGAGGATAAAGAAAGCAACGTTAAATGAGAAGAAGAAATTAGTGGTTCTTGGAAATATTTTACAACGTGGACTCCGATAAGCTGCCTGTTTGATTTCAACGAAGATTCACTATCGATGCAGATGGTTATGTAAATGTGAATATGTCCCAGTTGGGAAGAGTTTACAAATCTTCAGGAAAGAAAATATTAATCAGGAAGCATATAAGCTGTAGGATTCCCATTCTTGTGATGAGAAATCGACATGTATTCCTTTCATCTCACCATTAATTTTAAAATTCATAATATTTTATTTAATTTTTCTGACAGTAGTTTTTACCGATGGCATGAAAAAAATATGCAACATATCGATCAGTTTATTTACGGGCCCAGCCTTGCCCATAGCTGATCGGGAAATCCTAGTGTGTCCAAGGTTGGCTATGTAATATTTGTATGTTATAGTTAGCCTAATGGAATGCATTAATACTTATTACAAAGTGGCAGTACCAAATTTATTGGTCAGTGGTAGGTCCTAAACAAAACTTAGAATGTTAATCTAATGCATTTCTAAGTGAATATTTTCCTCGGCTTATCAGTAAGAGAGATACTTATGGTTTTATGCAGCAGATATTCACAAAGGAAAGTACCTTTTTTAGCAGCTCGAGTATAGGTTGAAAGTAGGCTTTCATTGGTCGAAAAAAGGAAAAAATTTCTCGACTGATACTCAGGTGTAAACAGTATCAATTTTCAATAATTGAGGGAATGTTTGGTTGATGAAAATATGCCATCAATAGTTTCATAGGAATGTGCAAATGATTATGTCGGTATTAAAGCTCACATGTTTTCATATTACATCTCACATGTTTTCATTTATTTATGTTATTATTATTTAAATTTATTCCTCTTTAACAATTTCAATTGTTTTGTGCAAGAGCAGCTCTTGGGACTCAACTGGACCAACAGACCATGGGCTACATGACGTGGAGGATGGGGCAACAGAGCTCACTGGCCACGACAGTCGTCAGGCAAACCAAAGAATCACACCTAACTTTTTCAATCCAATTTGGAATTCCACATTCATTTGCATCCATATCATATTCCCACAAAATCTCAGTGCCTCAGGAAATAAAAGTCAGAGGTGCAGTACGGTAAGTAAATACATATTTTATTTATAAATCTTGTCTGGATGTTGAGTTTTAGGGATTTAATGATGTTTTAATGTTTTGCTAATGCTGAAAACTTGCTGCAGATGCTTTTGTGCCCTTCCTAGGTACTGAATTTCTTTCCATTGCCTTACCGATGGAAGTCTTTGGAAATAAATCCTTAAACCCTAGATGCTCAAAGTCTGAATCTGTTGTCATCCTCGGATTGCCTCAAAACATTCATAGTGCCAATATATCGGCTCATGTTGCTATGTTGCAGAAGCAGGATTGAGTAACTCATTGAAGGATTTGTCATTTTGAAACTCAGGTGGTGGGATGGAAATGCTTTGTGGGCTGTTTTTGGGCCTTGCAATTGTAGATTCAGGCCCTAGATGGACAAAAAATTAATGTAATTAGGTACTTAGATCCTCTGACTGTGAGAGTTTCTGGATTTAAGGCAGTGAATTTCCCAAAAATTATTCATCTGTTGAGACATCAAAGCCACTTTATCTCTTTTTCTTTTGAAGAGCTAAGAAAGGCATTATTCATTTAACTTATTAAACCCTGAATTTCATATTTTTGTTTGTTTTTGATTCTAATGGGATCAAATTGTACTGAATATAAAAGTGTAAATCATCTTGAAATGGGTCACAATTAGACGAATTATGCACCTAAATTTCAGCCTGCCTTCTTTCCATCAGGGCTGGAACGTTTGGTGCTGTCCTTGAGTATGGTGTGGAGAAAAAGGTTTCAAAGCATAGTTCTTTGTCTGCAGCTGTTTCATTTGGTGTTCCAAATGGAGTAACATTGAAGATCAAGTAAGTGATGGGAAATTTCTCTTGTATTGATAACTTCTAGGAATTTTCATTGGCGTAGCAGAAACCACATAGTGGACAAGATGACTACAGAATTACCCTCTTATAGTTATGTGGGGTCATGCTATTGGTATGGTTAAACAGGGGTTCTTCTGTGTGATTACAGTGCCAGCGTAAAAAGTGTAGCTACTTTAATGCTAGCTTTGTGTTTATCTGGATCTTCTACTGGGCCAATCCTTGTTATTCAGGCATGTTGCTCATTATTTTTTATTTTCTTGTTTAGTTTAAGTTTTAGTTTTTTATTGTTTAAGTATGTTTGGAGTTCAAAATAAGGCATGAAATTTTTTTTTCACCCCTAAAGATTTGTTTTCTGGCCATTTTTAAATGGCAACTTGATATAGTGTTTTGTTTAAAACATTATAACTTTTTTATTTTTGTTTACTTTCTTAACCCTTTCGCTACGAATGCCGGAAATATGCGACACTAGCTTTCCTGACCAGGAAGACGAACATCACAAATTTTTCAAGATATCAGTCAAGGTGACAAATAAGTGAGCTCTTATGGCTTGTAAATAAATAAAGTAAATAACGCCAAAAGCCGTAGTCAATGTAGCTTTCTTAAGGAAGGGAGAAAAGCCAACGGTCACAATCACTCAACCCGCTTGTGTTTTTCTAACAGGACCCGTCAGCCCTTTTCAAGAAATTCACAAATAGAACACACGCATGTAAGTTGTTTAGGGGGAGTTACCCCACGCCAGGGACAAACTTACGGCAAGTACACTCCACTCCACCAACTCGTTTGCGAAGAGTGACAATGCTCAACAACCGCTTGAAGGGCCATACACACTCCAATACACACAAAAAAGGAAGTAATTTGTTTAGGGGGAGTTACCCCGCGCCAGGGACAAACTTACTGTAACTCTACTCTCTCAACACTCACAATCACTCAACCTGCTTATGTTTTTCTGACAGGATCATGAACCCTGTTCAAGATAAACATAAGTAGGACACACGCAAGGAAGTTGTTTAGGGGGATTTACCCCACATGGCTAAAAGTGGCTACGTACGTACCCACCTTTCGCCTTATATATATTCAGTGAAGTGGAGTATATGTGTTGTAAGTAGGGGTGTGTGGGTAGCACTTTTTCATTTCGGGTCGGGTTCGGATTCGGGTAGTGAAATATCTGCGGGCATCAGGAAATTTTCGGGTTCGGGTAGTAGAGGTATTCACATTCGTGGGTGCTGGATTATTAAGGAAAATGGATGTTTCGATGGCAAGACAAAAATTACAGTAAATGCTTGCCTTGTAAAGACCTGAGAGTGTGAACATCATTGTTTAAGCACAAAGTAGTGCAACCCAAAAGGTTCCAAAGCAAAATTACACCCAGTAGCTTGTGCTTTTTCACAATGAAATATATAAGTAGGATCGGCAGGTTAGCTGGGACACACCTGTGAACAAGATAATGTGATCTTAAGCTCTTGTGGATTTATAAAGCAAATCCTTATTTTCATATATTTTTTTGTTCCACGACTCTAGATCAGTAAGTTAGTCAAATGTTTTATTTCAAGCTTGCCATTGAAATCAATGATCACTTCGAATTTAATATGGTCAATTTTCATGAATGAAGAAGTAACATATTTATAGCAAATATTAATAGGCTATAGCTTTGAACAAAATTTCAAATGACACATGAAAGCAATATTATAGGTTTTTTAGTACTGCATTGCAGTAATTGCATGTTGCGTGCAAATTCGGCAATTGGACGAAGTGCACCAGGATAGCTGCCTTACTATTCCGCCATGGCGGATTTCCGCGTGACCCCAATTCGTCATTGCCGTCTGTCAAATTGCCGTCAACATCGCTATCCCCACCTAGACCTAGGCCAGCTTGTATCATTCTCACACGTCACGAAAATAGAGATGAAATTGTAAAAAAATAAAATCTGTAAATATCACTTAAAGAGAGCAAGAGGGTGTTTTCGATATGCAGCAATAGACGGCGATTACCACGCCATGGTGCTTTCAATTTAGCTGAATCGCCGTCTGTTGGTGGCTCTCTGTTCCGAGGTGACCCGGCGATCGACAGCACCTGAGTCTGATAATCAGCTATCGCCGTACTCAAATGAAAAGCACTGATAGTGTTTTCATTGCTTAGAAACAGCTTCGTTGCAAGTGCCACGATCTAGTAGTGCCCCCTTTACTCAACAAACCAACTAACCTAACGACCTTCGTCCTTACCATTGTAGGCACTAAATACCGTGTGAATGTGCGTTGGTTAATGATGGACAAGTAGTTCCAGACGCTAACACTTAACAGTTGTCAGCGCTCGTGTAGATGGCGGAATTCGGAATAGATGAAGTACGATAATCAAATAAGGCAATCAAAATGGGGAAGGGCGAAGTATTATTTTCGTAAATAAGCAAAAATGAATGTAATGTGATTTTAAATTCCTATAAAAAGTGTTAAAATGTCATATACATTAAAATAGCACCGTATGCTTCACTATTTTGATTGATATTTTTGGTTATCATCCTTAATCATTTCCGGTTTCCGCTCGCGACACCAGTGCCTGACCACTGTTAGGTAGCAACGTTAAGAACTACTACTCTATCGGTAACCAACGCGCGTTCACACAGTGGTTAGCACCTACAACAGTACGAGCCACGGTCGCTACGTTAGTTGTGTAAATGTGCGTAAGGTTGTTACGGTGGTACGTACATTAGTTGTCTGTACGGGTGCATAGCCGATTTCAAACTGGAATTTCATGATGGATCAGTCGATTAAATTCAAACTCGAGCGCCAAATACCCGACCCAAATTTTTCGGGAGACGATCGTGTGTTTGGATTGGACACTAAATACCCGACCCGAAGTTTGTCCCTGGCGTGGGGTAACTCCCCCTTAACAAATTACTTCCTTTTTTGTATGTATTTGAGTGTGTGTTGCCCTTCATGCGGTTGTTGAGCATTGTCACTCTTCACAAATGGTTTAGTGGAGTGTACTTGCCGTAAGTTTGTCCCTGGCATGGGGTAACTCCCCCTAAACAACTTACTTGTGTGTGTTCTACTTATGAATTTCTTGAACAGGGCTCACGGGTCTTGTCAGAAAAACATAAGCGGATTGAGTGATTGTGGCCATTGGCTTTTTTCCCTGCCTTAATAAAGGTACATTGTTTACGGCTTTTGGAGTTATTTACTTTATTTATCAGTCAAGATATTTTTCATTGGAAATGGTTATGCATTAAATCTGTTAATATTGTTGATAGAGTTAGTAGAGACAAGGAATTCATTTCAAAGTGTACAATTAGGGAGCAAGTATCAAATATACATGATTGTAGAAAAATCAATAAATAAACAATCAGTTGACCGCGAACCCATGCCGCTGGGAAGGTTGTAAACCTGCGACGGGTAGAGCTTACCTGCCTCAGGAATCCGAGATAATGGCAATAGGAGGGGTCGGAAAAGATAGGAGCTGAGTGTGAGTGTATACCTGCGATAACTTTCTCCACTGATGCCGTAAAAAATGGTCCATACAGAGGAAGGAATAGTCTCTTGGTACTCAGATCAGTAGACATGCATAGGAAAGAATTCTGCCATCTCGAAAGGGTTAAAAACATTGCATTTAGCAAGAAATGAAGCAAATAATTTACAGTGATTTAAGTGAACTAACTCAAAAAATCAGGAAAATGCTAAATTTTGAGCCACATACATGGATGATTTCACATGGATTGACCCTATTTCCAAATTGGTTGGTGATTTGATCAACTTACTCTGTTATATTGGAAAAATTGGAAAATTGACTGCAATGTTATGGTCCAGGAGCACTTAGGTTCCAACTAGCTCAGCATGTGCCACATAGGAGCACAGTAAAACCTCTGTGCAAAGAAGTTGACGGGACAAAAATAAAGAGGTGCTAGTTTTCATAGTACTGCAATGTTGTGGGTTGCATCACTGCAGGGGAATATAATGAGCATCCATAGCTGGCCGGGGTCTTGCCTCAAGAAGCATATGTACTTTTTAAATGAAGTGACTTTCATTGAGGTGGTTTCATTGAGGAAACAAGAGTGAGATCCACATGACAAGTCGTGAAGACACATTAAAAATGTTTTAAAATTACCACATAATTCTTAAGAATTCTAAATATTGCCCAAATTTTGAACAATTTGTTAATATTTCAACCGAAATGCGTAATAATTTTATCTGAATTGCATGTGCCTTCACCTTCATTTTTTCATAAATTCTATAGCAAGTAATGGCAGAATTATGCCTAACAATTCAAGGAGAATATGATATTTAGCAAATGTAGCCATTACTTCCTGGTGCAAAAGGTAATGACGACAGAGTATCATTGGTATAAATCAGAAGTATAAATTGGTATAAATCAGATTGGTATAAATAATGAAAGGAATTAGTCAAGTACTTGCCTTACTATTCTTTCATGGTTGCTTTCCATTTGAGTGAATGATGCTAGATGGAAAAAGGAAGTTAATTCCTCAAAAAATTTGAGTTGCCGTGTTATGTTGGATGCCAGTTGCTTCAAGCTCCAGCTTACCCTTCCAACCCTTATCAAACCAAGTGGAAAAATGCCTTTCTTTGTATAAAGATGCGAGGGTATTCAAGGAAGCAATCATGGTGAGAAAATAGACTACCAGTGATTTTCAAGCTCTTCCTGCTTTTAGGTGCCATATCTAAACAGTTAAAACAATAGTTTTATGGATTCCACTATTTCATTTCAGTATACATATGTAGTATTTTTTGCAGTTCTGTATTTTGCTTGTACATGATACATGGTTTATAACAATTTTTATTTTTATTTGAGTGGATAAATGAAATTTTTTCTTAGAAGATTAAGAACAATATCTCTTCCTTCCTTTCGCTGGTTCTATGTGTGTTTCACTGCACTGTGGCATAGTCTGTGCCACAGTGAGGAGATTTTCAAGTGGTGCTGTGGAAACAACTTAGATTGGTCTTTTTTCAATATGCATATTCATCAATTCAGACCTGATTCTATCAATTTTGAATGTAAGTTGATTGCTTCCTAATGTTAATGTCGTTGCCCCTCTCTTATTACCCTGTGCCACATGCCCTTGATCTCTTTGTAATATTCAACTATAAAGGTAACATTCATCATATTTTCTTTTTATTTAGGCTGACTCGTGCCAACCAAACTTACAGTTTTCCTATACACTTGAGTGAGGATGTAGCTGCAAGTCCTGTATTCTATGCAACTGTGGCTCCTATTGTGGTGTGGTTGGTTGTGAAACGCCTTGTGGTGGATCCATATGTATTGGAACAGCAAGCTCAGGAGAAGGAGAAGCAGAGACAAGTAAACAGAGCTAGGTAAATCTTATAGTATTTACTATGTTAGATGCACATACATAATTGGATATTACTTTATTCTTTGTTCAAAGAAAAGTAATCATTTTTATTGTGTGTATGTCTGTTCACTAAGTGATTGTAAGTTAGGAAGGAGGCTCATATCTTGTAGTGACTCTGAAATGTTCATTGCTCTAAGGATCTTATTACTTTCGTAAAAAGTGAGATTCTTAGTTTATCTAGATATTATTTCCCTCCTTTATATCTAGCCTGAAAATGTGATCTTTATTATTGTATTCACTCTGACATTTTAAGTGTCCTCGTACCTTCAAGGCCCCTTTATAAAGTATGGAAAATATCTTATCTGGCTATCGATTCTAAATGACCAATTACATCTGCCTTTATACTTTGATCAAGACCAGGGTAATGTGTTACTCAGGCTGGCATAGTTGACTGTTCTGATATCTACCGTGTGTCTTACAGCATTCTGCAATACCATTGTCAGCATATGTGAAGAGCCAGTTTTGTCATCGTCATTGTTTTGATTGAGGGTATCATCATCTTATTTTTAAATATTAGTAAGCTTTCCCGATGCACAAAGGGTAAGAAAAAGACTTTGCTGTTCCACAAAATAAAATATATTTGCGACCGGTTTCGATACGGCGTATCATCATCTGGCAATTTCACATATTAGTACATAGAATTTATACCCTTGAAGAAGTTAGAGGGGCGGTGGAGTGGAGGTGGGGAAAAGGGGGGGTGGAGGGGTGGGAGGGGTTTTTTGGAGAGGGTAGTGGGCAGAGGGTGGGAAGAGGGGAAGGTCGGTTTGGGAAGTACGTCGCTGATGGGTCACTGCACGGGGTAGCCGAGGGTTGGTGTGGGATGACGAAAAAAGGGCGGAGGGGGAGTTAAGGAGTGGTGAGTGGTATCCGTTATGGTTTCGCGGAAAAAACATTGAAAGGTGGTGAATGGTGAGACTACAATTGCTCATTAACTAATGTGATGTTGGGTGTGTGCATCATGAAGGAGTTCCACCATGTTACGCCACCCACCATCGCATTTTTTTAGTAAGCTTTCCCATTGAGAGAAGATGGAAGATTATAAAAAGAGGCATGTGGCAGAGAAAACAATAGGAATGGTGGAAAAGAAGAGGGTTAAGAAGCAGTAGGTTATGGAAGAAATGACTGAAAAAATGGAGGAGAGAAGGATATGGAAAAACGTTAACACTGACCTAGGCCAGAGGAAGTACAAGGAATTAAATAATAAACTCCGGGGAGTGACCAATTGGGCAAAAGAAAACTGGTGGAAGGGACAATGTGAGGAAATGGAAAAGCTGTAGGAAGAGGGGGAAGTGGGCGTTTTGTACGCCTAAGTGAAAATGCTATCGGGTGGTAAGAGAGGGCAAATGATACCAAAGGTTTAGGACAATTCAGGGAAGATATTAATTGAACAGGAAGATATCCAGGAAAGGTGGAGAGAATACATAGAGGATCTATAAGACAGCGAGAATAGACCTTTGAACCTAAATATAAAGGATGAAAGAATAATAGATATGGATAACTTTGGACCAGAGTTACTTGACAGTGAAATAGAGAGGGCATTAAGGGAGATGAAGGTTAGAAAATCTGTGGGAACTGATAACCTACCTTTGGAGCTACTGAAGAATCTAGGTAGTACGGGGAGACAATCCTTCGTTGAACTTATTTGTAAGATCTACGAGGAAGGAGTATGGCTTGAGGATTTCATGAAAACAGTATTACATATTTAGCAAAAGATACAAATAGTAAATTCCTAATGAAGAGGCGGCCATTGTAAGCAAAATTACTTAATATGGTATTGTCATAAGGGCCAATAATTTATTATTTTTGAAATTTCATTCTTTGTACAATGAAATGGTACTTGAGGAAAAATATATAGTTGTTGCAAAACATTTGGCATCAGTGACAGTAATTTTGGGGTAGCAACAAAAGTTTTTGAATAATAAATTATGAAAATTTGAGTGTATGTTTCAATTGAATAGGGAGAGGCTTCATAGTCAATGAGTATGGCACATGGCCTGCAGGTGGGGTTAGAGTTGGTCATGCATGACCTTGGAAGTTACTTGGAAATAAATATACACCTAAAAAATGATTGTTACCTATCACTTTTGAAGAGTACATTTTTTAATTTGCAATATTACCCTTGACTACCCAATTTCTTTGATTTTTAGAATCCTTGAAAAGCAACGTGAAGCAAGAGCTGCCGTAGAGTTAATGCGAGCAACATTCTCGAGAATACGATCAGAAGAAGAGTCTCGCAAAGGCCTAGTGATAGTTCGTGCTCTTTACGGAGTACTCCTTTCTACTGCACCCTGGGGAAGGAACAGGTCAGCTCGGCGTGGAGCTCGGCCAAGTTCAGGCTCTTCAGCCATATCAGAAGAGCAAGAGGCTGGTGAGGCTGAAGAGGAGCAGGAAGTCATTGATGTAACTGTTCCATTGCAGTGCCTAGTCCGTGAATCAAAGCTAATACTCTATGAATCAACTAAGGTATGTTACTTGAAAGGGATAGTGTTCATTTTCACTAGCGTTCCTTGGCTTATATTCTAATTTTTTAATATGTACTTTACAGAGTCAGTTGCCTGGATTTTATGATCCATGTGTTGGAGAGGAGAAGAGTCTATCTGTTCAGTATCTATTTCATGGGCACTTGCATGAATGTGTAGTCCAGGATAATGATCCTTTACGGATACCTAAGCAGTGTAAGTGTTGCATTTGATAGCCTTTTAAATTTGTAAATTTCATTTGTTAAAATGCAAGAACTTCACAGTAAGTGGGGAGTTTATTTCCCTGTGTAGTCTTTGGTTCAACTGAGAGCTCTAATTAACATAAAAACTGACTGATTCAGGTTTGTTTGGGAATGCCCTGAATTGAATCTGGTACACTACAGTTAGTTGTAGTTGCAGTGTGACATTCACTCATGAGAATGAGGACCTTGACTCTCTTTTATTGAAAATGCTGCTATCATACTGTTACAAAGAATGACTTGGAGTTTTGTCTGTAATGAATCAGCATACATTAGCTCTGTAAAGTTCATCCCATTTATTTAAAACTGTAATGAGTATAATCATTGATGTTTAAAATAAATATGCATGCTCTTGAGGTTTATTTCAGAAGGTAAAATTGGACACTCCCTGAAAGGGGAATTAATAATGTTCTTATGTTTATACCTGGGGCTCACATAGATGATAAAGGTGCTATTTATTTATTCAACTGTTAGTATTATCAATGCCATCCTCCAGGTAATGGAATTAATGTTGCCTGTTAGGTAAGATTTTTCTGTCTGCCCTCTATCAGTGGCTTTCATGAAAATGATTCAGGGCGTTGATTCTGGTTCTTCCATCGCTAGGAGGTAGCTACTGTTAAATTTAGAGAATTCTAAGAAGGAAGACTATTCCTGTTCCTATTAAGTTAGCAGTTGCTAAGGTTCGGACAACTTTGGGAAATTAGTGAATTTTTCAACTATATGGTGACGTAATGCCAAAAAAATCCATTCAACGAGGAAGAACAAAACAACAATGAATTTATTTAGGTTTATAACGGTGAAGTAAACGAACCGTACTAATTCAATTACAATCAGTTTCAAACCGCATGGGCATATAAACGTTGTTAATTTATCTTTTTCAGGTAAATGTTGATTGCACTACGATATCTTTCTTAATTTATTTTAATTTCTTTTATTTCCCTTAATATATAGCTACTTTTATATGAAGGCGAAATTAGGCAATTAGTCTAGTTGAAAATGAAAGGTAAAGTTAAGTGCACCAATCGAAGTTATTTTGTGAAGATATTTAGAAATTATCCGGGTGAATGTTTAAATGTATGCCACTCCAAAATAATAAGGTGCATGTTAAAGTGCTGTAAACTTAACATTAATATAATCAAGTAAGTGTTTTGATATTGACGTTCCCTTGATTTGGTTTTATTGCATAAGATATGCGATTTGCTAGCGAAAGTGAAATGAACCTCAAGAGTTAAATGCATTAAATGCGTGCCATGCATTAAAGTGTCTGGATAAATACCTATGTCGTAAATGTTTCAATACATTTGCATGTGCCACTGTCTCAATATTGGTACAAACTTCACGTTGAACGTTTAGAAGTATTACTTATACCATTATGTATCCTTTATGAATGTGTGAGCAATTGACCTCGGAGATAATTCATTACCAGTATTTGTTAATGTATGCCAAATATTGCTCCCGTGCTCGTAGTCGTAGAAGTTTTATTACTGATGATGTTAAGGTATATCATTTAGAATCCTCCAGCATAGTAAAATGTAACTTCAAATACATACTTTGAACGATTTAAATGTTTGCAATGTCCATTTTTAAAATCAAAAGCTGAATTAATATATGTATATTTTGCTTGAATTTATTATAGCTCACTCATGACAGGAAAAAGTAGAAGAGAGTAATGGTGATACCTTCTGCGATTCTATCATGAACTTGGAATTTTTTACAATTACAAAAGAATGCGTCGGTGTTAAAGATGTGTATTTTTCAAACGGTATGAGCTACAGAGCTGCGCGACCACTTAAGATGACCTAGTTTTTTTTTTAAAGAAATACATCACAAATGTTCAATATGTTCTCCTTGAGTAACCCGAACAATGTCAAGTCGATATTCAAATTCCTTCCACACTCCGTGAAGCATGTCAGCAGTTACTGTCTTCACAGCCAAAGTTATGCGTGCTTTCAATTCCTCGATGTTAGTGGGCAATGACGGTACAAAGACTTGACCCTTGAAATATCTCCACAAAAAAAATCACATGGTGTGACTTCAAGTGACCTCCAAGGCCACAGATGAAGGGCGAGGTCTTGCGTTGCAGATCGGTCAATCCATCTTTGTGGGCAGGTCTCATTAAGATGAGCACGAACTGAGAGGTGCCAATGGGGGGGAGCCCCGTCTTGCTGAAACACAAAATCATTGGAATCTGCTTCCAGTAGAGGAAAAAGCAAATCTTTCAGCATTTTAAGGTACGAGTTGCCTGTAACAGTGTTTTCGGTGAAAAAAATGTAGTCTTCGAGTACTCTCGTGTTTTCTCGTCTTAGGGTGCATTCATAAACTTTGGCAGTCACTCCACTCAACCCCGCTTTTGTTTGGATGTACGTATTCATCAGGGCCAATTCATTGCATTCTTGCCACCAGGATCATTTGTTTATTGAAAACGAGGAATGAACTTAAACAGCATTCTGCTCTCAGTACAAAATTTTGAACTTTTATTTTTGACTTCCAAGAAGTTGAATGCATTAGTGCTATGATAAAGAACGTTTTATATGAGGCACTTTATAGCACAATCTGATGTATGTATGAATGTGCGTAGAAAATTGCATCATGTAGAGTGGTGGATTGCTAAAATGCTTGGGAAAAGGCATAAGCGACAGATGGGAAAATAGCCCCTGCTCTAATTCCGTGCCTGGTATAACATCATCACCTCTTAAGGCCGTTTTACATGAGGCACTTAATTGTGCAATTTGATGTACGGGAATTGTGAGAATGTGGGCATGGAATTAGAGCAGGGACTATTTTCCCATCTGTCGTTTATGCATTTTTGCAATTCTCTGCTTTGCATGATGCAATTTTCAATGCACATCCATGAAATTATCAGATTGTGAAATAAAGTGCCTCATGTAAAATGGCTTTCAGGGGCCCGATTCTGATCTTCCACCAGTGGAAGACTGGTGGAAAGTTCCACCATTCGTTCATTGAACGACTCTTGATCCGTTAAATGAACGGTTCAATGACCACCTCTGGAGAGCCGAACATCACAAACTTATGCAGATTTCCAACTTACCTCGAAACCGCGAACAAAAAAATGTCTACCTTCCGCACGCTTACTTCCGTCGGAAAGTTTCCACCACGACACTAGCGCTGTTCCACCAAGTGGATGACGGGTGGAAGGTGGAACATGTGAGTGTCGGAAAGTCATGACGTTTTGGTGGAAAAGTTGAACATCGGGAAAGCATCTGAATCAGGCCCCAGATGTCATGACCAGCTATATGGGTGGCAATTTTATATTTGCTTAGTGTGGAGCAAAATACACCTGTGCCTGTGCAAAAAACAAGGTCAACCTAAAAGACATAACCCAGTGTTATTGAAGGATTCTTGACTGTGGCCCTGGAAATTCTATGATTATCCTAAATATTAGGGTACTACTCTCCCACTCCTTGGATTAACCCTGATATATTTTTCTGATTATTAATTGTGACTTAGGTCATAAAAGCCTGAAGAATTGCTTTTTGAAATAATCTTAACAAATATATTATTCACAGATGTGTAACTTCAGTTTCCACACAATCAAACCACACTTCAATTATTCAGGATAATACACAATATATCAGCAGTGAAGCTCTAGCGTTTCAGTACAATTTGAATATGCTGGTAAAGGATTCTACATATTTAACGGGCAAAAACTTAAGCCCAGAAAACCCATAGGAAAGATATTTCATTAAATTTCATCTGTAGCAACCTGTATTAAAATAGCTGCAAGGCTAAGAATGTATCATTTTCTGGATGGATCTTTATCTGTATTAAGTTATCCATTGTTGGTATTAATTGTGGGCCGAGTGAATGTGAAAATTTCATTTTTATTAATAATGCCCTTCCCATCAAATCCCAATTGAGTAAATTAACAACTTACTGAATGAATTATTTTTATATTGTGTTCTTTTTTTCCAGCTCATAGAGTGAATATGACTTGATGCTACCAGTAAAAGTGAGAACAGTAAGGAAATGTAGTAAGTGTGAAAGTGTGTACCTGAGATTGTGTGATTGGAAGAATGAAATAGAAGGTCTCAACCAGTCCTACCTAGCAAGTAGCGAGTGAAAGTACCAAAGTCGGTATCAGAGAAAACCATTATCTGGGAGAGAGATTCACTTTCTCAGCTCCCTGCATATTTTGTAAGCAGACTTTGCTAGATTATGCTGAAAAATAAATAAAAATGTTGTACATCTTGGTGGGTAATTTATGCCAAAACTTTCCTTTTCCTGTATGTGCATTTATTTGGAACTTGATTAAGTTTCAATGAAATAGGGAATCCCTAGCCTTGCTGCTGTCATTTTGGATAATTTTAGTTAATACGTATGTTAATATTTAACGCCTAACTTACAACCATGTAATGTTGTACAGTGAAGCTTATTTAATTTGCGTGACAAGGAGAGTTGGTGGATGTGGTATTAAGCACTGTACCTTACAGAATTAAACCTCATTAATAGAAGTTTTAAAAAAAATTGACAAATAAATGATATTGTTACAAATAATTTATTTTAAAATACTCTTTTCTCTAAATCACTTTATAAAATATAGCATAAGTTGTTTGTTTTGTTGAATGTCCACAGGACAGAAACAAAAAAATTATGACATTTCTTTGGACATCTAATGACAACATTGCATGTAGACACCGAATAATGCAGTATAACCATTGTGGCCATTAATGGCTCATAGAATGAGTTTAATAAATTTTATGATGTACATATATTTCATAAGTTTCCTAGGTTATATGAAATTGCCACATTTTGACCAGAACTAAAAACTTTATCAAGAAGCACCAATTCATCAGTGCGATCCTGTAGCTTCTCTTCTGGTGTCCAAGACATATCATGTTCAAGCCTAAAGGTTCCAAGAAACTGATGAGGACACTTGCCTTCACCCCATTCCTGTATATTGCATGAAGGAAATAAAATTATTACTTGCCAATATTCTTTAAATTTAACATAAAAACTTGTTTCTTCCATTTATATGAAGTTGAAAATTGATTTAATGCTATGACTTAATAATGCTATGCTACATGCTGTGCTACATAGGTGAAAGGAAAAATGTAGAACTACTATGTACATACTACATTGACACCTAAAATGCATATTCCCCTTGCAAATAAAAACAGCACATTGTCACAGTGGAGTTAAGAATTCTGAATTTATACCATTGCAGTTATGTACTTGCTTACTAAGGATTGTCAATAGGGGAAGATGTATCTAAAGAACTCAGGGAAGCAGATGTAAGATTTAAGGCTTTCCCGGTAAACACTTGTGATGTAGATTTCTCACGTTTTCTCTTGGGTTCAAGGAAGCTGTTGAAGGAGTGGGTTTTGAGGATGCTGAAGGGTATGTATATCAATACCATAAAAGTATACTAACCATTAAATTAAAGGAGTAAATGGATATTAGGTACATATTAACCTAGATGCTTGGATAAAGAAATACGTATTATACGACTCAATTGAAAAGAAATACGACTCAATTGAAAGTACAAAAAAAATAACAAATACTTAACTATCAGACGTGAATGTTGGTTTAGAGCTCTTCCAGTAATTTAACTGGTAAGCACAATGCATAAATGAGAAAGACATTTATGTACTTCCACATTCTACAATTTACATCGATACTTCGGGCTTGTTTGCTCAAGATATGGGTGATTGAGAAAGTTTCATTTTGAAAATGAAAAGGGAAGGCTTCCTTCCAGTTGGGCTAAAGGCAATTAAATTAAGAAGCAAAAAAAATTACTTAGTGCACAAATAGGGGAAGAGTATTTTTTTAAAAAAGTACTGAGGGTGGATTCTTTTAGTAATTTTACATACATATAACCTGTGGTTTTACTCCTATTTCTATGTCAATGGTGTGACTACTACATGTTCCCTTATAGTTACAAAGAAATTCAGTGAAGTTACACTACAATGACAGTCAGTTAAAAATAAATAAGTACCTAATACACTTTCTATTCACATTCACCACACAATATTTTACCACAAAATTAAGTGCCCTCACGATATGTATAATGAACATTGAAGAATCCACTGACTCTCTAGTGCCCTTAATTAATAAAATGGTATCCCATTAGCTGGTATAGTAATTAGGGATTGGATGTTGTTCCAGGGTAGGTTATGAAAGGTGGCAGATGCTACACGAAGATATTTTTGTGAAAGGTAAAATATGGCATTTTTGCATTATGATTGCCTCATCTGTGATGCAAATTGATATCATAGTTAGAATGGAAGATACGGGGATTATCTTAAACAAAGACAGCTAGTATAAAATACATAGTTTGGCAGGGTTTTCAGATAAAAAATTAAAAAACATCGCAATGAGGAGTACAAATTGGCAGCCGAAGCATGGCTTACTTTGTACGGGCAAAAGCTTATCTGGTGAAATATTTACTCATGCTCTTAAAATTATATCCTGCAAGGGAGAACATTGTAGTGTAGCAGTATAGAAATTTCAGGATGTTGATTAAAAAATGGAAGCCAGTCTTCTATCCCAGCTGAAAATGGCCACTAGTGGCTATTCAATAATTCAATGGCCATTATCATGTGGAATATCAGAGAATAATTTTGTGAAAATACGTTTAATGTGGTTTTAGCTAATTAATGTCTTCACTGATTGTTAAATACTAAGCAGATGATGATGCCAATATATCGTTACCATTGACTCACAGGGGAATGCAGGAGTCTGATGGTTTCCTTAGCATCAATATATCATGAATACATATTCTTTTTTGGCTGTTAATGTCCAGATTATCTGAAATGCACCACTAAGATATACATATAGCACATGTATGAATTGCAGTGCTATTGTATGTTATCATACAAGCTGTTATTAATACCTAAAAAGGGCAAACAGTAGAGGATGTATGTCAAAAGATTGTTCGTGAAAATTTAGAATAGGAGTAGCCCAAGAATAGGGCCCTGAGGTACTGTGCATAATTTGGTGGGGTTTGGATAAGACAGGCTCCAACAGGGGTTTGGTGAATTGTTGCTCTTTGGTGCAAAAGCTTGTAGCAGAGCAAATTATGATTCATCATACATATACATTTGTAAAAGATACCTAAGGTTGTGTTTCGACAATGCAATGAATAATGAATGCAGTACATTAATATAAACAAGCAGTTATCATAGATTTATGATCAGGAAAACCATATGGTGAATCAATAAAATAGTGTGATTATAGAAAATGAAATAATTAGTTAAATATTTTTCTTACTCTTCTAATAACTGAGATATATCAATAATTTTTGGAGTCAAATGAGGCCTCGCTAATGGGGTGCACCAAGTGCTAATTTAAGGTGAGCAGGAAAATCACCAGCAATGGATGATTATTATGTACTAGAGAAGGGATAGGGGTAGGGAGAAGTTGAATATATCAACGGGAAGGAAAAAAAATCATCACTAATACATTGTAATAAACCATTCATATCTTATTTATAGCAAAGAATCATTGAGTTAATACACGGAATCTCAACTTAAACAATAAGTATGGTAGTTATGGGGATGATGACTTAAAAATGCTAAAATATTGCAAAAGATCTCTACGTTTTCGCAAAAACTTTGAAATCGCGACAGGAATACAAAATTTGATTGAAGGTATAAGAATTTTTTATTATTTTCTTTCTATTAGTACCATACCCAATAACAGAAAACCACTATGTATTTCTTATGTGAAAGTTACTGACATATTACTATATACATATGCACATCTGCGATTATTATAGTAGATGCTTAAAGATAAGAAACATGCTCCTTTAGAGCCTTAATTAGGGAATTTCATCCCCAGCAGAAGATCATACGTACGAGACGATCTTATAGACTAAATGTGGATCAGTAGGAGTAAGTGAGGAAGGATTTGAGGAGAGAAGAGGGATTGGGGCAGTGATCCGAAGCTTTCGTGTAGCAAAACAAGGTGGCACTCACTTGTAAAAAAATTATGACATCAGAGTCTAAATAATGCAAGAGAGGTGGCACAAAGGGGTCGAGCCGGGTCCCTCAAGAAAACTGCACAGGAGTCCTTGGGTACCTCAGCCTCCTTATCAGATGCTTGACTCACCTTCACTGACCTCGTACTCTAACTGTTGAATCCCATCAAGTTTCGCAATGCATAAGGTGACATATTGGGTGGGATTATGATTAGCTACTTATTTCTTCCAGAAAAGAGTTGTTAGTGCTATTGAAAGTAATACAATTGTGCATGGTAGTAATACCATGTATTTGTGGGTGGGTATCTTTAAAGTGTTCATGGTGCTAATGCCATAGGCAGTTTATCCTCGCTTTTCTCGTTAGTTGCAGTCCCAGCCTATATTTGTCATTCTACACTTCGTACGTTTGGATCAAAAGCATATTAAACTTTTCTTCAGGCATAGCACACTTATTAGATTAAATAAACAAATATATAACTTCTAAGAACTGTGGTAATTTCTCCTTAGAAATTTGAATGTAGGAAAACAAACACTTTCAAATTCACGGTTCCGTGGGTCAAACTAAACGTGACTCGCTCTCAACTAAGTTGAATGATGAGGGAGAGAGAATGTTGGACCGGTGTTGTAAGAATTTACGAAGAAAGCACAAAATAACCATCAACGTGTGATATAAACAGTGATTATGGATCTAAGGAAGCGTGTACGTACCTTTGGGGAAAGCATGGAAAAATATGTTTGCCCAGAAGGTCGCTGATACAGATGATATAGTTGCCCAGGCAGTTTACGAAAGTTACAAGCTGCGTGATGCAGATTAGAATTCAATTTAGCCTCTTCCAACACTTTTTGCGCCTGAGATTGCAAAAATCTGACTTGCTCCGCGATGACCTGCAGTTTACCGCAAGCAGTAGCCTTGACAAAACTGTCAGCCTTAAAGAATAATTAAAGTAGGAGTATTAATGCCCATAAAAATTATGAAATTAAGTCTTTAAAAGAAGAGAAATAAAAGTACACAAAATTGCTCACCGTCTGTATCTCCCGAGCAAGTTCTACCAAATCTGACGGTGCTCGTCTTGCAACAGCTTTTTCGTTCACCAGATTTACACCACATGGCTCCGGATTTCGTTCTACCAGGGACACTATTCCTTTGAGGAATGGTAAAAAAATCCAATAATATTAATAAGACATAATATATTAATATTACACAATAAACTATCCCAAAATAAGTAACCTACCAACATCTAGCCTACTACGGGAAGGCAGATCCATGGCAGGCAGACGACGTTTCATAAAATAAAAAGTTAAACTAAACTTTTATAGCAACAGGCGCGAAGTAGGACGAGAACAATTGCGTCAAACGTTTACGTAATTTATGGAGAAAAACAAGGGTACAAAGTCTGATTTTCTTCAAATGATTCAAATCATTCAAATAAATCTCGATGCGCCATTATAAATATAAAACAAGAGAAGTACGAAACTTTTACGCTCCAATTCAAATTGCTCTCTGCCCGGAGCAGTTGAATCGAGCAGGTCCTCCATCTTGAAGACATTTCTTTTTGGAAAATATTTGTCATTTTAAAAACTTACAGGTATATTATAGACCTTTTGAAGTTAAAAAATATCCATTTTTCAAATATTTTACATTTTTAAGGGTTGTGGATATGTTTTTGAACGTTAAATATAGTTTTTGTATACTCGTGTATAGAGCCGAACTACAATTCTGAAAACTGTTTAACTGCTTTAATTAGAGAAATGGACGGAATATTTAAGCTAGATAACAAAAAAATATAATTTATTTTTTAATTATATGGCCATTCATCTCTCAAAACAGTTTTACATATCTTAAAACACTATATATTTGGAAGGAACATTCAACTGATTCAACTATGTGTTTCGTATGAGTTGCATCTGCATCATGTAAACGGTATGAAGCATTAAATTTTGTTTAAAATGTTCTTATTCCTGTATATTTCAAATTATATCAACAGCTAAATGCTTTTTTAATTTCAAATTGGTATGAATAATTTACCTTTTGCTTTCAGATTGATGTAGAATCCTCTGAAATTTACGATCATTTGATATGATCATTATGCTTACTAGGGTACTGATGTAGAAATATTCCTACGTTAATGAAGATTGAATAACATGTGGCAACACTTAAAAATGGCATGTAAGCAACAGCATGGTAAGAAAGTTTATTATAATGCGCAATAATAAAATATATTGGCTGGCAAAAGATGGGTTCAGAGGGTGACCATATAGTTTTAAAAGTAGGTAAAAGTGAGTTTAAGCCCGTTTCACACGACACTTGATCCAGCACAAGGTCTAGTATACTCGCTAGTATGCTAGCTTTCCAGTATCGTGTGAACCGGTGTGAACGGAACCAGTATACTGGCCAATACTGGCTAGCAAGCATGCTAGCTAGTATACTCGCTGAGCTACTGGATTTCGTACTTGATGCGGTACTAGTTTGCTACTAGACCCAGTAGGACCCAGTGGCCATCTACCAATCATGTTCACGTTACAAACGCTTTGCGGTCTTCTCTTTTTTAAATTAGTATGGAATCATATGGAATAACTGCTTAATAGCAAGCACAAGGTCGATGATCGTGTGAAACCTTCTAGTACGGTTTCTAGTATACTGGGTTTCGTCCTCAATATCAAGTACCAGCTAGCATACTAGGTCTTGTGCTGGATCAAGTGTCGTGTGAAACGGGCTTTTTAGCTTCAACTTGGTCTCTTGGTGTTAATGAATCGTGGCTGGCACGTCTTTATAAATCCAGAGTCAACTTTGAAATAATTGCAATTTAACACTTATTTATAGGACTTGTAAATTTACTAAAATTGGTGAAAATGCATTATGGTAAGAATACATTTTAAATTGCTGCATACAGTCGTACATGTCGATAAAACCCTTGCAAATGAATATCATCGCCCCTTTCCATCCTTTTCTTATGAGATAAAATTTAACATTAATTTGAATCTGTTTCGTAACTGTTGGACTGTATGGGTTACTATAGAGGAAAACTGTTTCATTTTGGTACCAGAGGAGATCCAAATGAAACACATGTGGACCTATACCATTCCTTTAACACATTCAATGCTGAGCACGTCAATAGACGTGCTCCTGGCTATACCGACTGATGGAGCACGTCAATTGATGTGGTCGTTCCCTTCCAAAGCACTTTAAATTTTTTCGAGCTGATTTTGACGACTTTCATGAAAATCTTTATTGAATGTGTTAAGATTGATGAGTAAGTTGAAAACCAGTTTCATCTAAAATATTTTGTTTGACGAGCCTTTTTTTGTGGATCAATCTGTTGACATATATTCATTCCTGTGTTCCTGTTAGCTTCATTCGATTTTAATATGGATAGATGCTTCATGGGAAATATTTTGCTATTAATGTTTTTACTATGATAGCTGATTAATTATATACTCAACCTCATTACATCTTTTTCTATTTTTTGTTTTTAAATTGATTGCGATGTCTTTTTATAATTCTGTAATGCTTAGGAGAAACCTTCAGGCTTTACAAAACCTTATTAATACCAAGGACTCTTTTGGAGTTCAACTAACCTTGATTAGCCTGCCATTTTAGCTTAATTTCTGGGCTAATATTTGTTGGAAATAATTCCACTCATGTTAGTGTTTAATGACCATAAGGGAATCTACTTGATTTATTGACTCAGGCATTGCATTCTCTATGGGCTGCACCCTCTACTTTTCATTGATTTAAGAATGTTAGAGACTAAGCAAGTGACAATTTATATTAGCGTATAGGTATTGTGGTGGTTGGATCAATTTTTGGATCTTTTTCTGCTTATTTTGGCTGATAATGACACTGTTTTGTGCACCCTTAATTAGGTAGCAACATCACAATTAGTTTGGGCTCTTGCCCTTGGCATTGAGATACATTATGGATGAGGAATACTTGGGAAACAGGCTTAAGCTCAACTATTTCTCTAAACGCTTTGACTGAACATTGAGGGGCAGGGGCAGGTTACGTCAAGAAACAAAGAGATCACTTAAGGAGCTAAATACCAAAGAGTTTGCTTACCAAGGCAGGTTTTGTCAGCCAGGAGACTCCATCTGGTCAGTATTTCCCCCTAGATCACAGCCACTAGTAGGCCTGTTCTCCTTTTATACTGGGACCCGGTATTCTGAAGGAGCATCCTCTGAACATCAGAGGGATCGAAACTTGGGTTTGTTGAAATGAGGGGATTTTCCATTGCCTTAACACATTGAGTGTTGGAGCTACCTTGAGAATTTGTTACCAGGTGTTGAACTTGAAAGTATAAGTTATATCAGATGATAAGTTATGCTTGACTCTAACCATGAACCATCTGCCCTGCCAAGGCTCTCAGCCTTAGAGCCTATTATTAACCCTTTGGTCCTCAAGGTGTCGACATATCAGCTTTCTCATTTTGCCTTAGCATACTCAAGGTCCCAATATATCGGCTCTAGATTAAAAGTCCTTTGTATGTTGCATTTTGGATCACATTTGTTACCAGACTGAGCATCATTTATTTTTGCTACAAATCCACTATCATGGTATGGTTCTTTAGGTTTTTAACACAAAATAAACAAATGTTATTTCCCTCTCCCCCATCCATTTAACGGATCTGAATTGAAGAGTGTCATCATCAAAAATATTTTTTTGATGGTGACACTTCTCCTTCCCTCCCCCCTTGTCTTGATTCTTTGCCCAAAACCTATCACTTTCTCCATCATCTCCATCTTTCACCCCTGTAATGCCTCACTTCCTTTCTTTCTCTATTCCTCCCATCTCTCTCTCTCTCACTTCTTCACACTCCACTTCCTACCCTCTCAATCTTCCATCACCAAAACTCCTCTTCTCTCTCCCTCTTTCCTACCCTCTCCCTCCCTTCCCCCTTATCTTGTTTCCTCGCCCTCCACTTCTCACCAGCTCCAGCTCTTCCATCACCAAAACTCCTCTTCTCACTTCCTCTCTTTCTCCCTCCCTCTATCCCTCCCTTCCCCCTTATCTTGTTTCATCGCCCTCCACTTCTCACCCACTCCAGCTCTTCCATCACCAAAACTCCTCTTCTCCCTCTCCTTCCTTTTCTCCATCCCCTTCTCTCCCTCCCTTCCCCCCTATCTTGCTTCCTCGCCTTCCACTTCTCACTCTCTCCATCTCCCACCCTCATAACTCCTCACTTCCTCTCCTTCTCCATCTTTCCCTCACCCTCTCTCAGTCTCTCTCCACATTTTATGTACATAATGAAATGAAGACTTGAAATAAAATAGGCTCTAAGTGCCATAATAAGGAATTTTGAAGTTTTGTGTAAAATGGGATCTACATGCCAAGCCAAATAATGTGTAAAAGGCTCAAACTGCCACAAATGAAAATGTAGTACCAATTGCAATCAACAGATAGCATGCGGTTTAACAGCCGCTGCTGTTAACATATGAAAAGCTCTCTGTTCCGCAGGCTTACTCCTCATTGTTAGATTGTTGTCCTCATTTTCCTCAAATTCATGGAGCCTTTTTATTCAAAGCCTTAGAGCGGTTTTTTATTTCAAGGCTTCAAATTTTAAGATCAGTGCGGGCCCTAGGGTAGTGCAACAGGTGCCGCTGCACTGGGCCCCGCACCTATAGGGGCCCAGCCCGGGCTTGCCTCTTTCAGACGACATGGAAACCCACCTATTACCCGAAATTATCTACTACTTGTTACACATGTAAATTTATTGAAATCATTAGCCAGTTTGTGGGTTAATTTCCTTGTTTACATGAAATATGCTTCAAAATTGCTACTATATCAATAAGGGAATGCAAATTTAGGGGGGCCCCCACCTTTCATTTGCTTAGGGCCCATCAATCCCTAGGGACGGCCCTGGATGAGATGGAGCAGTTCATTTAATGGTTTATATCTTATATATAAAATGGATTAAGTAAATAAAATGTTACTATGTTATTGCGTAAAGTGTAATATTTTATAATATATGTGCTTATGAAGGCTTGTACATTTTTCGGGTTTCCACGGCGTTCATTGTTGCAATTCGGCAACTTTCGCCCAGAATCCTTTGAGCGGAACTGTTATCCAATTGCAACAATGGACGTGGTGGGAACCTGAAAAATGGACAAGCCTTCATTCAAGCCTCATGGAAACGTACGCCACTATATGTGTTTATGTGTGATAAATCTTGAGTTTATACAATTATGTAACTTCAAACTTTATTTTTTCAAAAAAATTTAAAAAAATAAATGTTGCTTAACAAAAACAAAAATATTGCATCATCTTATAAAAAAAAACATTTTAATTTAACCACAGTTTGTATCAGCATCCTGTAAAAATTTCACTATTGTAGGTGGAACAAGTGACTCACAAAAAATATTTTAAAAAAGGGTTGTAATAAAAAAAAATGGCGTCGCTCTTAAAATGTGAAAGAGCCAAATACCATGGGCGCGAGAGGGTTGAGGCTGGTTTTGAAATTTCCTGGTATTTTAGACATATTATTCTGTTTTTGACCCTTATCTTGCTTCAATAATGCTTTTTATTATAACTACCTGGACAATTCTAGCTTGGATCATCATATTTGTTGAACTTAGATGAATAGCCTTTCAATTTTATTTTGAGTTGTGCCTAATGTAGCATGATGAAAATTGGGAATCCTAGGATAAATTGGAAAATTTCATAATTTAACCCTTACTTAATGTTGAGACTTCTACTGACTCAGTTTGATATTGCTGGAGTTTTTCCTATTTTCTGGCTTGCTATTTTAATGTTTTTAATTTTAATGTGAGAGTTTATCTTTTCATGTGACTTTTAGGATAATGTGCTAAAAGATTTGTCCCTCATAAACCAAATTATTCTTGTTGATTAGTCTATTCAAATATGCAGCCATAATGAGATTGCTCAGTGTATAATTGCTGGTATACTATATAGTTAAGTATTGAAAGTATAGGAATTAATTACTTTCAAATTTAGCTAACTTTATGTGTCCTGCATAATTTTATTTGGTGGTAGTATTTCAGTTTTACTTACTTCGACAGTGAAGGACATTTTGAATTTATGGCTTGCTACTTGCAGACAGGGCTGTAGCTACTTGCACTTAGATGGATAAGAGCTTTGGATAAGAGTTTCACCCCTCCAAATTAATACCTAGTTATCTGACAACTATATAACATGATGTGGTCCATAGCCATTAGGTTGAAGTAGTGTTACATTTACATTAGTTGTCATATAACTATTAATTTGGAGGGGTCCACATGACAACAATTTAAAGTAGTAACTATTTAAGCCAAAATGAAATTGCAAAAACAGCTACCATAAGACATTGGAATTCTGGATTTAAGTCATCGCATTATAGAGCCATTGAAGAATTAGAGCAGTGGCATATATAGAATTTGGCGCTGGGGGAGTCCAGAATATTTTTGATAGGTTAGCTACCATAAATACTGGTCTAAGCCAAGGGAGATAGGGGATAACTCAGGAACCTTTTGAAATTGATAACAAAAACACTGCATTTTCTAGCTCTTTTTGATGTATTTAAATATATTAAATTTGACAATATTAAAAAAATATATATTAATGTTGGATCCCTTAACAAAGCTGCTTCATGGTGGGGTTTGATCCAGAATATTTTTGATAGGCTAACTACCAAAAATATTCTGGATTTTTGCAATTTCATTTTGGATTAAATATTTAATGCTTTAAATTGTTGTCATGTGGTCCATAAACACACCCATGGGTTACACTGTACTGATAGACATTTTATTTGAAATTCATGGATCAATTTGTGGTCAATGAGAATGGCAGATGGAGAATTCAAAAGGCCAGTGAAAAGAAGGGGTTTAATTCAGGATTATATTGCTAGCTTTTCAAAGTAGATGCAAAGGTTATCTAGAGTTGAGGTGTGCTTGTTGATGGGGAAATAGTACTTAATTTGACACCTGATTAAGGTGGTTTACTTACTATTTTGATGATGAATTGGCAGTTAGGCGGATAACTAATGGTTTGCAATAATTGTTACACAAATAACAATCATTGAATGAAATGTAGTGTCAATTGGTTAATCATTAAAATTGAAAGTAGCAACACTTATAGAAAAAATGACATTACTAAGTTAACCAGGAGAGGATATTTTAAAATTTTAATCCATTGGGAGGGCAGTATTCTTCTCCTCCCTCTTCAGCTTTTACTCAACTCTCCCCTCTACTTCCCTCTTCGCCATGTCATTACAGATCAATGCACCCTCCACCCTCTTTTGTAGTCTTATCTTAATTTCTTCCAACACCTCATTTATTTTCATCTCTGCTCAGCTTACTCTTTCACTCCTTCTCCAGACCCAAATCTTCTAAGCCTCCAGTTTACACTTACATCTTCGTTATTTTTCCATTGGCTTTCACCCAAAAGCTACAATTATGCCGCATTTCCCCTTCTTGTGTCCCCTTTGCAAGTACACTGACAAATTTTCAACATTTCTTGACCATGCAGCAATCATTATGCATTTAAATTTTAAATAGATTTTATCCATACAGCACTCATGATTTCACTGGGTCTCTTCATTATCAAACACTTATTTGTTCTCCAATATTAGTACAATTTTATGAAATAAATATCATATTGTTCAAGATTATTTTTTATTAATAACATCCAACATTTTTATAACACTAATATTGTATAGTTCATTCATGCATGACACTTAGTGGCATATCAGCACACACCATTCATAACACCACCAATCATGGACATGCATTCTGAAACATGTATTTGATATGGGAATCCATTTATCTTGTACAACAGAGTCGCAATTTCAGTTACTTGGTCAATGTGACATTGATAACCACCACTCACACTTTTGTCTCACTATCTCATTATTGGTCAAGATAAAAAAATCCAAAATACTGCTCAACTTTTCTCTTCAACGATAGGCATGTATATTAAACAACCTTTTCATAATAGATAAAAAAATCTGAGACAGTTCCAAACATAGAAAGTCCACTCCTTTACTCACACAATAATAACACCTCTGGCGTAGCCAGAATAAGTCACACAGATATGCAAAGTGCAGGTTGTGCACCTTAGTTTTGCCTCCCTAGACAAACCCATGGGCTCCACGAAAATCACTTGTAATTGACAATATCAGTCTGTTGGATTTTCACCTTTGCTTTTCAACTTTCACTCTCAACACTCATGATTGGAAGGCTTAACAGGACTTTAACCATGAGCATCACAAATTCACACCATGCCCCTCTCGGCACTTCAAAAATATCAAGGTTCAGGGCATTGCAAATGTGATGTTCAGTGCCATCATGTGCATTGGTTGCACACGAGCAGCATCTAAGGAACGTAAGGGACCATGGCGGTGAAGCCCAGTCAGGGAAACCCTGGATATAGAAGCTATTGGTGCTCCCAATAGTCTTGTCCCAGCATGAAATGCTGCCTGCCCTTCACTACCCCCAGCAAGGGCACATCGAGGAATGACCACACCCTTTGATGCACTACAATCGAATGCTTGACGGTGAACGACCAGCAATGCTGATGCCGAAGGGAACTGTGGGAATGCAGACTCAGGGAGTGTGCGGAGGGTCACTAAGTGTTCATCACAAGGGAAAGGCCTAGACAATAGACGTGCCCTATGATGGAATACAGCTGGCCTACTTCCAGTTTCTTCTTCAGCTACAAAAACAGAAGTGGGGTATAAAAGTCCATTGGAAATGTGGTTGACCAGGATACTGGGTCGAGAGTATTCATTGGTATCAACATCACCAACATCCTCAAGCAATATCCAATGCTTGGAAAGGGTACGCTTATTGTCAACCACACCCTCTCCCATCCCCCTAGAGTCATCGTAAAGGGTACGCCTGTCCAGCATCACTTCCAACCACCCAGGACGCCAACCAGCCACTCCTGATGCATGACTCACTAAAAGGGTTATCCTACGTCGGTGTCTTCTTTGGCCTTCTCCAACAGGAGTAGAAGGATCATCCTCTATGTAAGCCATTGTTGTGGCTGGGAAGTAATTTCCCTCTATTCCAACCCGTGGTACTGTCTCTCTTCTCTGGGTCCCAAAACCATTCTTGTCAGTATAGAACCTTGGTTGTGATTTTTGTTGTCCATCTTCTGTGTTTTGGTTCCCCCCTGCATTGTTAGGGGTTTCTTTGCAGTTGCCAAGATCTGTAGAAAGTCTCATAAATAACTCAGTTTCTCTGTATCTTGGTGGCATTCCAAAGTCTATCTCATTTTCTACATACACACCATCTCCCATTGGACCAGGTGTATGATATATTCTAACTGTGTGGAGGAGTAGACGTCCATATCTAACTGATAACTCTGATGCTACTGGACCTGATGTGATGATGATTTGACGGCGGTGTCTCCTCTGACGGTGACCAGGTTCCTCATCTGCCCCATTTCCTGCACCCACATGCCCATCATCATTATCATCACCTGCATTGTCAGCACCACCATCATCTTCCTCAGCACCTTCTTCCTCCTCATCAAGGACCTGCCTCTCTGGGTCTCTGGCATTAGGATCAGGCATGAACAAGTATGCACCACTGTGGAATTGAGCAGAGGGGTATGCTGCAAAAGAAAGTGCTACTCTGGCATTAATACCAGCAGCTTTCCTGGTAATGGATCGTAAAAGACCTGTTCTACCATCCACCAATAAACGGAGGGCTGCATTTTCCAATTGAACATCACCTCCTACCTCCATTTTGCTAACACCAAACCAAGATCTTTCTTTACCCCTTGATATTAGTGCTCTGGGACACCAACCTCCACAGAAAATTGTGGCCTTGGAAGCAACAACACCATCAGACTTTTCTCCTAACTGGAGAGAATAAACTGCCAAAGCCAATGGGGGTAATTCTGCTATGAAAATAACCTCGACAACCTCGGAAGACATTTCTCTTCGTGGGTTCCATCCTCCTCCACTACCACTACCCATTCCGGAAGACCGCCATTCAGACCCCTCGGCTGTTGAATCATTCCACACGGGGTTTATTTGGAAGGTTACAGATGACCCCTCTGGATCTAACACACGGAGAAGAGCTGGGTTTTTTACGGCTACATGCAACCTAACCAGGTCCTGCCTGTGTTGCGCTAGGGGATTGAAGAGAACAACTTTTCGGAGAGGTTCTGTTGGGGACAGGGTGACTGGTAACCTTCTTGGTAGTCTTTCGTAAGACTCCCTTTCTGTGTCTGGCACAAGGGAGAAGCCTCCCTCATTCTGTGGCTTTGCACCTGCAACTTCTGCTGCTGAAACTACAACTCTGCCACCTCCAGCCTCATCCACAGCTATTCCGCCAGCTTCAGCAACTTCATCATTGCCACTCCCACCACTGCCACCATCAAGCAACACCTGAGCACACCTTGCTTGCACCCTCACAGAATCTCTCAGGCCAGCAAAGAGTTTAAGGGCATAGTCATGCATTACAAATGCTTTGGAAGTCCCCGTTATAGCATCATGATGCTGAAACAAGGCTAAGGCACGGCGAGCTCGAACCAGGCGTTCATAGTCCCGCTCAAGGAGGGCTTTAATTTTTGCACCCCCACTGCTCCCAGGGCTGCCTCTAACCCTGGACAAAGCAGCAGTGTACATGATTTCTGCAGATCGTAGGGCAGCTTCCACCTCACGATCAAGGGCTTTCCAGTAGGGCCTGGTGGTGAAGTATCCACTCCAGTATGCAGGCCTTCCTTCAGAAAATATATCGCTGTACACAAAGAAGTCTCCTTTTAGAGTCCTTATTGAATGAGGACCAGCTTGAGTTGAACGTTCTCTAACAACCCGAAAGTAGTCTGCTGGAGTTCCAAAAGAGACACTGGCCGAGGAATAGTCTGCAGGATGAGTTCGGATGTGCTCAATGATTCTTGAATAAGACTCATACTGCTGGTCCCACTCCTGGGCATGGTCATAACGGAAGTCATCTCCAAGAGGTATGAGTGCCACGTTAAATGGTGACAGAGAGGCAGCACGGGCATACTGCTCCAGTAGAAGGCGTGATCTTTCTGCAACATTCCGAGCATCCACTGGAACTGCTCGGGCAGTTGCCTCAGTGTATTCTCCAGCAACTCGCCGGAAGTCAAATGCTAGGCAGACCTAAGAAAAAAGAAAAAATTGCATTGTTGCTTACAAACCAAAATCACGCTGGGCAAGAACTAAAATTCAAATGCAACTGTATAATTTAAGAAAATAAATTGTTTAATTCTTGATGTATAAAAATATATCCTCTAGTTACTAATTAATAGCTCAAGACTTAGTTCTTCACTGCCCCAGGCTTGCTACACAAAAAATACAGATAAATACCAAGTATGTATGGCTCTATTAAAAAGGGAAATCAAGGTTTTTATTATAATTTTCAAACAATTTTTAGAGAATCACATCAATAATGCGAGAAGATATTATCCTACAGTTCTAAACATTTTCAGAAAAGGCTCTTTCATTCTAGAGAAAATTTGTCGGGTTTGTTATCTCTTGAGATTAATATTTTCACATCTATATATTAACTGGTTGGTGAATTTAACTTCAAACTCTTCCAACAAAAGCAAACAATAGTGCCATTAAATATGTCAAGATAATAAATACAATGTATACTTGTTAATATATTTACAAAAAATATACTTTCAATCCTCTAATCAGGTAGGTTTATTTTGCTCTTATTTAATAGAAATTGTGCAATGAATTGTTGGCATGAAAAAGTATTTAGTATACATTTGTATGCAATGGAGATGTTGAAGTCAGGAAAGCTCTGAAGTAAGAAACAGGAAATGGAGAAAGAAAATATTTATGTATGTATATGTTAGCTTTATGTGTAGTTAGATGAATGGAAAAAGTGACCATTAGAGTGATAGTTATAGCAGAAGATAGACATACAATTGAAGAGAAAATTAGGATAAAGCATAAGCCAAAATACAGCTGGTATTTATTATTGGTTATCGGGCAAGGCCAACAAATTAATTGTAATCCTCACATATGTAAATGTTAAAATTTTGTCGCAGTTATGGAGTCAATGGTGTGTATGAACTATTTGAGGGAAAAATAGGGTACATAAATTCCTGGAAGTAAAAACAAGATGATGATGGGCTGTGGTGTAGCCAGGATTTCGTTTTTTGGGGGGTCCATGCTGAGTATAAGTGGAGGAAGGGGGGGAGACTAAAAAAAATCAGCCACAAAATTGTGTTTGTAGAAAACTAACAACCGTTTTTTTACAGATATTTGCTGAGTAAATTTCTGAAAGAATAAAATACCCACAGAAAATTATTTTTAAAAATTACAAACATATAAATTGAAAAAATCGTACAGAATAAAAACAAACAACTTTTTCCTTTAGTGCCCTTTACTTAAATAAATTCAAAATTTCAGGGCTGGGGGGTGGGTCCGGTCCCCTGGCTACATCACTGACAATGGGGGATCAGAGCAATGAACACTATTATTAGTGCAGACAGTATTTTTTTATCCATACTACTTCATTGGAAATTCTGCATTGTTATCAAAGTAAAGAAAAATTCTTCCATTTTTCAAGATTTTTGTCTGCATCACTGCAACAGGCTTCAGTAGCAATATCACATTACAAGTCACTCATAAATAACTTTAGATTCTTTTTAAAATTAGTATATGACAATTTAGGGATTTGAACCAAGGAATGTTGCATCATGCAAGATTTTCCACAGGTAAAGACATTTGGATGAGGGTATGAGTTAGTTATTTATTCAATTCAAATCCAGTACGTGGTATGAAAAATCGTATCTTTCTACGGCATGACATGTAATAATGTCATACACTTCTTCAGCTATAGCATTCTTTAGCTTATATCCATCTCCACATCTTCTCTCCCCTCTCCCCTGTGATAACCTCATTGCTTCAATGGAAATCCTGTCAGTATTTTCTCTAGCATACAGTATAGCAGTAGATTGTACCACTTTTAATGGACAAAGAGTCAGCTGTTCCCTTCAGCAGCTGATACTATAAAATATCATCATGAGACATTTTTATTTGAAAGAATTGTAACAAGGAAGTGAAAGTGGACTGCTCTATTTTCAAATTCCTTGAGAAAGTCTTTAAGGATGTTCTTCATTGTAGCTTTCATGGGTCATAATGATTATATACATGTTAAAAAAGGAACAGCCGCAGCTTGAAGGCCACTTGAAGCAATTGAGATAAGGAAATGTAATCAAAATTACATCTGGGATTGGGACTTCAGAATCAGTCACACATGGAATCCTGTGATTAGTGAAAACCCTATGATTTCTCCTTCCGTCCCTCCACTACCCATCCCCTAGCCCACAACACCCAAATGAACGTTCTAGAAAGAAAAACATATACATATGTATAAGTCCCAAAGTTTTTCAGGTGACCCTTGATAAAGTGACCAACAATGGCCACGAAACATCCAACAAAAATTACACGAGGTACACCCTATTAACAGATTTGGTTTTGAAAGATGCTTCGGTAGCTAAACTGGTAAGCACTCATTTCAACATGGAGGGGTCTGCGTTCCCATCACAATCTAAGTGGATGATTTTTGGTCATAGGAATTTTGGCGCTCCAATCTGTGCTAACTTCAACACCTAGAATGGAAAGCTCCCACTGTTATCGCTTCTACCACTGGTGGTGCTAGACCGGGTGCTCCAAAACAGATCAGTAGTAGACTTGTGCCACATTTCCACTACAGCCATATGGACCCAAGGTTCTTAGAACCTTGGTACGGACCGACCTAACAACCCTACATGTATTCCCACTATATTGGTGTTTCTGCTACAACTCTGCACTGCCCTTTCAAGAATTGCAGCGAACAAGGGAAACGCAAGCAGTTAATTTCATACGAAAGTAGAGTTCCCGATTCACAGTGGCGTACCGACCTACGGACTACGGTGTTTGGCCTACAGGTTTTAGGGTTTAAACCCCCCCAAAAAAATGTTTATCTGAATTAATTTTCATTCGTTTACCTGAACTTGCATTTAGAATTTTGCTAATTGGGCTGAAAAAATAGTTGAATATTGTCTTCTCAAAAAAAGAATGTTAATTCATTATTGTTTTTGTGAATAATAATCTAAATATCATTTTATGATGATGCACAGAAATATTAATGAAACCCTACTAGAAGTCAATCCTGCGTACGCCACTGCCGATTCATGATACCTTTTTCAATATTCAGAATTGTTTGAAAAGCAAATGAAACTCATCTGTTAATCAAACACAGTAATATCATGCCATTATCAATTTTGTGGTCCTTTTCTGAGTGTTGCGTTTCATATTTCTGGTTTACCAACCGCAACGCCAGTGCCAATTGATGTAGGGTTGGCAGCGTTAGGAACTGTGTGATCCAGCGCTATGAACGTGCATTCCCATAGTGATTTGGCCTACAGGTGTAACTACATTGGTCTGTACGGCTGTTGTGTGATGCCTTTGGTGAAAATTGATTTAAAAAACCATTGCGGATGCAATTGATGGAATGGGATGGAATGCAAATGGATTGATGAGTACTGGATAATAAAAGAACTTTGATAATCGCATCCGCAATGGTTTTTTTAATCGATTTTTGGCAAAGGCATCACACATGGACAATATAAAGTATTTAACAACCATGAGGTAAAAAGCTTATGTTTTAAAGTACTTATTTTTAACGAATTCGATAACTATACACAAAAAATTCAGCCATGATTTTTGCGAACACAATTAACTACCTACCGGCAGGTTACTGGACATTTCTTCTATGTACATTGCTCCATTATCACTGTTCATGTTCGTTGATGCATTCTAATCTGTGCTTACTTTCTTGATTAAATTTCTTTGTAATTTCTGTATTGTAATTTAGATTGAATTATTTGCTTTTAAAATTATTTTTATTAATTTCAATGTGATTTCTTATATTTTTATTAATTTTTAAATTTTTTTTTCGATTTTTGTATTTTCATCTGAAATCCATAATGTTGACTTATCTTGTATCAATTAATTTTGTCAAAAAAATCAACTTATCTATGGGACCGACGTTACTCAAAACGACATAATTCAAGGAATACCTGTAATTTGGGCAAATATAAAAAATGATACACCACCATAATATATTATTTTTTTTGTATGCAGGTTCACATTAATCTATGTATGTTAAAGGATATAAAATAGCATAAAATTTAAAGTGTCTCATGAGTGATGTTTTTTTTGTAAAATACTTATTATTAAAATCAACATCAGCATTAAAACTACATGATCATTTAAATTGAACTTAAATCCTTTATTTAATACTAAGGGTTTACTAGGGTCTTTGATATCATATTAAAATTCATCAAGAGCTTATTATTATTTTTTTCAATGGTAACCAAAGAGCTTTTGTGACATACTAACCTGTGGGTGTGGTCCACATGAATGCTTGATGGAATAAATATCAAATGGCTGATTATGGACTAGGAGGGAAGTCTCGGGAGAATCACCAATACCAGCTGAAAAAAAAATGAAAAGTTTCAATTGTTTTTCACAGGAAGGGTCTAGGATATAGATTCTTTAATTGGCAATAGAAATTCAAAGCAATTGAGACCTCACATAAATATATCATCCATTTGCTGCTAGTTTTACAAAAATTGGGTTAGGATTGCTTTAGGGGATGCAGTTTATTCGTTTATTTTGTTAGGAAGAGAACTATTTTTCCCATGTAAACAATTATTTCCTTCTTAAAATATCAAAGTTAAATTTTCATTTTCACATTTCAATTTCACAGGAAAACATTTTCTTTGAGTCTTGCTAATCTCTTTAAAAACACCTTTTAAAATGTTTGTGACTTTACCCAGAGCATCATAAATGACTTTTAGATTAACTTATTTGGAAATAGTTTGCATGATTACCTGATCCAACTCTTGGCACTTGCGTACTCTCCCATCCTTGCTTCCAGATGAAGTCCATCATCTGCTGTTCAGCCAGCCACTGCTTCCAGGCATAGTGTATTCTTTGAATTACTGCACCACGTGTCACTCCTGATGCTTTCAGAAGATATGGCATGGTTGAGCCATGACCAAAGGGATCAACAGCCCAGCCTGTCTGTGGACTGACCCCTAGTTGACTTCTCATCCATTGGTGGCCTACAATTAACAAAAAAAATTATCCTGATGATGCAAATATGAGTAATCATTGAGGACAGATTAAAAAGAAATCAGCTGAGGAGAACCTCATCGAATGGTAAGAAAATATGAAACTCTGCAATTATTTTTCATTGTTTTTAGTAGTATTTCAGTTAAATATGCTTCAGCTGCTGTCAATCTTACTGTCTGCCATTTGTAGACAGCCACAGCAGCAATCAGGATTAACAGGATTATTTCCAATGCAAATTCATGGCAAGCCCAACTATGCTTCATTTTGGTGATGAAATGGGAGCCTATATTTCTACATTAGCCGGGTGTTTCCCAATTATTTTTCACATAAAACTGATATACATGATCTTGTTCAAGTATTATATTATTTAGATCAACATATGATCCTAGAGTTGAATAATGCATCGTGAAAAAGTGAGCACTGTTTATAGGTCTCAGAGTGAGTCAATTTCATCACTTTTAGAGATTTTTTTCATGAATGGTTTTGAAAAGTCTATTTTTCATGAATTAATCATAAATAGTCTCCTTTTTTGCCATTTAATTGCTACCCCAGTGGGTTGAAGTTAAATGATTCTATCTTGGCAGTATTGATTTTATTTTATGACTTAGTATTCCTTATATCTCTTGATTCTTTTCTGGTGTACGGTTTGGGTAATTAGGGGATGGAGTAGTTGGGGAAAATTTCAAGGTTACAGAAGTTCTCTCGTTTTACCTTCGATTAGCTGGTCCAGCATAGCATAGAGATGTGAAGTGGCTTCATCTGTCATGACCCATCCTCCAGTTGCAATCTCCAGTCTGCCATCTTCCACAAGTCGCTTTACTATTCTTCGCTTAGAGGGATGGGCACTGGAAAGTAAATGTGAAAAATCTCATGAACTGGAATTCAGCAGTACCAGGTTCAAGATCTCTAAATTTAGCAGTTTTTACAGTTACTGTTTTGCCATCTATTTCTACTGCCATTGTTAGTCCATCCTCTGGAAATTGTAGTGAAAAGGTGGTGGCATCATTCGATTGACTCATTTTATTTTGTAAAACCTCAGTATTTTATTGCTATTTAATAAAATAATCTCTTCCTTGAAGTACGACCTTGACGTGGTGGAAGGGCATGTGCGTTCCAATGACCCCTAGAGCTGGACTGGCAGGAGCAAGTACTATTGCTCCTGGTAGGGCCACCCATGCCAGATAGGTCGAAGGGTAGGAGCCAGATGAAAGGTAGTTCCGTGATGGTGTCACGTTAAAAATACAATTGTGTGGCATGGTAATACCATAGAGTAAGCATATTACTATTTACTCTATGGTAATACCTCTCAAATATTACTTCTTAGAATATGAAAGTCATTCACAGGGAAATGATTCCTGGCAACTACGGGACGCCACCCACTAGGGCGGGTGTCGTGCCCGGCAGCAGGGGAGGCAAGGCCTCTGCGGTCGTCATCACACGAAATCCTTGCAAAGCATCATCATCAGCAGATACAAGGGATAGGAGGGAGAAGAAGAAGAAAAAGAGGAAGAGGAGGAGGAAAACAGTGGTAAAAATAGGAACTTGGAACGCAAGGACAATGATGAGGGCTGGGAAGCTTGAAAATATTAAACAGGAAATGGAAAAAGGAAAAGTAGTTGCTTTGGAAGCATGCGAGGTGAGATGGAAGGATAGCGGGGACTATTGGAGTGATAGCTATAGGGTAATCTATAGTGGTGGAGATGAGAGTCATCGTGGGGTAGGCATGGTACTGAACACAAAATCGGGACTGAGGGTGGTAAACATTGAACAGGTGAGCGACAGGATACTAGTGGTAGAAATAAAAGCACGTCCGACGAATTTTGTACTGGTTCTGGTATATATGCCTACGAGCAACCATAGGGAGGAAGAGGTGGAAGAGGTGTACAAGCAAGTAGAAGAAATAATTAGAGAAGTGCCGGGAAAGAAAAACCTGACAGTAATGGGTGACTGGAATACAGTGGTGGGGGAAGGGAGGGACGGATTAGAAGTGGGAGGGTTTGGGCTAGGAAGAAGAAATGACGGCGGTGAAAAGGCAGTTGAATTTTGTAGAAGAAATAAATTAGTAGTGACAAACACTTGGTTTAAACATCACCCCAGGTGTAGGTACACATGGAAAATGCCGGATGATACTGGGAGATGCCAAATTGATTATATAATGGTAAGGCAGAGATTTACGAACAGTGTAAAGAACTCACGCAGCTATCCATGGGGCAGATGCGGACTCAGATCATAACTTTCCAGACCCAGACCTAATCCCCCCAGAATTCCTCCCTGTTCCCACTCCTAACCACCTTCCTAATAATACTAACTATTTAAACTAAAGCATCCTGTGAAGATTTAGCTGATGATGTTGACTATTTGACAAAATCTGGTTGGAAGTAAAAATATCAGCGGAAGTTACAAAGTGTTTTATTCATGAAATTCCTCAAATTTGAGCTGGATACCATTTTATTTGACACGATTAATACTTCCAAATGAGCTCAGAGTCATCCCCTACATAAGGGGCCATTCAAGTATTACGTAAGACGATCTATCCCGTTTGGAAATCCCCCTCCCCTATGTAAGTCAATGTAAGATTTTCCCAACCCCCCCTCCCTCTCAGTCTTACATAAGATGTTAGATATTTGTTATACTCTTCGTTAGATGCTCGCTTTCTGCAGTTTGATATTTCCATAGAAGCCATCGTACAGCTTTGAGCACTGGATATCATATAATTATGTAGTGTTGGAGTACCACATTCATTAAGCATGGAGGTAATGTAGCTAGCCAGTCAGGCGACAGAATAGTAGCATTGGTGTAGTGGTGAGATTACAGAAAATACGCCATTAACAAGCGGATGCTCCATGTCACTGCTAAATTTCATTCAGAAAGGATACAACATTTCCAGACGGACGAAAATCTTAAGTAAATTGGTTCCAGACCCCCTGTCTCCCTCTAGTTAAGAGAATGTAAGATGATCCCAACCCCCTCACCCCCAAATACGTCTCACGTAATACTTGAATAAATTTTAAGGACAAAATTTTGGTTCAAGTCTGCCTCTGTACACTTGAAAATAAACTGTCATTATACAGGAGTATTATTATACTTGAAGTAAAACATGTTTCCCCTGAGATAGAGGCTCAAGCTGATTTTAAATCATTCCCTACAATTACATTGAACCTATTTTTATGAAAATTTATTTTCTTACCTTTCCCACCACTCTGATAAAAATGATATCTCCGTCCAGATGAAGGTCATGTTTGGGTATTGGACCATCTTGTCCACCATGTTATCCAGGATCTGCCTCGTTTGATAGTGAAAATAGCTGTCGAAAGTCCTCAGCCATCCAGGATCGTTGTGGGAATGCGGGACAACTATAACCTGTAGAGAAACAAAAAATACCAGTGAGCTACCTCTCTTGGAAATAAATACATTATTTTTAGTTGCCTTCTTTTCAACAGAGAAATATTGCTGAACTAATTATTAACGGTTAGCAGAAAGAGATCTAGGAAGCAGTATCAACCATTTTATCAGAAAAGTGGGAGTAAAACTTAAATGCAGAGTTATTGGAGTTCTTTGTTTGGAGGATTAAAGTTTCTCATTACTTGCTAAGGAGTCAATTCATCTACAGTAGTAATTGTTATAAAGTAAGAACCATCCTGGCGTATTTGGATAGGGAAGGAAGGTGAGTAGCACCCCCTTTAAATAGGAGATTTTTGTATTCAAAATTAATTATCGAGCCTTGTAATAAAATGGAAATGTAAAAAAATAATAATTTAAATATTCCACTTTAATACATTTTATGGCATTAAAATAGGCCATTCTTTGGGGCTAAGTGGGCCGTAATAAATGAATAGAAATTGATATATCTTGCTTCTTAAAGCTTACTTAATATTAATCCCCCTCCAAGAAATTTATTAGAAAACCTTGCTCCACTGCCAAGAAAAACTGAAATGACGAATCTGAAAAATTATAATAATTTTCCCTTCTCTTCTTTACAATAACGTAATCACTCAATACTTGGGAATGATTACTTTTTTGAGGGATCACCGAGGATATATATTATCACCACTTACTGAGTGGCCACCCATTTTGAAATCCTTTAAAACTGGGAAATTTCCTTCAAATCGGCACCAATTTGAGAACTATTGGAATTCTCTCTGATTAGGACCATATGGCAGTTCTTTTGAGAGTTTTCTCGAATTTTCCACTGACAATGAGAATTATGCCGGGATAATTTTTTCAAAATTATGAACTTACTCCTTCTTTGAAGGGAGCGCCCTATTTAACTTCAGATCATGAAATAGTAATTTTTGAGCGATATTTGGTTAATTATTTAGAAAACTTTTTCAACTTCAGATCATGAAATAGTAATTTTTGAGCGATATGTGGTTAATTATTTAGAAAACCTTTTCCTTTCTCAGTACGTCGTGATTACATTTTTGATAAATAAACAAGAAATAAGTTAAGAGACGTAACAACCGACCCCTATATTATATTACCACGTGTTTTTCCTCATGGAAAACCTGGATTTTGAATAGATATGAATCGATTGGCCTCCCAGGAAGAGAAAATATACGAAAGCAGCATGGTCGCTCACGCGCGGCCGTCGCAACACAAGCACATAGGTGCCGAGATAAGCGGGGGCTTTCATTCCTCAAGACGTTCCCCCAGAAGGGGAGGAACGGGCCCAGCAAACTATGGTTAGTAAATACTGAGAGTTCGATTGGATTCGGGGTTAATGGAATGGGATTTTGTGAGAGAGTGCGTAAAATGGTCTTTGAGAATAAAAGGTCGGGGAACACTTTCCACAAGTAGTTTGGGCGGCGCCTGACTCCGGCAAAAATGAGTAAACTCCAAATCTCTCCGGAGAGCATACAATGAGCATGAAAAAAATAAGAAATAGAAGTTCGGAAAAGGGATTGAGTGGTGGTGGTGGGGAAAGACTTGGCACAAAAGAGATGAATGGGATTAGTTCTCAACACAATGCGCTTTCTTGAAGGGGGAGTAGACAAGGCGGGAGTAGCAGGTATAAAAAAGTGACGTAGGGCGAATCGACAGTACGGCGGAGGCGGGGAGAGAGGGAGCGTAGAAAGGTCTGGATTCCCGCTTTCTTTCATCCTCTCCCTCCTCTCTTAATTCCAACGTCCTTTTCATTAGTTCCACCCTCTCCTCCTCCTTGAATCCCTCCCGCACTCGTCCTCGGCACCCCATTTTGCGCTCACTCTATTGAACCTTAATTTTATCCCGGTCTAATTAAAGGAAGTGAGGGAAAACATCGCTTCTCTGGAGCATTGTGCCATGCGTGAAGTCATCGCTTTTTATTTCTAAAAAAAATACTTTTTTTGCCCCAGCCATTCGTTCCCGCTATCCCTGCAGCGTGGATAAAAAAGAAGTAAGGTTTCGCTCTTCATTATTGCTTCCGTTGTCTCTTGATTGGTTTTTACGCGCAAGTCGCAGACGATTTTGCTTCTAGGAAGAATTTTCTTTGCAGCTTAAAATCCAGGCCGAGGAGTAGGTTATGGTGTCGAGAGTCGAACTCGACTATTCTGGGTCACATAAACCCATGGCGATGTTTATGGCGGATGGATTTAATAGGTTAACTTTGATGAAATTAATCTGGAGGCAATGAATGATCGTTTGCGAGAAAATAAAACATTGCCCCAGAATCGGGCCATGCACACAGCCCTCGTTTCCTATTTCTCAGATGCACCATTTTTTAAATTAATTTCTTCGTCCACTTGCTTGATTGCTGTGAAGGTTAAGCAGAAGAAGGGTCTCGCTTTCTTGTGTGCATGAGAGAGGGCAGGACATATGAAGAATATTTGCGGGCTTATACAGGACATGTACAGTGATTCGTGATATTGCTGGATTACAATGAACTGATGTTTATAGGAGATGGGGAGCATGGTTGGAGCTGCCCTAGAATCAACCGATGTAGGTAGAACAACTAAGATGACGATTATCATAATCAGAGCCAAGAAGTAATTATGTGGCAAGGCCACGTAGCGTAGTAAAACTAGCCATGCAAATACCCAAAAAGAGAAATAAATTCCAGCGGTACCAAAATTTGGAAAATCCTAGTTTAAATAATGATAAAACATTTTTCAAAAATCCACAGTTCCAAAAAATCCGGAATTTTTTAAATAAACAATTGAAATTTTTTTCTCCCGTTTTTAGCAAATATCTCCACTATTTTTTCACTGAGCGTTGTTTATCAAGTATACCTTTTTTGTAGCTTGAAACATTTAGAACAAATTGTATTCGAAAAATAGTTTTGTACGAGTAAAAATAAGCATGCTGAGATAAATAGTTTATTAAGCAAGATTTTACAGTGGTAACTCCAGGCCAATATGGCTAATCTACAGCAAGTTGCGCGTGGTTTAATAAATAACGATCACTATTGTTTAAATTGAAATATTTGAAGCAAACAAAATGGTAATTGAAAAATAAAATATTTCCGCATAAGATTATTATAAATTTTGTTTACATTTTCTAAATTTGCAAATTACAAAACTTAAACTATTTAAAGGCTGTTTTTTTAAATAATGTGCTTTTTAACTAACTAATAAATTTTATGATTAACTTTACTTCATAAATTCTTCATGTGGATACTTCACTTGATCAGTACATGGAGTAAGAAAAATAAAAAAAAATTAGCTATCAAGATTTTGAAATTTGAAAATTTATTTCTTTTGAAAAATCGAAAGTACTGAAATGAACGTAATATCAATAAGTAATATTACAATATATTTAAAGATCAAGGTATATGTATTTGGTATCATTTGAAAACTCAAATCATGCACTTTCGGATAGTAATGTAATATTCATAAATATTAATGTTTCTATCATCGCAATTATCAATAATTAAAAGGAAATTATACGAAATCTGCTTAACACAAAAGTTAACCAAAATATCAAGGCGTATAAATGTTATAAATAAACTTTTTATTTGTAAGCCACTTTCAGGTATCATTATTTAGAGGTTGTAGCCCAAGAAAACAACTTTTATAATTTTTTTCAAAATTATTTTTAAATAATTATTGTCAAAAATTGTAAAAAACAGATTCAGTGAGTATAGATTTTATAATAATAATTAATATTAATTTTTTATTAAGTTATAAAAAATAATAAAAATAAATAAATATTCTTGAATGATTATTATTTATTTTTATTTTTTAAGCTTATACCACTCATTATTAAGGACATAATCTTGACCTTCTTCAAAAATATGTGAACTGATTCTTTAAGTGCACATGTCATTGAGATAATGGTAAAGAAGCTGTATAATAAAATGTTATTATTTAAATCACTGTTAGTTAATGAATGAGAGATTCTCATGTTAATTTTTAAAAATTATTTTATTAAATCTTTTGTTTTTAGAAATATAGAAAATTTGCAGTTTTTTCTGAGAAAATCAATATCTTCTATTTTTAATGCTTTTAATGATTTTCAGAATTGATAAAGATGTTATTCACAAAATAAAAATAATATTGTTTAAATCACTGTTGAGTTTATGACGGACAGATTCTCATGTGAATTTTTAAAAATTATTTTTTTAAAAATATTTTGCTTTTAGAATTGTAAAAAGTTTGCTACGTTTTTTCCTGAAAAAAATCAATATCTTCTATTTTTAATGCTTTTAGAATAATGGTATTTAGATTAATCATATATTTTAATTTTAAAAATAAATGAAACTAACCAACCTCGGTAACAGCAATACTTACTGTATAAGAGGTACATCTCATTACCGTGTTCAGTGCTTTCAGTCTTTTTTTTAAACTTCAAATATAAATAACTTATAAACTATTACCATTTTGTCCATAACTTGTAGAAGATATTTTTATCATTTTAGTCTATATTTTATGATAAATTTTGTTGCGTATTGAAACATTAATTTTGAACAATTGAATAACAATATGTTTAAAGAATCGTTCATTATTCAATTTCGGTAAATTTTAGAGATTTGCAATTGCTATAATCCATTTCAACTGATCAAAATTCATAGAATTCATATGTTTAAAATAGCGAAACTATTAACATATAGGGGAAAATATGCATCAATAAGTATTGCAAAAATCACCTTTATTAATAAATTACTATAGAGCATTTACTTTTACTTATACAAAATTATTTTTCAAATAAAATTTGTTCTAAATGTTTCAAGCTATGATTGTTAAATAACACTAAGTGCAAAAATAAGGGAGATATTTGCAAAAAACGGAAAAAATTCAATTCTTCATAAAAAAATGTCCGGATTTTTTAAAACTGTGGATTGTTGAAAAATGTTTTATCATTACCTAAACTAGGATTTACCAAATTTTGGTACCGCTGGAATTTATTTATCTTTTTGGGTATTAACATGGATAGTTTTACTACTCTAACGCATCACCGGCCATTTGTCGGGTCGCGTGGGCTTGTGGCGAAAATTCTAAGAAGTAATTTTGAGAATGCCACTAATTTATTTCGCTGACCTATCATGCTCGTGGTATCGGTCGATTGCTTGGCAAGAAAGAGTGGAAACGTGAAAAAGAGAACGCACGGATTTGGAAAAATTACAACGCAACACCTTTGGCTTTTTCCATGCAATACTTTTCGAGAATCTTTTTTGATGAGATTGTAGTCCTGAATTAGTACTGGGTTGGGAGAGGTGAAGAAGGGCAATAACCCAACGCACACGTTACATGTTGTGAGTGGATCCTTCTTTGTGCTCTTTTCGCCCACATCTACCGAAATCCTTCAGTTACTCTGGGTATTATCCCAACTCATCACTGCTTCTGCACTTTCGTTAAGTTTATGGCCAGCGGATGTAATGTCAACATGTCTTCGCCGAATTGAAGCGAGCGTTGGAAAATGTTTGACTCTCAAGACCGCCGTAGATTGATATTATCGCCTTATACAGTTTCTTCCAAGTTTTCATGCGCCATTCCCATAAACTTCTCCAGGAGGAATAATGGCTCCCCATTATAACTTTCTTTGCATTTCACGAACCCATTGAGGAAAAACAAGTAAGGTATATTTCTCTACCGTGCCTTCAAAAATACAGGCCCAAAACTTGTAAACTAAGTATACGTATATAAGCTATACATATTTGTTGCATTTTGTGGAATTGATAGAGAAGCATATTATGAGATTTTTATTTCTAGAAGATGGAACCTTGATTGCATCTCCCATGTTTCCAAAATTTCTACGATATTTACGGCTTTGATACGATTGGGAACCTTTTACACGGTGGTGACCTGATCCGCATCGTGGATAAGTACGTCGGGAGGAAAACTGTTGCGAAGACACTTTAACGAGGGCAACCTATATGTACCCAAGGCATGTATGAAAGTGCAAACATTGTACCATTTTTAACCAATTTGAGCTTTTTCCGAGACTTCCGAGTCTCGCACGATTTTCAAGCTTCATAACGACAATGAGCCGATCGATTCAGCAACCCTGGCGTGTTTAGAACAGCTTGGTTTCGTTGGAACTCGGCTCTCAAATCGTCAGCGCGCATTGATTGAAGTGTTTTGGGGAGGTGCGAAAAATAAAAAGTATAACGGAGGAAAACTTAAAAATGACTGGGAGGTGAATGTCAAAATTCAAATTAAAGGAACGCGTGCAGTGAAAAAAATTGAGAATAGAGTGTAGCTCTGCATGCGTGACAAAAATTTCACAAAAAGAAGATCGTATTTTGTCAAGAAATATGATCTTCAAGTAAGAGGCGATACCCATATTAAATGAATCCTGCATCATCATTACCACATTTTCATCATTACTGTACCGTTAACATTGACAGCTTCCTGGAAAGTTTGTCTAGTCCGTCCGTTCATCAACTATTTCTCCCAAATATAGTTTATAATAAGGTAAATGAATCCTGGATACCACGTGATCCAGTTCACTAGTGCGAAAGATGACGTGAAGTGCATGGTCTCCGTGGTAGACATCATCAGAAATTCTCGCTCAGCAAACTTCCATATTATTTTATGGAACTGACCATTTAAGTCTCCAATGATCCAAGAAAAATGACTGATGAGTTATTTCTGCCTTCAGTTTACTCATGGATTATTGTAACTGTCTCCTTCCTACTCATGCTACCGTTTTATATCTTCAAAAGTAAAATTTCCGAATGATGAAGGGTTATGGTTGAGATGAAAACTTGAACGCGAATCGCAAGTTATCAATATGAAGAAGCTGTGTAGGGAAAGGGATAGTTAGAAGCCAGAATGTGAAAGCATCCCTATTCTTTTGGCCCTGAAAAGTAACCAAATTGGGAAAAAATTAAGGGAAGGTGGACTTTCAAGAGAATTGAGCGTAATTGCTTGCTGCGTGGAAAGAGCACTGTCTAAAATGTTTTAGCTTTTGCCGACACATCGACAAAGATAGAGTGGGTTTGTATTAAGCTTTGTAGACCTCATCAAAACGTTAGCTTGTCACAGAATCCTGGAATGCTTTTTTCTCTTTTGTGTCCGAAGTTTTTATTTCCATAATTAGTGAAAAAATGCCTCGCACGTTACGGTGAGTTGCACTTGAACCCTTTTCAAATTTTGATATTCCAGGAACGAGGAAAAGGAAGAGGTTGTGGGGTCAGCTAGTTATTTGTGGAAGGCCTTGTTTGTTGATTTGCTTTTATTTTGGAACAATGCTTTTTTTCCTTCCACCTGTTTCCCGAGTTCCGCCAGCGAGTGAGATTAAAAATATAATAAAATTCCAGAGCTTTACTTTTCTTGTAACTTTCCTGCAAATGAAACCGCCAAGTGAAAGATGGTTCAAGGGAGGCAGGTTTTGTTAATTTAGAAGCGCCTACTGCCACCAGCGCTGGGAAATACTACATGCTCCTGTTTTACTCGAATTTGCACTTTTGCTGATGACGACCACGCTTTCGTGCGATCGTAACGAATTTTATATCCACTGTTGCTCGTATGCCTTAGGTATACGTTCAACAATTTGCATTAACTTCAGGTACTGTATTTTGTTCCGGGAACGTATTCGTTATATCTACGCCACCCGGGTAAGTTTTATTATGAAAAAATTTTCAAATTTCTATTACCACCAAAAGTTTTCTATCAAAAAAGCTAGGAAAAAGAACTACATCAATAAAGGATACAATGAAGAAACGGAATCGCTACCATAATGGGGTGTGTTATATCGGCTTGTGATAGCGACTTTACGTGGTGACGTTAGTGCAATTATCTTGCAATTGTTCTTATGCAGTTTCGTTCTCGCCAAGTATCCAAAAAAAATTAATGTAAAAGTATCGCATTTATTTTGTCTGCGAGATTATGAACACGTTTTCCGTTTAATTATATTTATTTGATTTAACATGAAGTAAGCATACAAGAATGCTTTAAAACTAAGTGAAATCAAACAGCGATATTTGTGAGGGGAGGTCAGTTAGAACAGAAAAAAACACTGTCTAGCTGTTCCACGTTCAAGGGGAACTATGTATGATTTTGCAAAATGGCATCTTGCTGTTTGCACTCCACCTTTCCAGTTTTTTCCGCCCGATTTCAATCGAATTAAACGTAGGTAGAATGTAAACTTTGATTATATTCCGGTCTAAGCGGCTTGAAAACTCGTAAAGTCCCGTTTCATTTTGTTCATGCCTTGTGAATGACGACATCGATAAATGACGGTTGTGGCGCGTTTTTAATTTCTGCTTCTCTGGGAACCTAGACGGTGAAGTAGACTGATAGCAAAAATAAAACAACGAGGGTTGACCTACATTCGTTGATGGAATAATTGCAACTGAAAAATATTGGCATCGCTGAGTACTTTTTAAAAATAGCTTGAAATCCTCATCTTTGCTCCATTCTCAATAAATGAATCGTTTGCGTTAAATGCACGAAAACGCGATGAAATGTACGAAGTACTTATATTTTATTTGCAACCAGAAAATTCTCAGCAGGAGAGAGAGAAACTAACTTTTGACGTTTATTATGCGTAGGATATAGGGAGTGCATTAAATAAGATTTAGATCACGTAATATTTAATTATTTAAATTTGACCAAAATGTGATAACTTGAAAACAAAACTTAGCAAACGTGTTCTAATCAACGATTGATTGGCATATCTTTTGATTGAGGCTTCAACCCAGATTTCACCCTTATTTAATCTCGCTTACTGATTCCGGAAGAGACTGAATCCTTGATGATTCCAATTCAAGCAATCTGTTTATTTTTCCTCCCTTAACTTATGCATGCTGCAATTGTTATTCACGCTATTCATAATTTCTTGCCATTTCTTCAGTCTAACGCTCGGCGCTCATTCTGACGGTTCGTCAGAATGAGCGCCGATGTGTTCAAGGTAACGTGGGATCAGGAGCGTTGGCAGAAAGGAGCCCGGTGAGAACGTCCTGCCACTAACCCTCTGTACCCTTAAATCCTCTCATGGGAATATCTTTTCATGGGGCTTAAAGTTTAAAACAAACTGAACATCTTGACTTGTTTGAAGAGCTCGGAGCAAGTGGCTTTGATAGATTTTAGTCCCTTTCTTCCAGATGCGTCAAAAGTCTCTTTTTCACTAATTTTCTTTCGAAGTCTCCTTTTTGGCTAGGATTCATTTCATTAAAGTATTCTACCAGTTTTGGCTAGGATATATTTAAAAAAATACAAAAAGTGCAGTTATATGCAAAAAGAGCTTGTATGATTTTACCTGTCCGATTTGCTTTAACTTTGGATACCCATTGCTCTTAAATAATTCATCATTATTTTAAATTATATTTTCTAACCAGACCTACCGTGAAAGTTACTATAGACTAATTTACTGGAAATAAGAGATTTCGTTGAATTAAGGCACATGGCACTATTCAAGTCTTTCATTGTTCACATGAGTTTGAAAAAGGAGAAAAGAGTTGAAGTGATTGAAAAAAAGCCTACTGGCGTGAATCTTAACAAAATGAGTCTTAAAAAAATGAATATTTAAAAATATCACATTTATAATTATTCTATTATAACATTAATAGTAACTCTGTTTGAGAGTCAAATCTATTTTTAAAGGGTTTTCCACTAATTTAGACCATGCAGTCTATTTTCAACTACAATGAGCACTCCGAGGCCTGAGTTCGTGTTGTTCACAAAAAAGACTGATGTCCATTGAATAATAGGACCTTTTTGTTTGTACTTTTTTTAGGAAAAATTGAAAAAAATGTGAAATTTGCTTCTGGAATTAATAATTTTGCTTCCTAACTTCTTAAAACTACGTGTGGTTTAATATCATTAAATAATCGCCAGGAAAGTGGACGTAAGTGTGGTAATTACTTTTTGAGATATGAGTTCTTAAAAGCATGTATGTACTCATCTCTCAGATGCTATGAGCACCAGTCATGTGAAATAGCGTAACCTGCTGAGCCTTTTGATGTCAGCGAAAGTGAGAAAACTAGTAGCTTCAAGTTGTGGCCCTGAAACTTAACTCACCAATATACGGAGTGGATTTTTCCGATTCGAATTATGTCTCCGCATCTCCGTTGTCACCCTTCATCATTTTATTTCAAGGACTTAGTCGCGAAAAAATTAAATTCACCCGGTAGAACAGAAAATGATCTTTCGCCGTATTTTGCTCCGATACATTTCCTTGCTTTCTTTACTGCCAGAGGAGGATGATTCAAGTGTCAAACTATTCATTCATTTCCAAAGATTGAACTCCGCCGTTGGCGAAATTATATTGCTGTCTCTCCCTCCGGGAATTACAGCCTCAATCTCTTAAGAAAAACCGGCTCAAAGTTTTACAAGGCTGCACTCTTAGCGGCTACGCGATTTGAAATGCTTCAGATCGCTCAGTACTTCAAGGCCACTGAGATTTTTGTGCAGTGGAATATGAAGAACAGCTTTCAGTATTATCAACTTCTCAATAGAGTATCATTCGTATGAGGAGATTTTATTGTAGTAAGGTTGACTTTTTAACCCTAGAATTACGGGGTTTCTCGTCAAATTACCCCCTTGAGTGGGTTACGTGATGTCTGTGATTACTTGAATGAATAAGATTTCACTCAAAGCATGAGAGCGTAGTGGTGTTAAGTCTTCGCCGTTTACCTGTTAAAATGTTTTACCGGGACTTAAGAAAACGGAGTTATTATACGGACCAAAATATATGTTTTTATCTATTTGACTGCGAATTTTAGCACCGAATACTCATTATTTTCATTTAAACATTCATGAAGCATGCTTTTGCGTGGCTAACGCGGCTTGGATTAAAACAGCAGCGGAACAAAGAGGATTGGATGAAATTGAAATGCGGTATAACGGTACCTACTGAAGGTGTAATGGACGGAGAGAACCACTAAATGAATTACTAAAGGATAGGTCGAAAAGGCTCTTTAAGGGAACGCTGCATAGTACAAGAGACTAACTTATTGGACACATTTTCAGACATATTAACCGCCTGTAAACAATAATGGAAAGATAGATGAATGGAAAAAATACCGAAGAAGACCAAAGATGGGATACTACAGCAATAATATGAAGGGTGATAAAATGAAGATTTATGACGGAAGAACAGAATTTAGATGAACGAAGAATGGAATGCAGAGTGGCAACAAAGCAGCTTTTGGATTGATGACTGTTGTACTTCCTGTTTATTTACCTTCCTTACAGATATCCCGCTGGGGGTGCAAGAAAATGGGGCAAAATTTTGGAGACTTCACCTGAGTAGTGGACTCTTCTTACATTGACTTACGATGGGGAGTCAGAGATCAACTTACGTAAGGTTATAATGCTACTTGTGAGATCGTATTTGAATCCTTTTTGAAATTATCTTCCGATAAAAATATTATTTTTCATCACTTAAGACAGTGCGTTCATTCCCTCCTCGACTATTGTCCTCACAAATCATCGCCACTCTAAAACCACTACACATCGCCTCAGATTTCAAACAAGCAAGCGCACCGTCGTTTAGGTGTAGCAAAACTTGGTGGCAATTATTGTGAAGAGCATGACGTCAGGGAGAGAAAAGCACGAACTAGAGGTTGGACAAAGGGATCGAGGGCCCTCAACATGTCCATATAGGAGACCTTCGGTACCTCTGCCTGCTCATAAACGCTTGACTCACTCTCACTGACCTCAAACTCTCCTCTATCGAGTGCCACCAAGTTTACCTGTGCCTATACATTGTTTTCAATAGTCCCATAAGTAGCCGAAGTTGCCCCAAACATCGTTCATGGAAAAGCTTATCCATGTCCATGCTACCAAATACCCATGAAACCTATGTAAGATTGTTAGGGGAAGGGGGGTTTCATGAAATCTCACGGTATCTTAAATGAAGGGAGTAGGTAATTGAAAAGTGAACGATGTCGCCTTACATAATACTTGAATGGTCTCTTAAGGAGAGAAACGAGACACAGGGTAACAGACTGATAGAACTCAGACACAGACGTCGTCGTATCTGTGAAAGAGGGGAGTCTGGTAATCTCAGTTTAACGTTCAGTTCCATGAATAATTTGCGAGACCAGAAATGCTCCCTAAGCTAAGAAACCCGAGTAAAATGGGCGATGTTATGTATGGAGCATGCCACCCGCGCGCGGGAATGGATCTCTGGTGATCAGCGCGAGGAGTCGATGAAAAGGCCACCGCAATAAATCTCCCGGGAGGAAATACTGAAAACCATCCAAGGAGAGGAATAAAGTGGAATGGGAGAGTACATTAAATCTGCACGAACCACTGATTCGACTCCGCGCTTTGGCTCCGAAAATCTCTCTTTCCCTCGCAAAGGCACCCTCTGCCCGACATCCCCTCTCGCACTTAAAATCAGCGTGGGCCGATACGGGAGGAGGACCTGCACAAGTGCGAACATGCTCGCACCCCCATCTCGGGTTGCCTAAGTGATAAATGGAGTAGCGACGAGCGGTGTGCGATGATTGTTGATTGAGGATGTAGGGATGTTGTCAGGTAGGTAGGGGTTGACTGATGCGAAAGATGGATGGTGCGTACTTTGCCTGCGCGGAGCACGCCGATATGGAGAGCAGGGAACCCGAGAGGATCTGGATTTGAAGGCCGGAGGAAGAAAGAAGGCTTTTTTTCTGAAAAAATACGTTACCGTGAGGCGAAAAATGCGTGGTGAAGGGTTGGGAAAAATTTCTCTTAAGGGCCAGGAGGGTTGAGATGAGATATGCCCACGGCTTAGCGTCCTAAAGCAGAGCTTGGAATAATTATTGCTCTATCGTTCATTGAAGATCCCAGTCTTCCGTGCATATGAGGGAATTTTCAGCACCTTCAAATCGCTTGTGTGGTGAAAATATATGCTTTGCGCCTCTCGCACGGATTATTTTTTTAGTGAAAAAGGCTGTAAAGATCCGGGCTTTGTCAGTCGCTAAGCCTGAGCCCGACATTTTTACTACGGGAAAGTGAAGGAAGAGGATGAAAAGTGTAGAAAACTTGACTGATAGCTTATTGATGATGGAAGATTTTTTACTGTAAGGCGAGTCTTGGGAGAGCTTTTGGCTTTTAAGGTTTTCGATTATGCGTTGAATGAACGTGCTTTCAGTGCATATGCGGTGGGGATTGCCTCCGTCGTCACTGTCATAATCAACTCGCGATTGCAATATGTGTGCTTGAAAGGCTACTCGGTAACCTTGCTTCAATTACGAACGCGCGAGAAGTTTTTTAAACGTTTAAAATCCTCTACAGCGAGGAGTTCGAAGTTGTTTATGATGTGACTACATGTTAGGTAGCTGCGACTACATCCGAAGTTCTGCATTTATGACGGTAAAAACGTTCAGGTACAGGTCGAAACACTAATCTCTCAGTGAAAAATTTTCTCTCGGTATAAATAGTACACATGAAAGCTATTGCCACTCTTTTAATATAATGAAAAGTATATAATAAGTGGGTAAGTGGTGGAATAATCTTTTTATCAGCAGAGATTTTGCGAAAAATGTTGGATAGACGATGAGAACAAAGCAAGTTAAAGCTTGTGGAAAGAACATTGGTGGGGCGTTTCATAAAATGTATACTTGCCTACAGATAGTTTAACAGTAGGGAGGTAGAAACTAATGAATTAAGACTAGCTTCATGGCGTACTCCATCGCTTTCTTTTTCACCTTAGGCTTGTCTATCTACTATTAATTTAAATGACCTGGAAATGCCTGCAGGGCGTAACCGATTTATAATGTTCCCGGTGATCTGAAAAATTAATGAGAGAGTGGGGATAGAACATTAATATTTCCTCGTATCCTCGAAAGCAAACAGCTTAATTATCTAAACATTCAACTTCGCGTGGGGTGATGAGATATAATTGAGCAACAGCATAAATAGCTTACTTTTATCGGAAAATCTCATGAAGGCCAAAATCAATGGCATTACTTTTTTTGCTCAAAGCAGCACATTTTCACTAATTTTGGAATGTATAATTATATTGCCCATATTTTTTGTAAGCATGATTACAAAAAAAAACGAATCAGCGTTAAGCCATTTTTTAAGCATCTACACCATAAAGAGATACCCTGATTAGTTTCCAAGAACGAAGAATCATACGGGAGTGACCATGACACTTATAGACTATATCACTTTTCTGGTTGTTATTTCGGGGGTTTTATTACTTAGGTCTTAAAATGGACTTAACAATTTCCAGTACTTAATGTTAAGAAAATATTTACCTAACCACCATCGTTCGATAAGTATATTATTTTCGAAGATGGAACGATTCATCCTAATATCTTTTCTAATTCGGTACATATGGACATGGCAATGTCGTTCTTTTCTGATTCCATCGATGTTTGCTGCGGAAAATGATCTCTTATGCTTACATTAGGCAATATTATACTCTTCAGGGGCTCTTATGTTTTAAATTAGTTATATAGGCTTAAAAGTGTTTTATACTGTAAATGATGTACTTAAGTTTTAGGCATTACTAACTTAGAAGTTACTGTCTGAAACTATTCGGTTTTTACAGAATGTGCCGTATAAATGTCTTTTTTCGTATATCGACTACGAAATTATCGTACCTGCTTAAATAGAATGATCAAACGCCCCGAAGAAAATAACGTGCATGCAAATACCAGATTTTTCCGCGAATATTTTACGTGAAGAAATGCATACGTGAAAATGGCAATGAATAAGTTTAATATGCTATCTTTAGTTGCGCAGTTAAAAGGTGAATTTCCACAGAAATATTTACTGTGACAGGTAATTCGACTGCTCATCATTTTCATGTTTCAATACATGGAAATCTTTTAGCGGGAAAAGAGAATTCTGAACGGATGCTCGTACTAAATCAATTTTGAAAAAAGTCATGCTTCATTCATTTTGACTTGTGTCTCAAACTTTGGAAATGTTATAGTGTTTTATTAGATATTTTTGCTTCTATAGATTATCAAGTCTGTCCATACTTATCATACACGCTAAATTTTTTGTATTCACATCATTCTAGTATTTATCGCGTAATTCTGCTCTTGAACTTAGAGGGGAGGGAGAATAGGCTGCCATCCGTTATTGCCCCTTTCGTCTACTAAACAAATAATTGAAAATGGATTGCGAGCAACACTTGAAGGTGACAGAAAACGAAATGTCGACACTAAAGCCGATGTTATTTCTAAAGAAATTAAGGAAAGACTGAAAAAAATCAGCAGACAGTCATCATCTACAATTTTTTGTTATTTTTATTTCTCTCTTTTCCTCCAAACTGGGAGAGCTGTGGGCCAGGCTACTTTCCCATTGATCAATAAAACCACTCGCTCCTGAGAAATTTTTCACCCTTGACTCAGCTCCCGTCCTTTTTTCTCACAGATGCCTATGTCGTGGAGTCTGACGAGGTCCGGTGATGTATTTAAAGTCTCATGCTTGTGGACGTTTTTATACGACCCGACACCGTCTGATTTCCTTTATTTTTCCCAGTTTCACGTTCGAACGAAGGGGAGTACTTTGACGAGGACACATTTTAAGAGGTGCTGATGCCTAGGTGTTGTTTTAAATTTAAGCTCAATCGATTTTAGCTTTAGTTTCACAAGGGGTGATGCAGGTTCTGCCGATAGTTCATTGTATCCACCGATCTTATAATTTAGGAAACATAGGAATAGTATATATCGGCGTTGCGAATTTTGAGGAAGAAGTGAAGAATTATATTCTTTCGGGAAGTGTGTTGAGCAGTACGCCGCCCAGAATTCCTGATTCCAAAGGCAATTTCTGGAGGATCTATAGGACGTGATCACCCATAATAGGTATGTCAAAGATAGTACATAATTGCAAGGCTTAGCCATTTGTTGTTTTAATTTTCAATTAGAAGTATTCTATCAGTCGGACAACTTTTGTGGAACTCTTTGGCTTTATGATGCTCTAAACTTAATATTGATACGAGTATTTTCATCGACATCTTTATACTATTTAGCCGCATGAACGTGTGACAGGAGGTGTTATGACACAAGCCATTAAAGTAAGGGTATAGGAAAAGGAATTGGTGTATAAAAGGGATGGTTAGGAAGTCCAGAAAAAGTTATGAAGGATTCTCATTCGTATGCATTCGACGGTGAATATCTCTGTTGTCTCATTTCTTTGGTCTAAAGATGTAGTGCTTGGGTTAATAAATATCCACAGTGACGATCGAAAAAACTATGGAATATGACTTTATGCAATAGCCTAAGCTTAGAGAGTGTTACCCTAGAATGACTTGCGGCTCCTAACAGAGTTCTATTAATGTTTCCTCACATTTGAGAATGGGATGCTGGTTACAAAAGTTATTGTAATGAATATAATATATTACTATACATATTGCTGTACACATAGTTATATTCTTGAGGAAAAATACTGCAGTAGTTACAAATACTTTCCACTGATGTGAAATCTATATTTGTGCGTCTTCAGTTATGGATAGGCGTTTGAAATAACGGTATCGAAAACATTGCGTCGCAAAAACTGGAATCTGGCCAGCCCTAATTTTTTTCCGACGTCTCAATTCCTGCCCGTCAACCACGTTTTGTTTACGGAATAAGCCCTGGGAAAAGAAATGAATGGAAACCGTCATTGAGGTGGCGTTGAGGAATCAGGAGTGATGGGAGAGAAGCTTGCGAACCGCCTTGAAGAGTGAGATGCTAGGATACTACGGGGGAAGGGGTGGAAAGGGCGGGGGGGGCAAAGAAAATGTCGTGTCTGGGTGAGGGGGCCATCTCGCAGCTGGAAAGCCACGTACAAGAGCTAGCTCACTCACTCATGTCTTCTTCTTCCTCTCTCTCTCTCAGCACGGTGGTGAAAAACAAACGGAGGGAGCATCAAGCCGAGTTCCCTATAAGTGGAGCACACACCTGACGCCACCTTTTCCATTTCCCACAGCGTTGGAGGGAGAGAGAGAGAGAGGAGAAAAAAGTAATCGCCACGGAGCGAAAGACAAAAAGAGGCGCCAGAATAAAAATTCCATCGAGAGCAGCGCGGTGGCAATCGACTTTGATATGTTTTCACAAAACGAAGATGATCTCTCCCGCGCTCTGCCTCGCTGAATTCTTCCCCGACCTTAAAGGCTGTACTCTACTTCCCAATTGCAATCCTTCGGATTGCTGACAATAGATTACACTCCCAATGGTTGCCGCAGTAGTTTAAAAAATGATGGTGTGACATTTAATTTAATTGTTGAAGCTTGATTCGCCATTATTGTCGGCACTGTCAAGGCTAGGCATGGGCAACCCGCAGCTCGCGAGGCTTCACCTGGCCCGCTTGATATATTTAAATGGCGTGCGGGCTATTCCCACGTAGCCATGTACATTATCATTATCAACCACGCCTTCACACAATCTGGCCCACTACTCAAAAAGGATTTCCCAATATGACGCGCTCAGCGAAAAAGGTTGCCCGTGCCTAGACAAGGGGTTACTGTGGCTTGTGTTTTCGGTACCAATTCGCTCATAGCTCAAGTCTTTTAGGCATGTCGAACGCTTCAGCTGTGACCGTAACGGCTGTATCTATTCAATTGCTATCCTTAGAATGGCTGAGAATTGATAGCATTGGAACAGATTGCCATATTAGAATGCGGAAGCTGAATGCGACTACTCTCTTAATTTTAAAATTAGATATTTACAGTTCTCTATTACAGTCGATATAGTTAAGTTAGTTTACTCTGGCTTACGTTTTGGGCATTTGCTCAAATCGAAAAAGTTCTCTTCGGGAAATTTTATGAATGCCAATATACAGTATGCTATAAACGTTTTCATATTCGTTAAATACTAGTAACCATCGGCACGCTATGTATGTACCTAATGATTTTCTACGCATGGACTACTTCGCTGAGCACAAGATGCATGCACCCCCACTCTTGCCTCCCCGCCTTCAAGGAACGCGAATAGGTATGAAATTTCCTTCTAAACACCCTTATTGCATTGTTGGATCGAAATAACTCAGACGGGAGTGAAAAATAAGGGAGATACATCAATAAACAAGCGAATAGCAGGAAAAAAGGGTACATCGTGGTCCGAAAATGTGTAATAAAGAATGATAGGTCCGTAAAACTCAATACTGAGTCAATAATCGCACATAGGAAGGTCGATATTAATGCAGTGGTTTGCGAGGAAGTTACTCCCATACTTCAGGGATTAGCTTCGTGAAGGGATAATACGAACAAAAGTGGCACGTAAATACCACTAATACTAAACAAAGGGATGGTAAATGCCTCGAGTCAAGCTGTTTTGGTATGCGCAAAGAGACGAAAGGCGAAAACGCTATCACTCACCGGTGGTTAATTATAGAAAATTTAATTTCACGTCATGGAACAGGATAAATTCATTTTTTCTTTAACAGCACGTAAATAGAAATTTTTCCATGCGTTTGGGACAACCCGGGAGATTCTCAATCCAATCATATTCTCCAATTCCTCTGAACGATTGATCGGCGGGATTGTCATCGTGAGGATGATAATTGCGTAGAGGAACACAACCGGGAAGACTATCATCGATTGTAGTGGTGGTATATACTCCCACAAAACTGATTACCAATGTTCTATTGACTTGAAGTAAGGATATATCCGCCGTCGCAGCATTTTGATTAGTTGAAAATTACGTGAGGTACGCTGGATGTATTTTCTTTTTCGCTTAAGCTTTCGCAAAAAAATACGCCAGTTGAGTACACACACGAGCATTTATTTGGCAAAACGCGAACGCGCTCGATCCCTTTGAAAAGCTTCGCGGCTCTTGGGTGTTTCCACCCCAGAATCTTTGAAAATGAAGAAAACGGGAGTAGAATGCTCACGTGTCACTAGTGGCCATTTCGAACCAGTCATATTTCTTTTATTTTTTCCCTTTTTCCCGTTCTAGCTCTTGTAGTCGAGCCAGGGATTTCAAATTTTGTAAAGTGCCACCACGCGCGCGGGGAGTCGAAAGCACGGAAAGCATAGAACGTTTTGCTTTTTTCGTTCATTGAAAGAGGAGGAGACCATATGTGTGGAGAAGATGGGGTTGGGATTGGAGAGTGAGAGAAAGAGGAATAAGAAGCCTTACTCCAAAAGACTACCGAAGATGAAAGGGGGGGGGGGGGGTAAAAAAGATGCTAGACGTTTTACTTCGTTCGAGACTCGGGGCTCTTTCTTAGGCTCTTGGAGGCGTGTATGATTTTCCAAGAGACAGGTTGAGGTGTTGAGGGTAAAAAAGGACAGGTGCGGCTGGGGAAATGTGCAAGTTTTGGTGCGGATTGCTTCATAAAGGGTAGTGGGGAAAGGCAATGAGATGGAGAGGTAACAGGACACCCTCCGCACCTGAGTGTACCCACTTCGTAATTCACTTCTCTCTCTCTCGCCACCTCAGCACATCTCTCTCACACTCCACACCGATGAAGTTCACAGTTCAACTTCTAACGCTATTCTGAAAGCGGAAGAGGCAAAGTTCCGATGAACCTAGGCCGTGACGACATCGCCGGTTTCTTTTGGTTTTCAAAAATTCCCTCTTCGCCGAAGCAATTCGATTCCGTGGTTCATGAGTTTCCCTTTCGCAAATTAAGTGAATAATATTATTAAAGTGGCTTGGATGTGAGCGAGAATGCTGCTCGAACAAAGAATGGATTTCTTAAAGAAAATTGTGCCAATATAACTCGTGTCTGCATGTCAGTTATGGCTCGGTTCAGTGTTCATTAAACTAAATACCGCTACAGCTTCGGGAAGGTCAGACAACCGGGATTTAAGGAATTTCATGACCATGAACCTTACAATGAGGACGGAAATCTTGGTGCGCTTCCGATCGTCATTTGCTCAAATTACGGGTCGCCAGTTAATGCGCTGGTGTAGCAAGGTAGGCCTCGGTAAATATGAGCTTTCGTCCCGCCAGCGTTTTCGTAATTTCACCCACTTTTAACAGAGATATCGGAACCAAATTCACCTCACTTATTATGCAAACCTTGCGCATTTGTAAAATACTTTCAACACAACAATGCATCATTTACTCTAGGAATGGGAAACTTTTAAACCTGAGAAGTGCGATTTTTCCTCTCCGCCATCTTGTGAAAAAATGCCGTTTCCTCTTATCCACTGTACGTGGCGCAGCGATCGAGCAGTTGCTTCTCTAGCATATTACACACCTCTCCTACACAGTTTCTTCCCGTATCTATATTCATGCCTCCTTCAACTCAAACTCGCCCCGCAACAGCCATTTAACACAGTCATTTTAAGACTAGAAATTCTTGGCCTCCCACACGATTGCAGCCCCTCTAGTTGGAACTTGATTTCTTTCGCGGCCGTTGATAACACGATCGAAGTAGGAGATACACGTCCTCTTATAAGGTTCTTGTTCATGACTCTGGAAAAATCAAGAGAATCTGATGGAAACAGTAGAATGTAGAAAATAAGGCAATAATATTAGAAATATTCCAACCACCATCAGAGTCGCGCTAATAGTGGCACCAACCTAATCATCACCATCGGGTGTCCAGCATATTATTAGCTGTTGTATTGTTCATGTGTAAATTGTCGCTAATGGAGTGAAAGCATTAGAAAAAGGACAACTGCAGACGAGAGTAATAAAGCATGGGAATACTTGAAAAATAGACAAAATGGGTGATTTTGAGGGAATTTTTCTTTCCAGGTTGTCTACACCTGGATTCCCACCTATTTTGGATAAAGTTTCGCTAATAACAGGAGAAGTCGTGTAGTCATACCAGGAGCAATTATCATTGTTCCCGCCAGTTCAGCTCTGGTGGTCACTTTCCACTGTGTCAAAGCCGTAGTCCACTATGGGTATGGATGAAGGAATAAATTTAGGTTGGGAAATAGCACCATTGTAAGGGAATTGGCGGTGGAAAAATCATGTTTTGACCGGGATTCAAAGTGTTTTTGGCGGTTAGATCGGCATGGCATCTTTGTTTAAGTAGATATTCAGCGGTCATTCGGAGATCCTAGTTCGGATCCTGGTCAAGTCTAATGAGATTTTTTACGATGGCGTATTCCACCACTTCAGTATAATATCTTGAACCCTCTTGCGTACATCATCATCAGGGTCATTTTCGCAATGAATAAAGTTGGGGTAATAAAGTTTACCCGGCGTTTTTACGACGTGAAAGCGTCGTTAATTGCCCTTTTCATGCGTTCAAACGTTTTCGCCCTTCCTATGGTGACCTCTTTGACGATCTCATGTCCTTCTCGACACGTGCAGCGAACAATTATGTCCAAACTGCCATCTAGGAGGAAGTGTAGGGGGGGAGGGTAGTAGTCTTTCACGCCCCTTTGGTTCCACGACCGGCTACCGGCTGAAGACCCCATTAAAAGCCTTCTTCGCCTTCCTAGCCCACTCCTTTTGAAGGCGTAAGTTCCCCCTTCGACAACCCTCTTCCTTTGTTGTCTTCATTTCCTTCTCAGCTTCCTGCTCACCCTCGCCCCCTCTCTCGCCCACGTCACAGCGCATCGGCCTTTTCCCACCTCCCAAAACCACCACAAACACCTCCCACTTGCCACCCACCCCTTTCTTCATCTTCATTTTTTTTGTCCTTAGGTCTTACAAACTGCCGACCAACGGTGAACCAACCACCTGTTAACGCCCTTCGTACTTCCCATCGCACATGTAGCCCCTTTGGAAATGCAGGAAGGCGAAAAAAAGAAACACTTTTGCCCAAAAGTAAGGAGGAACGGCGAGAGGGAGAGGAAAAAAGAAGTGAAATGAGAGGTGTGCAGGAGGAATAAGGAGTGCAGAAACGAGGAGGGAAGGAAACAGAACGAGTCAAATTCAGGAAGAGGTAAATATTTTGCAATAAGATGATTTGAAGGGGTGAGAAGAACAGACACCCTGTCCTCTGACCAGTGCTATTCGATCTTTGGTGATGTACCCACTTGGGTGCTTTGGAAGACTGCCAGAAAAGTTTGATGCATTCGCATATATTTATTTATGAATCCAAAGGTAGTCGATTTTATCTAAAAACGATTGCCACTTTCAGGTCGTTTGTATAGTTATTAACAACGTGATTTTTGGCATCTATTTGGTTTATATTTAAACGAGGAAAACCTGCGCTCGTCATTTTCATGAATTGTCAATTTCATTTTAAGTGAGGACATATCTCCTCGCAGTTTTTAATTACACTATAGTAGGAGAGGTAAATATCTTGTAGGGTTTGAAATTCTCATGCTAAATAGCTTTACACTTTAATAGGTACTACGATTAATAATAATAATAAAAATTACTTTTATCTCATCCATAAATCAAAGAATAATCTGTCGAATAATCTATTTCCATGAAAATATTTATCTATTAGTCATAGGATGGTAATAGAAGAGGTGACAGAAGATATGAATCTAGTTCTTCCCGCTTTAAGTTCTACAAAATTTGAAAACCCACTCTCTACCAGAGGGAACAATTGTTCAATTGGTGATAATGCTCGAAATAATTTCCACTTAATGATAAGCAGAGGTCATATAATAAAGGGGAATCAAAGCTGCCCACTGCCACAGGATTCTACAAGTACATATTTCAATATCACAATATCTTCTCAATCAGAATTCCTGGCTGAAACTACTATTATTCATCGAATATCTGAAAATTGATTTATTGATCCAAATGTCCATTGAAGTTTTTTTAAATAAGCTCTAGCTTTCATTCAAAACACAGTTATTATAAAATGATATTTTTGTCCCACAAAAAATAGAAATAATGATGAGAGTCTCTCTCTCTGGCACAAATTCATTGTTTTATCTACGGATTTATTTAATTTCTTAAGTTTTCCTGAGTAAATATTTCCTTGTTTCAGTGCATGTAAACTGTTATATCCAGCGCATGCGCCAACGAACTGTTACAATCTTGAGTGTTCTCTACTGAAAAATGCACGAAGTGTTCTCCTTTCTTTTATAAAGCAAGAAGAACAATGTTATTTTTAGCTGTCGAAAAGAGGGTAATTTTTTAGTCCCTACAATAGCCTTGCATTAAGACAGCTTACCAAGGCAAGTCCCGAATTTGCACCGGGAGGAAGGCTGGGACGTGCTTCGTGAGAAAAGAGTAAGTCAAGGTAATGCGTGCAAGGTAATACTTGAAAGATAGGAGCACGGAGGGAGAGAGGGGTTCAGTCTGAAGAAGAGCGCCAGGGAAACAGTACCAATTTAATGTTCACTGGGACGATTCACCTTGAGGAAGGGTGCTCAGGCTTAATTGCGCGGTAGGTACTAATCACGTTAAGGGTGGAAGAGACAGTCACGCTCCCGATAATAATCCCACTGCATCCCACGCAGTCCAGCTTTAAGACCTTAGGAAACACTAGGAGAGACCAAAGGGCCAGCTTTTGACCCTCGCCTATACGGTTTTAAAAAGTGCTTTATAAGGTATTTCTGGCAAATGGGTATGACTTGGCGTCATTGTCATTACTCCAAATGCTGAAAGACAAATAACCCGAAAAATAAAATAATAATAAAACATCATCCCGTTCATGAATATTCTCGGTACCATAGCGATTGATTGGCCAACATCACAGGAGGACAAGAATAGCTAAATCACATTTCTAACAAGAATGAGTAGGATTTTAGTTTGGATGAGGGGTTTCATGTCGTATTTTAATAATATAATTAATTTTCGAAGCAGTTATTTTTACGTGGATACTCCATGAGCAATGTACAAAGCTAAAATTCACAGGAATACTCAGCTATGTGGAACTAAAACGTTTCAATTATTTAACATGAATTTTTGAATACCACTCAAAATCAGAGGAATGTGTGTACAATAGAAAGCACTCTTTCCCGCATGTAATATGAAGTCGTATTTGTAACGCTTAAGATTAACGTGGAATAAGAGGCGGAGGCAGAAAAGATGGGAAACTCAGTTTTTCTCCCGCGAATATATCAAAAGTTCTCACAAAGGCGACGGCAATGAAAGAGACGCCATTCGTAGTCAAAGGGTTCATATCTATCATCCTCCGACCTCTCTCGAGATGGCTGGAAGAAAAAATTAGTATAAGGTTTTTTAAGGACTGGAACTGAAAGACGAGATTCGTACGGGCAGCAAAGAGAATGAAGCTGTGAGAGAGTTGTTTTTGTCAGTGCATACGGATATACATTTAACATTAAATTATTGCTTTCTTCATGCTTTTTTATTGGCCCTAACAATTAGTGCTACGAACACAGGTTGTGGCTTTCTAAGTATAATCAAATGCTGTTAAAAAATCCACTGGGGAGAAGGGAAGACTTTATCTTATACCCATTATTTATTTCACTACCCCAAATTCAATTCATGATTCTAATCCGAATGGAAAAAAATAAATTACAGAGATTAGTTGGAAACTGAACAGTCGCTATATCAAATAAGGTTGCAATCCGCGTACTTGGTCGGACTATTATTGGCATTAGGCAATGAAGAAAACAACGAGAGTAATCTCTTTCTGGTATAAATAAAATAAGTATACGGTCAGGAATTCCGAATGATTTCCCTAAGAACTGGGAAGAAAGTGGACATTCCTCACCTGTCGCGGAATGTATTCTATTAGCGCACGTGTGGTCGGAGCCACCCACCGATGAGGGTCGCTGATGAGGCAGTTTCGAAGCGGGATGGGGTTACTGAACAGTAAAAATTGAATATCTACCCTTTATTTTTGCCGAAATTGTTCTCACAATTGAAATTCCGTAAAGACGAATTTTCGAATGAGAGCTGCTTATGGGTATTTTGATGCCTCATTGATTACGTCCACATATTTCTCATTAGCTGTTTTTTCACCGTCAGGTTTCTTCCTATTATATCCTATTTTACGTTCTAGAAATTCCCCAAGAGATGATTTGTGGTAGAAATGGATAATTCCGGATTTATTTTTAAATTTTATCGCGTTTATTAACTAGTTTAGTAATTTAAATTCTGCGGGTGGTGTTTACACCTACTCGATAATGTTGTTTTTTGACGAAGGAATCATGATAATTTCTGAATTACATTTAACTCCGCAAGAATTGAAGGTTTATTAGTTAGTTAGATGATAGTTGCAACTTCCAGGAGTTTTAAGTAAAGATCAGGTATAGGGGAGCGGAAGTTGTACTAGTAAAACCCTGCTTGTAATTTGACCTTTTTTCAAAACTACCAAGAGTTATAGGTGGTATTATCACATATGATGGAAGCTAATTTATTTGAGGTAATTGCTATGCAGCATACTATGTTGAGGGACTGACAATGAAATCATGGAATCTAGCCACTGTTGCGAGTCGACAAACTAGTCATGTTCATCACTAATTAGGGAAAGGCTTATCCTAGTAGATCGTTCCTGAGAAGATGATATTAATCCTATCTTAACTGCCTGTTTGAGGTAGCCATTGCAAAACGTTGAGATAATGGGCGACGTAAATCAGCTTTGAAATCCACCAAATATTGCCGTATTAAAAGTTGAAGGCGCGCTAATGAACTCTTTTAGGATGATTTACGTGAAATTCAGTTTCTTCTCCTTGCATTGTAAAGTAATTGATCTGAGTGGGAGTTGTTTCAAGTTTATTGATTAGTGCTATCAAATTCATATTATCTCTAAATTTACTAAGCAATTTTTCCCAAATTTTAACAACTTTTTAGTAACATTTTTTACCATAAGATTTTCATTTATGTTTTAATTATGAATGCGATAAACGAATCCATTCAACTATTATTTCGAGTTCTGGATTGCTCTTAAAGTGTCTCTTTTTACTGTCGTGTTTCAGCACACTTTGCTGTTCCCAATTTTTCTCCATGCACGGTACAGTCAGGTGCGTAATCATTTGCGTCCATCCTCTTTAATTTAGGAGCATATCTTCCCTAGAAAACAGGAATCGTAACCTTGTGTTGACTCCTTCATCATCGTGTAAAAAGAAATACGACAAGATTAGAATTGGGGAAGTAGGGGCGTATAAAAATGAAGAATGACATGGAGGTTGACCCCGATGACGCAACAGCGCTCCTCCCTCGTCACCTCTGTCCACCGTTCAGCCCTTTTTTGAACCGTGACAGTTCAGGTATCCGACCGCTAGAGGTCAGAGGCGTTGCTCTCCGCCGGAATCCGAGCAAAAGATTACCCTGAAGGCAGGTTGACACCTACCCTCCTTATTCCGTCAACGTCCCCACATTCTGTATACGCGCACATACACACATATATATTTATCCCTGCGATATTTATACGAGAAAAAAACCTCCCTCTATCTTTCCGAATGTCCTCCTCGGAAATCCAACCTCTTTTCTCCTTCTGCGTCGCTAACTACGCCGGTCGGTTCTGCGTTCCTTTTTGTAGGCATATGTCCGTCCTCTTTTGGAACGCTTTCCGGCGTTGGGTATCCTTTCCCGGTCCGCCCGTCCTTGTCGCTCCACGCTTTCGTCCAATCTCCTGCCATCTCTCTTTTCTCTCCCATATCGTATTCCCTCAGGGGACGATTCTTCCACCACTTTTCCTACAAGGGACACTCCTACGTCTCCTCCCGTCCCGCTCATAACGTCCCCTTTCCTTTGGGTAGGGGAAAGGGTTCTTTTGCCTTCTCTGAGATCGTCGTCCTTTTTCTCCTCTTCTTTTTTTTATGTTTTACTTGCACGGATTTTCGGTCCGAGGGTCTCTTCTCCCTTGGTTCACCCCTAGATTTTCCCTCAGAAAAACCCCTATTTCTTAGAATCTCTCTCTCCGATTTGTTTATCTTACCCTGTCCTCAAGTTTTCCTTTATATCGGTGTCCTTGTTTTGCCTCAAGGGTTGGCTTTAGATGTATTGAGGGAGAGAGAATATGGTTGGGATCAGATTCAAGCTGTGGCTAGTGGGTCCATTAGCCTTTGGCGCCGGGAAACTAGATTTGATTGCGGATCGAATTTCGAAGAAAATATTTAACCTCGGCATATACAACGTCTGCTGGATAGCTTTGAAAAAATTAGTTATTTAAATCGTATATGCTCATGAAATGACCATGTTTCCTCCCAGCCCAGACGCTCATGGTTGTGGATTACCATCTAATGCTAAATAATTTACTTAATGTTTGCTCCCTTTGATCTGTAGCTTTGAGATAATATCTTTAATAAAACAAAGTAAACCTATTTTGCTGTCATTGGTCGGGACAACATGTAAACTTTTCTTCCGGCAAATCCATCTCTTTATGATGAAGCCTTGTGCTTCTCCGCAAATATTTTTCCTAACGTCACAGATTTCATCTTGATAAGGATTCTTGTGATAAGTTGTCTGGACTTATCAGGGTTAAGCCGTCACACGTATAAAAGTAACTGAGGTGAGCAATTGTTTATTATTAACACTGGATATTCGTTATTTCCACGAAGTCACGTCTTAAATATTAAAGTTAGTTTCTTTTGCTGTTTTGATGTTTTCGAGACAGTGGCGTAGCCAGGAATTTCGTTCGGGGGGGGGGGGGGGGTCCAAAACCAGGGTAAAATATTTGAAAAACAGGGCGAACTAGACAGTAGACAGTCCACAGTCGAAACTCGGTCAGCTACACAAACACCGCCATTACACTACCCGAGCCCAAACGTATCGTTTGATAATTTATTATTTAAACAAAAGGACAAACCTATTTTTGACAACGGTATGATAATTTATTATTTGTAGACTTTCCCCTGCTCCAAGCTTATTTTATTTTGGAGGGGGGGGTCCGGACCCCCCCCCCCCTCGCTACGCCTCTGTTTCGAGAACTTCTTACAGGATTTGCTTTCGCATATTCAACCAACATACTACTCCAGGACCCATTGCGGGGTGAGTTGAAGTCGCCCAATCGCACCCAATTACTTCTAGTTTTATGCCAGCCAAATATGATGGCATCAGGATGTGTGAATAATGAGTTACTTCTTTGCTGGGAACCTCGGCCCTCGTGATGGAAAACTGTCAAGTTGCACCACTGCTCCCGTTCACTCGACGACCGCAGTCAACAACCCGAAGGCTGGTTCGATATCCTCGTACGTGCCAAGATCACGCATTCAAGGCAGGAAGGTCAGTTCCTTCCCCTGCGCCGCAACTCATTTCCCGAAAGGATCTTGAATATGCCTGCAAAATCACACATTCTGGATCTATTTGGTGGTTTTCGGAGGCATCCCTCGGATTTTACATCCGCAACCTGAAGCAAATGGATCAGCAACCTAACACTCTTTAAGCCGCTTTCTATTCGGTGTTGCCCAGAAATGTATGTAGTAATTCGTTTTCCGATTCCTAATTCAAGAGACAAAACTTCATTCTTTTAAGACTCCGTCATCTTTAATTTCAGTCACTTTTGATAGGTGTATGATGAACAATCAATCGTAACACGGCCAGTTGCCCGTAGTGCAGGGACATATGAGTAATTTAGAAAGGAAACTGGAAATATGACTATGGGGGATGACGGTGACGAACGAAGGATAGGAAGAGGCAGAAAATCAAACGGAAAAAACGACAATACCCGTTCTCCAATAGACATTTCATTATAGTAGTCTTAGAAGTTTCTCAGTAGGTTATGATTAATGTAGCGTGTTGATGGATGCAATGACGTCTCGTGCCTACTACAAGGGGTAATTTCTTAGGGAGGCAAGATTTTTCATGGAGATTCGAGCTCCTGTCTCTTAATGAGGAGATCCTTGAGTGTATAACTTTTCTGGCTAACCTCATTCGAGTGGAAACGATTTATGATCCTGACTTACTTTCCATGTTAGTTTCTCTTCTTTGTTCTACTGCCATAAAATTACTTTTCCCCGATAACTCACCGGATTACAACAGCGAAAACAGTGTCTCACAATATTTACCACCACGCCTGACCCTCAACTATGCGACAGCTTGAACAAGGTTAGGAAATTAAACGTTTCCTATCTGGACGTACCTTGTTTTTTCGATGTTAAATTTAGTTTCGGTTCGGTTCTTTCCCGTAAATTTAGTTTTGATAACAGAATGAAAGCATGATGTTGAAAAAAATGTTACGCTCCTCTTCTCGAGTTTTGGTTCAGGTTTAGGAATTGGACTAAAATGTTATTTTGGAGATATTAGCGGGTTGGATAGGTCTTTTCTTGTAAGAAACGACAGTGACAAATGGACAAGTATCAGAAGCCGGCAACACGAACCCGTACGGGAGTAGCGAGAATGGAACTATTTGATGCACGAAAATTATTCCAAACGATTCATTTACGTTCTCTATAGCTTTCCTTCGTAATGATTTTAGTTATATTTTTGTTCCCTAATAACTTCCGATCCGAGAATTTCGTTCCTTTTTCGGTTTGGTTCCAGTGATACGCATCATTAACCGAACCTTTTCTGGACCGTCCTAAACAATGGGTTTGGTTTCGCTAAACAACTGCGCTTAAATCTCTTTTTTAATTTAAGGATAAAGGCAAAACTGTAATTCCACAGGAAAACACAAACTCTCGTATTAAGAGAATTGTGCAAGATATTAGGAAACGTGGAAAAAAATGGTTTTCTGTTCAATGAAAAATATTAGTTCATTAGAAGGGCTTGCCATGGACCACCTATTGCCCCGCTTCTACGAGACATTTTGCTTGGGAGATCTCTAAAAACGACTGTATTCACCAAACACCCAGTAATAACGAAATGAGGACTTTCAGTGTTTCCTGTAACCTAGTTAAAAGCCTCTGAGAGTCACGATTATCTTTGTCCTTATAATCTACCTATTTTGTTATCATGCTATCTCTTTCCTTCAACTAGGCCAACCTTCTAGCTTACTTTAGCGGGTTCTTTAGGGAATTATCTTGGCGTCCCTACGCATGAACTCGAGTGCGGCAAACGTACACCTGACTCACGCCCGCTTACCTCGTGGGCGCGCTCCTTCAAACGTTATGGGCTGCTTTCCCGTCGCCACGGCCTCAATTTCGCCCGGACAGCGTCGATCAAATCCGTCAGGCCCTTTCCGGTTCCTCCTTCGCACTCCCTTTTGCTTCCCACGTACATTCCCAACTTTTTCTCCATCTCTTCTCTCGTTTTCTCTATCTCTTTCTCTCCTCGCAGACTATATCGATTGTTAAGGGAGTGCGGAAAGGCCGAGGGAGGTTGGGGTGGGGTGGGGTGGGGGGGGAGGTTCAGCTTGGGGGAAGGGATGTTGGGTCGGGGGGGATGATGTTGATGTGGGCGTGGGAGGAGCGGGGTGGTGGGGACAGCAGGCAGCAGCAGAGTAGTTGGCGGAGGTGGATGGAAGGGGTAGGGGTTCGCAAAAGCAGGGGTGTGTTGGGGGAGGGGATAAACTGACGCCATATCTCACTCTCCGTCCCTCCTGCTCCCCCCTCCCCCTTCACTAGAACTCTCAACCCCTTCCGCTACGACTCCCTTCTTCTTCCTCCCCCCCCCACTCCCACCGGAGACCTCCTTGCAGCAGGACTCTCCCACTCCCTCCTTTTCGTTGGAGACCTTTCGAAGCCGTCCTGCGTTATCGTCACCCCTTCGAAACCGGGCGGAGACCGTTTAGTATGGTGACCTCCCGATTTTTGAAGGTTGAATAGCCTTCCCTTTAAAATTTCGGAATTTGACATACTGTGCTTGTTGTTTAGGCAATATATTGCCGTTTTATGGAAATTAATTATTGCCCCCAAATAAATTTAGTGGACTATATTTTTGGATTGAGATAGAGAGAGAGAACGCCCCAGTATCTGGCCTACCTTGATCGGAGACCTCAGCATACGTCCTCTCCCTTCGGCCGTCAGCACCGCTCGTCCCCATTGCACTTTCAATACTAACTCCTCCGACTTCCTCGCCGACAATAGAGGGCGTTTTTTCCAATAGGCCGCAAAACCTGGCGGTCTCTCTTAATTATGTCGAAACATAGGCCATAAGCTTGGTGGCCGAAACACTTGTATCCTGAAGACGTGAACGGAAATTTTTATCTGACCCAATACTGGAGTTTTGTTTAATTCCATCGCATAAATTAGCAACCAGTTTATCACTCAAAAAATTGTGCTTCGCATTTTCCTCCCTCTTTTATTCTCGACCATGGTTTTGACAGTGGCTGTCATTATCAAGGCTAGCGTGGAAAGTACTAAGTACTAATTTAATGATTGACGTATATAATTCCCACTAAGTTAAGATGGAAAACTTTAACTTTAATCAACCAGTTGTCCGTGTCTCCCTAATTCTGTATTTGAAGAGTGCGTGGGAGTAACGATTTTGATCCATTCTAAGCAGTATTTTCATAATAGTTGACGTTTAACTGCGGTTTGACAAGAGCCTTATCAGCCTTAGTTGTTTTACTGGATCACCGCATAAATGACCATTCACTTTGGACTTAAGTCCTAGTTCACAATAATTCGACTTAACAGATTTTTGAACTAATGAACCACCATTTTTTTTAAGCAATCTAAAGTAGACGGATTATTTAACCGAGTATATACATTCATGTGTCTACATTCCACAAACTCGGAGCTTGAGGAAACCGTGATAAAATTATCAAAGATGATGGCCTTAACTTTATTCAAAGGAGAACTAATGATAATGCTGGTTATAATGGCTAGATATTTATAAATATTAATCAAGGTTAAAAGCTGATCGCTAGTCAAGAATCTGGTCGTGAATATTAATAAATGGAATCGTACCAAAGTTAAGGGGGCGTAATGGCGATGCTTTAGTAGAGTTAAATATTTCCGTCAATTATTTACAGAATGATCGATGGCATATGTAAATTTCTAAACTGCACGTGTCCTACGTGCAGCCGCTCCAATTTCTCCACGGCTTTTTTAGGTCTGAAAATTGTCTGAACTTGTTCGGTTGTCTATATTGTGTCCAGTAACTCGTGGAATAAAGGAGTAGGTCCTGTAGCTATTGTGTTTTCTCGAGGGATCCAGGAATCCAGGGTATTCTTCGGAAAATATTTTAAAACGTACCTGAATTTTACTATTCATTTTACACAATACAATGAGATGCTACAGTTTGCTTGGACCTTTCATCGTAAGCAAGGTAGATGGTACAGAAAATGAGATTTTCTCTTATTCTATTGATTCGGAGTCGCAACTTTGACCTTCTTTAGAGATTTGTGATTTGCCAACGGGTACAGCCATATGGCGCTGCTTCTCATTAACAAGGCCTTGTTTCATGCAAATTCCTTCCAGTGAATTTTCAAGTTCTAGGAAAAAGTGTTGAGTACTACGTAAATAGTCACAGTAAATAGTACAGCATGAAGGAAGTGGAGAAAGCATGATATCGATTACGGTACATCCTCTGGAATTTAACTTAGTACAGCCCGAACAGCCCCAGTACAGCCAATTAAGAATTGTCATAGAAGGTCACGTTTTCCCACAATTCCTACCGTAACGGCGAGGATGCACGGTTCCGTGCATCCTCGTCGTTACGACTCCCCACTGTCATTCATTGAACACGTTGGGTATTTTCAGATTTGAAATATTAACCGAAGGAAGAACGAAAGCGATTTTTCCATGAATTTATCTTGAATTGCTAATTTCTTTTTCATACAGCGGCTCTTAATCCGTTCTTTATCATCCGAAAATATTTTTTTTTCAGATGACTCCTATAATTTACCCGTCAATTCCTTTAGACCTGATGGAAGAGTCAAACTCCTGTTAATACCTGAAAATACATTGTATCTTTCCTTGAAATTTGGAGTACTTCAGTGACGTAATATGAGATTTAAGAACTCTGCGATGTTGCTTTTAGCGCCAAAAGTTGTTCATCTGAAAAAAACTGCACTATATGACGTGCACTCGGCAAATTTAGAAAACGTGACGTAAGAAAAAATTGATGAATCGGCTAGCCCGATTATTGCATTATTCTTAGTTATTTTTCTGTTTGTTTCTGACGTACAAATGCCCTTTTCTGAATCTTAGGCATTATTGTACAAAAATTACATGGCGTGGCACCGTCGATCCCATTTTCAATCGTAAATTTACATCAAAAAGTCATCACATGGAGACGATATTTCAAACCAAGCTATCCGTAAAATTCAAGTGCATAGTAATAAACGAGCCTTTTGAGAGAAAGGGCATGCGCATGAACGTAAGATGTGACGACTAAAAAATTCATTTATATTTATTTCTTATACATAAGACAAGAAATAATTCTTTATTCGGACAAGAAGTCGTTAGTATTTGTACCGATATCTTTTCCACGAACATACATTTTAAAAGTATTTGGTGAGGGTAAATTTTGCCACTTTGCAGAGATTATATAGTGTGCATTTTTGTAACGACCATATCCAAAGTAATCATCTATCGCTTACTTTCATGACGGGTATTTTCCAATGTTGATCTCCTCAATAGTTTATCTAAGTAATGGTGGATGTGTTGCTTTCTGGTTCGATCCGATAAAGCAGTTTGTCAGTCTCTCTTGACCTGAGCAGCGGAGCGAATCCTCTTCTACGCGTACCTTCCATGTCTCACCCATCTCTGCGTCCTCTCTCTTCCTTCTGCAACCCCCTTGGTTCTTTCTTAGCCGAAAACACCAAACCCCTTCAATTTCCTCTCACCCGACGCCACATCAACCGGCGGCGGCACGACCTCGTGCGGGGGTGTGCTGGGGATATCGGCACGTGCGTGCCAGGACGAATCGAAGGAGAAGGGTGGTGGCGGCGATGATGTGGCGAGGAGAACTGACTAAGGGTTTCCGTTCTTTCTTATTTTTTCTTTCCTTTTTTCTTTCTCTCTCTCTCCCCATCTCTTTACTTCTCCGGTTTATTTATTTCCTTTGCGGCCGTGGCAGGAGTGCGTGAGGGCAGGTGAGGGGAAAGGAGGAAGAAGACGGAGAACACATGAAACCGACAACTCCCTTTTTGCCTCTCTTTTAACTTCCCCTCGAGGAACTCACTTTTAGAGGCGAACTAATGACCGAGACCTTAGGTGAAGATGTTAGGAAAAGACTGCTGGAGAGTCTGATGTCAAGTTCTGCGTTGTGTGGTGCCGTATTTGGTTGAGGTGTACCACAAGGTTGTACATTATCACCAAGGCTTTTCAACATAAACGCTAAAGAAAGGGTAAGAATAGAATGGGATAGAAGTAGGGATAAGAGTAGAAGGATAGCTGATAAAAGCTGATGCATGGTTGGTGAGGATAGGAAGCTGCAAATTAGGAGGTGACAGAGGAAGAAGAAGAGGATGAAGTAGGTTAAATAGGCCAACTGAACGGTGATGAAAGTGAGAGGGGAGGATATTGGATTACCGGGCAAGAGGAGGAAAAGACTTGGATTTATGAATGGGCTGAAGAGATGACTTCTCTTCACTGCCATTCTGTGCCACATTCAGTGCCATTTTCCTTTCGGCACATTCCGGAGTGAAGGACGGGAGGTTTCATTAAGAGTGTAGTTGGACACCGAGCGAGGATACAGTTCATGCTAATGACAAAGCAGCAGAATAATAGCCGTGCAGGGCTGGGTGTAGTTTCATCGAGGATGCTTTACACGAAAGAAGTGAAAAGACTCCTCCACAAAAATAGATTACCGTGCCCGGAGATATTTTTAAAACGCTAGACTGAAAATGATCTTTGTGCGGATATTGTTTCTGTGGCATATTGTCTGTTTTTTCCTGCGGAATACTCATGGAAACGATGTACTCAAAGCCTATTAAGAGCGTTGGGAAATTCATTCAGTCCATTTGAAAATTTTTGAGGAAGACACCTATCCTTAAACTACCATCCGTTGTTCACCGTAGAATAATGATGTATGCATAATTTTACACGGAAACCCAGCTTACTAAAGGTACATATCTCCAAAGTTAATCAATCCTTATAAACAACAAGAAGATAATGAAACTGCATATATATTGTAGAACTAAATATAAACCTCCTTAGTTCGTAATTCTTTTTCCTCACCTGAAAATGTAGTTTTGTACTTTCTTGTACTAGGTTATTTCAAATCTCCCAATTTGCCCTACAGGCACTACTAGTGTAAATTAAGCTATATGGAAATTTGACAAATCCACGGCTCTTTTATGCGAAAAAAGAGAAACCACATTGTGTAAATTGAAAATTGGTGCTCATTTTGAGTCAAGCAGTTATGGTTGAAAAAAAAAAAGAAAAATATTATCACGCGGAAATGTGGTAAAAATATTAAGGAGACAATTTACTCTACATTTTGCAAAAGACATTCCGAATGTCTGACTGAGTACAAACGTCAGCTGCTGGAAAAGCATAGTCCGATGTACAAAAAAATATCACAACAGAGTGAGGATCGTTGAATGGTGTGGAAATTGCTCACGTTAAACAAAACTACTCTAAATTAAAGATCATTCGCTCAAACATACAACATTTTCCCCCGTAGATCTCATAATAAAGTCAGTTTTTTTACACTCATATTTATTACGATTAAACTATCCCTTAATAACTGTCCAAGATATTTTAGGTAGAATAACCCGTTCTAGAAAATAAATCTTTTTTGCCCCTAGCTGATGAAAAATTCGATATTTGTGCGAGGGCAATATATGAATGTATGATGACGATAAAATTTGATTTCTTGGAAAGAAATGCAATTTTAATCAGACATCTGTGGTGAAATATTCTGTGAATAGAAACAGATCTTTTTCATAGTATAACCTTGGGAATATTTTTCGTTTCTCTGGAAGTGCAACTCATTGTAATTTAAGGCGCTTAAATGAAAAATACATTACACATAAGAGCAAGCGGGTCTGAAGTCCAGAGCCCCTTCTTTTTGCCTGCCATTTTTCTTCTGAATGGTCTTTTTGATAGAGGCAGCAAATTGCGATGAATAAAGAACATTCTTTACCAGCCGTATAATGGTCTCCCCATGCGTATGAATCCGAGTTTTTCTACAATGCAGAAATGGGAGCGCGCGCTGTGGCAGCGCACAATATTCTTCCCTATTTCGACTGCCGTTTTGTTGTTTTGCTAACACAATACTGAATTGAGACTCTCCGTCCTCAAACAAGTACTGTGGTCGTTTGCTGATTGTGTGTTGTTTCCCTGGACTGTCCATTACAGAGCATGTATTTGCTCACTCCTTTTACCGCGTCGTTTTTGTTCCACTATGCACCCTGTATTCATCTCTGCCCACTGAGAAAGATTGAGAGAGGTTGAAGATGAGAGCGATGCCAGGTTGAAAATGACGTAAACAATAGAAATTAAAAATATCAATTGGAGCATAATTGAGAAGCGTGAGCAACCACTAGACTAGAATACAGTGAGTAAAAAGCTTATGCTATAGTTAGCAAAAACTTAAGGCGTTGGCAAATTCAGGGAGAATCAACACTGTCTGAGAGAAATATTTAAATACCAATATGAGCAATCTTGTAGAAAAATAAACTCGGGTTTTATTTTTGATGAAGTTCAATCTAAAATAGGTAATCCTCTACTGTTAAAAATTAAACGCTCCTTTCAATAAATATTTTTACTCTCGTATTTTGAGACCAACAGGTGAAATGAACAGAATCTAGTGAATAAAATTAAGAAATATTTTGTTTGTGAAATCAACATTGTCATGAAAAAACAGGAGAATTAGTTTCGTTGGTGTATCTCTAAACAGCAGAGAAACCCACTAAGGTTCGGGGATTCGGTTTAAAACCAAACAAAAATTATTAGCAAATTATTAGTGCTTGTCCTCGCAATTATTTTATCGTTTCTTATTGCTTTTTAAAACCTTGAACTTCCTCGTAGGTGCAGAAATTACTACTAGAAAAAATCGGTCTGGACCGGGATCGAACCACAGACCTTTGACTTCCTCTAAGGTGAATTGAAATTTCTAATTTTCACTTTGGAACGAACAATAGTGGCACGCACATGTTTATTTGTACTCTCGGAGGAAGAACAAAACGTATCTTTTGCCATTGCATCCTGCCCTACTTAATGCTTATTGCTGAATAACTGTGCCGTGACCATATTTTAATCAATCGGAATGAAAAAGTCAGTTGGGTTGGAATTAAATTATTCCTCAGGAAATAATGACTACTGACTACTAGTAGGATGAAAAAAATATTTGTGAGTGCTTAGTACTTATTAAAATAAATGTTAATGCTTATCAACGAATGTAGTTTCTCTGTCCTATGCCATAAAGGTGCGGTTACAAAGGAAGTTACAAGATGTGCTCCTCCATATTTAGAGTAAATTTTTCACAAAACAGTAATGAATAAAAACACAACTATCATCCAAGACTAAAATAAACTTATAGGTAAAATGTCATTTAAAATTTAATGCATCTAATTTCATAGTCATGCGCTAGAAGTGCTTATGTCGAGTTGATTCTTCTTCTTAACGTTGCTATGACGTTTTTTTAACTCTTCTACAACAGTCCTGTGACCGAAAAAATCTCAAGGAATACGTATATATATTCCAGTTGCGCTCAATCCCTTTGAGGATGATAAATGGAAAATTTAATTTTATTATTTTATTTATTTTTAATTCTATTTAATGGAAATGCGTTTCAAGAAACTATTTGTTTTAACTCGGCCTCATCTAGTTCGTTCGAAACGGGATTTAGAGGTGTAAACGTTTAGCTAGTCCACGACGCTAGCAAAAATCCAATTGAGAATACTAATTTGATTCTCCATGCGAACGCCGGATATAACAAGAGTGGTGTGGGAGTTAGGTGAAACAATTTCTTCGGCTTTTGTCTTTTGCCATTTGAATCGCGCTGAACGAGAAGTATTTGCTTTGCCATTTTTTGCGCTACAAGGTGTCAAGCTGAATGCCCACAGGTCTGCATCGGGGAGAAGCGACAGAATAATATATTCTAGCGTCACTTTTCTAACGCGAAACTACCAACTACGTGTCTGATCTCGTTTATCCTCACAGCCTGTGTTTTGGGGGCAAGTGGATAGCTGCAAAAGTGCAATATCATCCGTTTCCTTGGCGCCCGCACCCTTTTTATCGCCTCCTCTACCCTTCTCTCTCTCTCTCACTCTAGCAAGATTGATGAAAACAATCAGGCGGCGTCAGTTGATTTACAGTGTCGCCCAGTAAGCGACCCAAAGGCTCGCAGCCGAAAGAGTTATCCTCTCACAGATAAACGCGAACTTCAGCCTATTTATTTCCATCTCCTCACTCACACAGCCGAAGGCGAGGACTCGAGCAAAATAGAATTCAGTCGTTCTAGCACCTTTCTTTGCTGAATTACGTACGTTGACATGCTTTCATCTGCCAGTTATGAACATCGCGTAATTTTATATTGGTTTTACGCGAAGAATCAGGTTGGAGTTCAGTCACTTATTATCTTACAAGAGGCTGCCGAGAAAGCTATACATTTTCTTAACCCTCTTTATTGTTTTACATTAGTGCTAGGTGGATTTATTTATTTATAATTCAATTTACCCAAAAACATCCGATAAGGCCTTTCACATCCGATACGCTGTAACAAGGATGAACACGCTTATGCATGTCCTGGGTGGTGAAAAAACCTACTCAGTTGGTACTCAAACCCGAAACCCTAGGCTTCACCCTTAAGACCTGAGGGCTTAACCCAGCCACCACTGAGACGAACGACAACTAACAGACTCAAGCGTAACTTAGGAAATCTCTCAGGTTTGAAACGATAGGTTAACTGATGATATCAGGCCTGAAATTGTGGAAATAACCGATATCCATGTTGAGAAAAACCAACTTTGTAATTTCCACAAACTTTATTTCGCTGGCACGACGCGCGTTTCACCACACTGTGGCATATTCCATGTGCACATGAATGTGCCAATGTGGTGAAACGCGCATCGTGTCAGCGAAATAAAGTTTGCGAAAATTAAATAGTGGGTTTCTCGGTAGGTTAACGATAAACACAGCAACTTACACTAATAATTTTATAGTTCGCGACATAGTTTCGTTGCACAGCAACATTATCCTCTGTTTTTGTTATCGTCGGGCATATCACACGCGAGGCACCACGTTTATGGAATAATTAAAACTAATATACATTGGAACTAAAAAGATTTTTATGCGTTGCTTGAGTATTAGATACAAAATTAGAAGTGATACAATAATTAAAGGGGTATGTGACCTCTGAAGCGAGCCATATTCCTAATTTTTGACTCTATTTCACTTCCATTTTTGTTCAGGAAATTCCTGTACAAGTATTAAGTTCTTGCTTGTGAATCGTGGCTCTATCACATAGCCTGTACGAAAAGAAAAGATCTATTACTCTGTGTATAGGGAAGGTTTGGAAGTGCAGCGGATATCGAAGTTACGAGAAAAGCACGGTGTTACAATCTCCGAGAAGTCATGTTTTTTCTCGTGCCCTCGTAATGTGACTTTAATTTCCTCTCGTGCTACGGCAGGGACGGCAGCAAATCCTCCTTTCTTCCTGCTAAAACTTCGAATTATGGGAATATGGATTTTTCCTTTGCTTGAGAGAAGTCTGGTTCTGGCGTTAACGCCATTGATTAATCTGCATATTTCCTGGGGAAAAACACACTTGCGCAAACACGGGATCCAGTCTGCTTAGGTGGCTCCTTTATTCTTTCCCTGCCCTCTTCATATATCCATTTTGTTTTGTTTCTCATCCTCCTCAGGCGTAGAGGCTTTTTCTCACCAGTCTCCCCACTGTCCATCGTTTAATTGGATTCTTTGTGACGTCACAAAGCAGAAGATATATATCCAATTAAAAAAAACAACACGGAACGAAAGCAAATTTCGCCTCGAGAAGTCCGTCCACTCACTCTACAACAGTCTCCCGTCAACTTCCCTCCCGCCAGCCTTCCTCCTCTCTCTCACCAACTCCCGAACAAAAACTTTTTGGGTAAGAAGACAAACAGGTAAGTTCCCCAAAAAAGGTTAGTTCACCTCCTGACTATCAAATTGAAATACTTGTCGCTTTTAATCAACGCTCTGGTAAACACTTCCCCCGTCTTTACTTTCTTCCTCCACCGTCGTCAGTCACCACCACCGTTCCCCCATCCACTCCACACTTTTCCACTTCTTAAAAAAAAGTGTCCGCGGTAACTACCTGTCCGACAGCATACCCTCTTGTGAAGGAATCAAAGGAAGTCATTAAATATTCCAGGGAAAAAGTGGATAGAATAAACAGCTAGAGGGTCTTGCGGGCTTCGATAAGGAGTTTAGAGTTTGAGAGGGGGGTACAGGGCCGGTTGATAGGGGGACAGTCAAGGAAAAGTAAAAAGGAAGAGAAACATTGCCTTTCCCTTGCCTCCTGGTGACCTTTTATATCCCGAATTGTCCTCCTGTTCCCCGAAACTTTTTTAACCGCGACGTCAAGTGTTTGTCTTCCAACCCAACAGATGTAGTTATCGTTTCCTTTGGGAAATGAAACATGACTTAAGAAGCCGAACGATATAAAGAAAAATAGAGGAGTTATGGAAGAATATGTTTATTGGCTGACGTTAAACAGAAAAAGGGAGCTCTAGCTTTCTAATATTTCTCCATTCCCTTGCGCTCTGCCGAATATTGCATTTTTTACTTCGGGATCCGAAAAGGGAAAAAGATCAAAGTGGTGGCCGGTGTCTTTTGACTGAAGCAGAGGAATATGGAAAAAGGAAGAACGATTCAATATGGGGTAAAGAAGGCTTCTTACACACAGCGATATACTCTTGGCTCTCCCAGCACGCATTTATTAAAACTTGTGCCAGTACCTACTGTGTCCACTGGCGCATTTTGACTGCTTTTCACCACCCATATCCTACTAACCGTCTTCTTCTCTTTCCTATCTCGTCTAAAGAAATGCGTTCTGATTAGTGCTTCCAAATTTCCGAAATTTTGTAAATTTCGGGAATCGAGCCTGGGGAATTGCATCCTCCTAAAACTTTCGAGAACTCGCTAAATTTACTTTTTTATTGGATTTGCATGGATCCATTACTATGGATTATAAGTTACAGTTAATTCACTCTTATGTAGTGTGGGCGGATCAACAGGAAAAGCGGACAGGGCGCGCGCAATATAGCAGAGGGACGGTGACGCTGGTACAAAAGATTGACGCAAAATGAAGAATGAAGAGTCGGAAAATCCTAAATGGAGCAGACAGGAATTACATGACAGGTGCATATTTTGCCCAGGAGACTAAACAGGGTAACTTCGTATCCGATAACCAGCATCATTTTGGTTTGGTTTATGTAACATTTGAGGTTTTCCTGTTGCGAAAACAACTTTTTTATTAGAGGGCCCAAGGAGCAATTTTCCCGTTTTCACAATCAACTTTTCTCAGGGTTCGGGAACCAGAAATTGAGAAAATTCCTCGGAACGGGTGGGAGGGATTTCCCACCCGAAACGAGGCTAAGTACTATAGGCTTAAGTAACCATGTCTTACCGCTAACTTGTGCAAGTTTACATACGCACGCTAGTATCTTGACTGACCCTCCGCCATCCCTCCTCCTACATACCTATCCTTTCTCTTTTCTATCTGGTCTGAATTTATGCCTACCAATTTTCTCCAATAGCCTCCTTCGCTAGAATCTTGTCTTATTATTTTTATCCATTTCTCCTTTGCCTTTCTTGCTTTATTCTTTTTATTTTTCGTTCATTTCATCCACTCAGTCTGCATGTCCTCTCCGACCCCTTGTGGTCCCGCGGATTTTTCTCTCTTTCCTTTGCTCGCCGTCGTCTTTGCATCATCCCCCTGGGATTTGAGTGCTTGTATGGGGGCGACCCTCTTGGTTAAGCGGGGCGTGGGAAGGAAGAGGGAAAGACTGGAAGGTATGAGGCAGTATGGGAGGGGAAGTGGGTATGAGAGCGGAGAGGGTAAAGGGCGCGGGAGAAATTGGGTTGAGTGTGGCGCAGGGGGCACGTCATCTCTGCGTCCAGTTTCAAACGAAGTCTTCTCCCTTATTTTCATGTCAACGTACGCGAATGGGTGAGTGTTGAGCAATGAAAGTGTAACTAAGTACGTATATGTGTATTTTTGTGCATGTTTGAATATTTTAGGGTGGCTCTATATCGCAGACGTCGTCGTCATATCGGCCGATGTCAATGCTTCCAATATTTTAAGGCATCGGTCGATCCGATATTTTAGGAATATCGGCCGAATCACACACATTCCGAACTTTCCGGAGGATGTGAAGAATTTTTTTAACTTTCCGGGCCAATGCGTAGACCACTACGCTACCCAGCGTTCTAATCTACAAAGGAAATGTTTTGAAGGATCAATGAGTAACCACCTGTCACTAAGTCATTATGGCCCATCAAGGGTGGAATTTGGAAGGCAGAGTCGTTTGTTGTGCTAGTTTTGTTCTAAACTATTCTCTCATTCAAGTAGCTTTAGTTGAATTCCTTATCATTTAGCGACATTTACATCTAGCAATTAGAATTCGTATTTTAGGAGGCGATGACTTTTAGAAGAGGATGTTTAAACGAATGTAATATATTTCAAACAATACTGAGGCAATAAACAATATACTAAGAGATTGGAAAAAGATATTACCAACCATTATTTTTTGTTTTTGTGTTCTTTACAATATAATTGGAAAAATTATATGAATATAATACAATTTATTTCCGATTTAGAAGAAGTCAGAGAAGCCCTGATGATGAGGAACAAGTCGTTCCTCGAAACGTCGGGAGATATGAAGCCTATCACCGGGTGGAATATACGTGAAACATTTCTACATCAGATTCACTGGGAAAATCTGAAGTCATTTATGTCAAAACTACCAAAATGCTGAAAACTCTTACCCCGACCCTTTCAAATAAATATACTGCATTGCACATTATTTACGTGCCTGAGAAAAAATACGAAATCATGTTAAAATTATTACTATTGTTGTTTGATCTAGTTTTACGTTTAATGAGTATCGGATATCGCTGTATCGTCAGATCAAATCGAATCGAAAAAAATGGTATCGAAACAGTCATAAGAAAATACATGAGGGGACGCCGACAAAATATTCACATCTATATACTCGCACATAAACTATGTCATTTTTTGGTTCCACATATAATCCCCCTCTTTCTGTTCCCCTCGACTTCTCTCCATCTTCTTCTGACGAGAAGGGAAAACGAATTGAGAGAGAGAGAGAGGGGGATGAGAGAGAAGATACATGGATTGGGATGAAAGATAAAATGTTTGTTTTTCTTTCTTTTTGGAATGGTGCGAGATAAAAATATGATGCCGCGCGTGTTGCACTCTTGTTTACGCATGCATATTATATTTGCTCTGGTTTCCTCCCGATCCATCATCGGAAATTTCCTTCGCTTCGCCTCTTACGTTTTATGCCTCTTGACGATATTCTCCGTATAGACGCTCATTCCATTAGGGGGTTCTTCCTCTTTCTCTCCTTTCTTTGCCTTCAAAACAAGAGTAGTACCTCCAAAATATTTTCGAAATGCTTGATTTATTCCCATCTGTCTTTGAGCATTACTTCTTGTGAGTCTAGGAGTTTCGAGGCTCAACGGTCAAGACGGACAAGTTCACTGTAGGTCAGTAGTTTGGTCACGGCACTTTATATTAGCGCTTAGAACTTGAGTGTCCGAGGGCAAAAGTTCCTAGCTAACAAAGTAATCCCTGGAGATGATAATTATTGAATGTCACCTCTTTTTATCGCGTTTTGGTTAATCTGGCGCCACAAGGACTTTTCTATAGACTTTCTAACTCTAACTTGGGCCTAATATGATCAAGCTTCCTTGTTAGATAGGGGTTTGCTCACATTTACCTTCAATTTTAGGCTAGGTGGCCGAAACATGACAGGAAGAATCGGTCAAGCGCTGCAGCTGCTATAAACTGGGATTAGTGGTTTCGATGGCAGATTAAATTACCATTAGCCTCAGAAAGATTTTCGATGTCAAATAACTTTTGAGAGCCCCTCTCGTTCCTCTGCGTTTGAAATTCAAAGGTTACGTCGCTCATCGTCGTGGTATGTCAGGAAATACTGATATCAGTTTGAAGCAATCATTTTCCATTGTATGGAACACAGATGCCTCTTTTTCCAGAGCATGCCAAAATGTGGGAGAATAAAAAGGTTTAATAATTCATTCGTCGTCCGGCTCAGCGGATCTACGAAATTTTCTATTGGGAGTTTGACAACGTTTTTCTTCTGAAATAATTTCCAAGTGTAAGCAATTCATGGGCTTACTTATTCCTGTCGAAAAACCTGATGTATCGTCTTTGAGTGCAGAAGTCCGAAAATTCCCTGTTTGATATTTAAGGCATTTATTCATGGAACTACGATAATATTCCACCAAGAAATGACAGTGATAATGATAAACCTTTCAGCATCGGCGAATTTTGCCTTTACATTTAGCTTGTGCATTTGAACTGAAACGCAACAATTTTTAAAGAATATCAAATCTTGGCGAAGGAAGGTTCACTTTGGGAATGTAATGCAAATGATCATGGAATAACGTTAACAAATTATGCATCGCTGTTCCACAAATAATTACCATGAAACAAGAAGTAGCTGGAGATAATTTATAGCTTGTGAATGACCATTGTATGACTGATAAATTGTGTTATTTCCTTTACGATTAAATAACCATAGTACATAAATGAGATGTGATAATTTAGCACGGTCATCGAAGATAGTATAATTTTTATTAATGAAATGGAGTTATCAATGTGAAACCCTTATTCTACTCAAGTTCATAAATTTTAGATAGTATAATTTTTATTAATGAAATGGAGTTATCAATGTGAAACCCTTATTCTACTCAAGTTCATAAATTTTGCGCGGCATACAAGCTAAACCAATGGGAAATAAGATGCGTGCGCCTATTCTGTACGCGTAGATAGCCTTGTGTGTGTGCTAGTGAGGAAGAACGTATTGTATCATTCCCGTTTTCCCTATCTTTTTGTCCCTCCCTCTCCCTGTCTCTTGTGTTCCTCCTCTTGGAGTTCCAGCGATACCATTCCCGAAGCACAGAGCCGTTGACCCAGATATTCGGGCGAATGTTGGTACGCACGGGGGACGCAGGACGGGAAGAGGGAGGAGGGAATTCGATGTGTTGGCGGTGGTGGGTGATGCCTCGGATACAGGGGGTGGCGAGGGTGGGAAGGCGCCCTTAAGTCCCCCGTGTCGTCAATGCCGCTCTAGTCTGAAGCACCGTCCTGGGGAGGAGTTAGTGCGAGGAGGAGGATAGATACGTCAGGGGTAGGGCGTAGTAGAAGAGGAATAGCATGGCGGAGGAGGGGGGAAGGAAGGCCATGATGTACAGATGCAACACTTGGCGTTGGACTCTATATCCTCATCAAAAGCGCAAAGGCGTGGTGAGAACACATCACGCGTATGCTAATGACGAGGCAGGAAAACTGAGTGAGTGAGGGGGATACTACGAGGGCCCTGGGAATGATGGGGAATAAACAAGAAAACCTCATCGGCCGTTTCGCTGCACGTCGGGTTGTTGCGCGAAAAGATATGGACTGGACTGCGACGCTTAAGAGGCATGACGAGGTAAAAAATAATTTTAGGAGGAAGAGAAACAAGGAAAAACGGCGCTCATGTTTTCTGGAGTACTATCGCTCTCAAAGCGCGTGAACGGCATCATTTATTAACCCATCCCGACTTACTCTTGATCCAATTTTTTTGGTTGTGTATTAAATGTAAATGTTGATTTTGCGTTTCTTGTGTAAAAATCAAGATAAAACGCTAGCTTATTGCATAAATTAATATTAAAATGTAGTGAAAGAACTAGTAATGCGTTTAGGTATTTACTGTAACTATGATTTAGCTTACTGCAGTTCACCTAAGAGGTAAAAGTCGCCTTGAATATCGCAATGAATGGAAAATTTACTGCTGTGTTGCGAAAGCTGTGTTCTGAAAGCTGTGTTTTTCATAGCTTTTAGAGATATGGAAAATCTGCTGCATTGCGAGTAGTTCATCCTTTCTTGTAACGCAAATCCGGTATCATTTTACGTAAGTTAATTAAGAATTTTACTGTTGAATAATTTATTCAAAGTAACTTTGTTCTCTCATTCCCGGAAAACAAAAAAAAGAACTACAAAAAGTTACACCTCCCCGAACATTGAACTTGAGCGAAAAATCGAAATTCTGAAATTTCAAATTTTGGGACAAATTATAAAAGAAGAATTATTTGATGACAGCTCTTGGCGTTTTTTTTACCGGGAAAATTCTCTGGTTCAAATGCATGAATGAACTGGTCGCCAAATACAGAATCCCTCTGATTGTATTTTGTTGGTTAGAACCCCTTTAATTACTTAAAATATAAATACCTTTGAACGGTAGAATATTTATACCTGATAGTAATACGAAAGGTATTCGCTTCAAGGTTTAGACGAAACATATGTTTTGAATTCCAAAAAGAAGTGTTTCGCCATCTCTAATCGCTCGAGTGAATGAATGTGTTTGATGGGGATTCCCGTGGGCGCGGTGACACGAAAACCTTAGCAAATATTCTTAGATGCATGGAAACCGGATTGGGTATCGACAAACAATGATTCAAGTTGAGCAACTTGGTTTATTTTACCTCAATTGCAGGGAGGAAAAACATAACAGCCGTCATTGAAAACTTCAAAATGGATTTTACCGAATTATTTTTGGCCGAATGATTTTCCTCGTTCAAATTACACTCAATCGAATAACTTCGCTATTTTTATCGACTGGTAATTACATTAAAATGTTCGAATGGCAGCCAAATTAATGGAAAATTCCCGTAACGCGATTTGTGTCGGGTGAGTTTGGCTCTTTCAAACAATGAAATATCACTTCTTCAATGCCTTTAATATAATTCTGTCAGCAGTGTCAAAATGGGAACGTAAATCATCGCAGGAACCAGGCGGAGCGGGGACTCGGATTATCGCCGTTGGGCAGCAAACTCCCACGCGGTAGGGAAGATTGCCAACGTACAGAGAGAGATGGAACCGGGGGTAGAGGTGGTTGGAGAGCAGTGACGAGGAGATTAATCGAGTTTCGAGACGCCGGTAGTGGAGGGGAAGAGAAGCCCCATTCCATAAGGAAGCGAACGATTTCTAAATGAAAAACTGATAAAAAAAACGGATGGACAGCCGCTTGTCCATTGTGTGAATAGCGGTCACGCGAACACAGTCGTGGACCGAAAGAGAGAAGGTTGAAAATGGCGAGAAAGACAGCGGGATACAAATGATTGGAAAGAAATTCTGAATTTCGAGATTGAACTTCACCAACTCGTGAGCAGTCTATAGAGTTCAGTTCGAAGTAATACTGCTCCACTGCGGATGCTTTCATCCATCATGCTGAGTTTGTTACGTCTAGTGGCGTAGGATTAAGTAATGCAACTAAACTGGGCTCGTGACTACGCATTGAAATGAGTGGCAATTTTCCTCTGGCTCCTTGCCATAACATTCAAACGGTTAACGTATTCCAACGCAATATTTTCAGCACAACTGGTGGATAGAAAAAACATTTTCTATTGATCTAAGCTGTCTGAATGGCCTATTGCTTCCCAGCTTAGGAACAGAGATTCAATACACTTACAGTAGATATTCAGTGATGGTGATTACCAACATGGTGGCTTGGAAGTACCATTTCTTAATTAATTAGGAAAGGAATCAAATCTTCTTCAATTTAAATCATAAGTGAAATTTTTTCAGCGACTAAATACATTTATTGGACCAAGGGAGAAATCTTATGCTCGTTTTTAATGACTCATTTCTGATGACGTTCCGTTATCGCGTCGAATCGTTTATTTCTGAGCGATTTAAAAACAAATGTTGCAATTGCATTACAAAATGACAAAGATTGTTTTCTTGTTATTACCTATTACCCTAACTCGCGACTGCGTAACTCGAACTTCAGGGCACACGAAGAAGGCATAAAAGATTGAATTAACTGCAAAAGTCATGAGAAAATGTTATTAGGTAGCCCCAATTAAGGAATAGTTACCCCCTACAATGCCCGTGAACACGAAGGGGACATAACAATAAATATCGGAAGAAGTTAAAACTTATTTCTGAGTCCTGCACGGCACTAATCGGGAGCATAGAACTAACAGGAAAACCAACCCACCTCCCTTAATGTTTTTCCTCCTTTGTTTTAAAAGTTAGGCACCCCAACACCTATTGATTAAAATACTGATATTGAGATTGTGTAGACAGAAAAAATATTGATAGTACCTTCAAGTGTACTTTGGGGAATATATCTTCACTCGTTGGTAGAGAAAAAACGTTTAGAGAGGGAATCTACAATAAAGTATGTTCTGGTTCCCTTTTTTATGCAAAATTTTATTCCCGCTTATTCTCGACTAATTCCATGTAACATAGTTAAGTATAATTTCATTGAAATATTGGTAACATAATGTTACCAATAAGCAGTCAGTTGCCATCACTGTCGCGTAAGTAAACACACGGAAAACCTCTTGAAAAAATACTTGAGAGTTTTACCTTCATACGAATATTCTATAATCCTCTAGTCATCCTAACGATAGTAGTGGACAGTTTCCGCGAATTGATTTATTTATTTTTTGGCCGCCATCATTGTTCATGAGCATCAGAAAACTTATTTACGTACCTATAACTCTGCAGGAGGCTTCTCATGTTTTTTTCGGCAAATCTCTTATTGTGGGATGATACGAGAAATGTTTATTGAAAGAGAGGAAGAGAGGTAAACGGAGGAGAGTAGAGAGAATTGAGAAAGAGGAGGAGGGAGTTACAGGGGTGTAGCTGGGTACGGTGCCCCCACGGGGGGAAAAGTATACCGGGAACGAAGGTCCTACTACCTCGCCGCAGGGCATAAAATCCGTACTCGAGGGCGTTTTCCCGCCCTCACCTCATAAGCTCACGTCGAACACGGGGGGTGACCTCAAAATGCAGCGGAGCCTTAACCCTTTCAGGGGATAGAACGCCCCCCTACGCTACGCCTGAAACCTTCCCTCATCCTTACCCCCGCACATTCCCCCTTGCAGTCTCGCGTGAGCTCAAGGCGTTCCGTGGAAAAATTTGCATCGCAAATCTGCGAGCATAAAAAGAGCCCGAGGGAAAAAATAGAATTGGGAATGTGCGAAATATAATGAAAAAATAAATGGAGAGCCATGCCTGTTTCTTCCGATCGCGAACTTGTCTGTGTGTACCTGTCTACTTCAACTTTTACCGTCGTTAAAAAAGCGGAACTGTACCTCCGTATGGAAAAAAACGTTGGCGTACCGTGGTTTTGTTTTCATAGTTCTTATCTTCCATCGTTGAAGCTTTACCAGACCGCTCATGGCTAAACCTGACGGTTTTCCGATCCATTGGGTATCGTGCTAAGAGTGCATGATTTTGGCCGCACAGAGAGAGGAGTCAAAATTCACTTCTTCATAGTCACGTGTCCTTAACATTTTGAGCATACCAAAAATGTATGTGACATTTCTTGAATTTGCCGTTGACCCTACCCCACTACGTCGCTTTGTATTCAAGAGATTCCGGTTATCTACTTCTCCTTTGCATTAAAAAGTGGAATCTTTAATAAAGGAGCAAGTTGTGGTGTTACTTCCCAAATGCCTAACGGTTAGCATAGGTGTATTTTATCTTCCATGCCATGCCTCGTTGAAAATTGGCGGTCTGGTTTTGAAGGAGCAAGAACAAAATCCGTGAAGTTTATTTTTTGGAAAATTTTGTTAAAATCGAAATAATTATATTATGAAACCGATACAGATGGTTCATGAAATTTCGGAATATTAAAGTCAGTTCATTCACCACAATAATCAGATGATTTAATGGCAACTTTTACAAAAACCACAACTTAAAAACACACACACACACACGACCCGGGTTTCGACGCTTGAGCGTCATCTTCAGGTCTGATCTATCCCATTTTAATAATCAGATAAATCATCTGATTATTAAAATGGGATACCACAAAGTTAAAAAAGAACTTGTATTATTCATTCACCACAATGCCATAATTTCACAAATTACGTCCGAATAGAATTAACTTAACACAAATGAAGGCAAAAAATAACTTTAATACATAAAATTCTAGCACCGTTCCAAGTTGAAGTAACGAAGTCACGTTTATCTGCAGAATTATTGAAAATTTTAAAACATTATAAGAGATTAAAAATTTTACTTTATCCCGATCAGGTACAGAATCTTTTGTTTACTACTTATGTTTAAAAAGGAAAAATAATAGAAGTCAATAATAAGAAAAGACATGCATAAACTATAAACTACATTCATACACTCATCTACTTTGGTAATGAGATATTTCAATGCCCAGTAAAGGTAAATGACGCAAAGGAAGAGACTGTGAAAAGGCTTTTTTTGCTATTAATTCGATTTAATTGATAAGGCGTGAATGTTTATCCATCTTTCTGGCCTCTGAATATTGGCAGTAATTGGCTGTTAAAGAAGCTTCCGGTTCTCCTTTACTCACATCTCTATCATAAGAATGATTCAAATGTTGCTAGAAGAAGCTTGTTAATAAAAGAGAAATAATGAACTGGCATCTGAATTTCAGCTGGAAATATGACCCTTCTCGATTACCTTAATAACTTCCGTGCGCAAAAATAACATGTTGGCAACTTTCCACACTTATAGGAAACCAAGGATTCTGCCAAGAAAGCCGGTTGCGTGCATTGGAAGCATTCAGTTTTAAAATTGCAGTCTGGCATTTGTAATGGCTTCCATATTTAGAGGTTAAAGGTTATGCCTAGTACTAAATCAAGTAAATTGTTCCAGCGAGAAGTTTATAATAGAATGAACTCAGAAAGGAAAGAGCAAAGGCTCGAACTCGCTAGCTAGAAGATAAAAATACACCTGAAAAATTAAACTAATATTGGTACGCAAATATTATTTTACGAATACAATGGATACGCGGTGGCGGAAGAGAATATCGAACAAAAATTCGTCATAAACTCGAGTTGGTATTCTATCGTTGAATACCGTGTAACAAAAAAACATGATACTTATGTAAATTTAATGTAATAAGAAAAATGGTGTTAGCAGAGTATTCTCTCTTCTTATAGCCGTAAACTTGTATAGATATCGTAAAAGGTGATGGCAGACGGATACGCAGAACAATTATAAAAGTCACGTAGGGAGTCAATCTAATGGAAGAGGTTGTGAGAAAGGCCGACAGGTAAGGTGAGGATGGGAATGAACCAGTCTTTACCTCTGAAGGTTTAGTATTCACATAGTTAGAATGGTAGCCTCATTACGCGCAGGATTGTCAAAATTAAAACAAGGCACAACGCTACGACCCATTCACAAGGTACGGGTTTTTAGGAAATTGACCTTTCCAGTTGCAAACTTCGCATCCACTTCGCATCTGCGATTAGCTTTTGCAAGGGCTTTAAAAAATTAGTTTCAGCTCTTGTGAATAAAATCGTACATTTCCCCGAGTTTAACAGGCATAATCTTCAACAACCACAAAACAAAGCAACGAAAAAGATTGAACCTTTCTGCATTAGAAATGTGAAAGATACAAGCGTCGCGGGAAAGTTGATTCTTGAAATCCTAATTAAGATAAAAGACTGATTATCATGTTGGTCATTACACGGGTGAAGCCACATTTCTGGCTGGAAACTCCTTATAGGTAGTCAAGGAAAAGCAATGAATTGATAAGGGGAAACAATTTTTGTGTGAATTGCACTTTCGCTATTCATTTGTCTAAATAAAGGCACGGTGGGAGTAAAAATGTCGACCGAGTCGGTCGTTTGCGAAAGCGGAGTGACTCGTGAAATATATTTCAGCCACGATTTATCGCGCGATTAAGGCAATGGATTCACGGATAACGTGAGCATTAGCGAAATTGCTCCTCTCCTACTGATTATGCTAAGGACAGCTCTGATAAAAAACACGTCCTCCAAATCCTTTTTCCTACCGTGCGGAGGAAAAAAAACGCATAATGGGTTTTAGAATACCAACCTTTTATACCTACGCCGTAGTGAACAGCGTTAATGCCCCACGCGCGGAGACCTTAAAAAATTTAGGCTCGTCCTTTTTGTACGCCTGCTCCGAATCCTTTCTTTCACCTGTTTCCTTACCCTTTGGTATAACAGCATGGCCAACTTCCTTGGAATTCTACATCTACACACTATCTTACAAGCCACCTAAATGGCGCGCGACAGGGGGTTAGGGTGGTAATCATAAAGAAGATAGGGAATAAGGAAAGGGAATTGTGTGTTGGGGTGTCTTAGTGCAGCGCTTTGTTTTTTGTACCTAGTCATCAATGCTACATGAAAGAAGGAATTTTGGTACCTGTCAGTTCGGCCGTGAGTTCTGGAGATATTTTGCATGTTTAAATTATTACCTTCAACCCTTTCAGAAGTTCGCGTGACCTTAATTTTTCAAGTAATCCTAACCTAGCCTTAGTGACCGAGTCACTAGTGGCTCCCAAGCTTTCATCAACTGCTTTATTTCTTTGTTCGCTGGTAGCAGTTTTTTTTATGTGCATCTACCATTCCCTTGAGAAACTCCTTGAAATCGCTCATCATCAACAGTGAATAATTCGAAGATTAATCGCTGCAGCTCTCTATATTCCATCCTCTTGACAATCCTGTTTATTATCTTCATATCTATCCTCTCTATTACCTTCATACTTCCTCGTTTAGACATACCTCGTAATTTCCATGATATGTTTCTCCATGTATTACTTCCTTGATCTTCCTCAACCCCCGTTCTTTGCCCCTTCCATTATTGTCTTTAGGAGGCTGTAATGCCCAGAATGTGCCAAGTGGGTTGTCTCTTCTACTTCGCAGTTTTTTCATAAAGTACATATCATCCTGCACTCGTAATAGGTCTTCGCAGTGCTGTAGAAGCGAGAAATGGCGGCATATACGCAGAAGGTCCTTACAGTGGAAGGGCCCATTGTCGACTAACTAGCTCCGACTACCAAGTGTCTGAAGGTCGAAAACACTCGATGTTAACTTAAATGTCTTTTATTCACATAAACTAAAATACTTTCTATTGTCTTGTAACACAATGTTTATATGGGATTTTCCCATGGGCAGCGAACACTATCCGCATATTATAATGCAGCTTTGTTTAGATCGTAAATTTTAGTGTAACGCGCTGCACACATTTTTACGCCCTCTCACGTTAAATGCAGTTATGCTGGCAGCGTTGCCTACCATGTGCTACCCTGTCCCCTAATTTGCCAATCCCTGTTGTGTTGAAATTGCCTTCCCATCCTTGTCGTCGCGCTTCGCGCAGGTGACTGCCATTACGTTTCGATACTTTAGACACTGTATTTAGTCTTCGGGGATTCTCTCAACCATTTAATCTTCAACATTCTTCTATAACACTACATTTACATTGCATCAATGTTCTTAGTTCTGAAGCTACCATCATCCAAAAAAACCTTCGTGAAAACCCGAGAATTACCCTTGGTTTTGACATAATTTCGTAATTTTCCATTGATCAACCCAACTTTCTTGTTACCAAAATCACGAACTTGGTCCCGCATGAAGTTTTAAAGTACATAATGTCATTTAAATTTGAATCATAGATTCACTACTTTGGTTGAAATTTGATTTGATTGTGCTTTTAACCTATTTATTTTTTATTACGACTCGGATAGATATTTTCATGATGCTTGCATCAAAGCATTAGGATCAGCTGTTGGATGTCCTTGCTTAGTCCCTCAAGGATAACACTTGTAAGGCTGAGTCGTTTTTTTCAATTTTTTCACTAAAGAATTCTGTGGCAGTCACGAAAATTTTGCTACACTAGTGGACTTTAAGACGTTAACATATTCCGGCAAATATTAGTATTTTGACTGTGGAGTTCTTGTTTAAAGATTTTGAAATGAATGCAATATATTAAAAGGATAAATATACTGTGGTGGTCATTATTTACCCCCTCCCCAGGAAAAAATCCAAAAAAGAAATCCGAAAAATGTTTTTGAGCCATGTATGGAAAATCTAATTTTGAACATAATCGGTATTGGATCTGAAGTATTGCAATACCGAAGGATATATTATCGGTAATGCATTGGAGAAACTGGTATTTGGCCAGCAGTCTTAGGCTTAATTTCATAGAAGTCTTTCATCGTAGGAATAAGAGGTGACTTTGTAATCTTTACTAGTGTATTGATTGTTCACGACCATGGTTCCATTCTTTGCAAAACAACATCATTAGAACAACCTGATGATGTTGCTTTGCAATAAATCCTTGGTTGTGCACTATGAATAAGCTTGTGGAGATTGTAGTGTTCAAAAATCATCTGTCATTGGCAATACAGTACAGTTGCCTCCCCTGTCTGATCTCATCTCTTCCTAAATATTTCCCCCTATCTCCGTCTCTCCCATTGCTGTTAAAAAAATCACTCATTTACTTGGATGCTTTCCAAAAGGAGAAAGAGAACCGTCTGACGGTTGTTCTCCACGTTTGTTTTTCCGCGGCGGAGAGAAAGAGAGCGGTTTTGGCACCGACGCGTGCGAGGTGCAGTACAGGGGGAAGCGAAGGGGAGTGGCTGGAGAGCTTTCTTTTTTCTTCAGGGGGAGAAAGGAGGAATAAAAGGGGATATGGCGTCGATGGGTGGGTAGAGGGCTGGAGGGAAATACAGGTATATCGGGGAAAGTTCGTTTCGGTACGAAGCGGGGAGGAGCCCTGGGTTAGGCGGATGTAGTGGGTCCGAGTTGTGGTTTTTTTAGGGTAGGCGAAGAAGTTTTCGGTATGTGAAATATCCCGATGCATCGAATACGATATGCAATATTCAATAGGTATCGTAGTGCAATAACGAGCCAACGGGATATACGATATATCGAATTACAATTTAATGCACCTTGCGATGCAATGTGATGTGCAATATCCGATTTAAATACCGCACGGAAAGTAATGCGATACGTTATTTTGATTCGATATGATTATGCGATGTGCATGTGGTTTGAATTAAAACTTTTTGCAATCGAATCAGACACTAAGGCCCAGGGTTATAATATCTGGTTAATGTTAACCGCAAGATGATTTGATGTTAACTTGATGGTAACTGAGAATTTTTGCTTCTAATATAATATCAGACTGTTGGCTAGTTTACGTGAGCGTTATCGCTGGGAGAACGTATTAGCATCGGTTTGCATACTGAGAAAATATTTTACCATATTTTATAAAACCGGCAGAAAGTATAATCTCGCAAACTTGCAGCGTGCGATTGAATTCTGTTCTCACTATTATTTTCGCATATCGCGTTTGGAATTTTAAGTTAATTCTGCGTAATAGTTAAGGTGATGTAGTGTGAATGATGATGGGCTGTTTTTGAAAGCTTGATATGGAGTGTGGCGTTGTATGGGACAGAAACGTGGACCTTGAGAAAGGAAGACGAAAATAGGCTGAAGGCTTTCGAGATGTGGGTGTGGAGGAGGATGGAGAAGGTGCGTTGGATGGAAAGGAAGACAAATGAGGAAGTGCTTGACATGGTGGGCGAGGAGAGGAAAGCTATAGATGAGATAAGGGGAAGACAGGGTAGGTTTCTGGAAGGGGTAATGAGGGGCGATGGTTTGCTGAAGGCCGTGATAGAGGGTAGGATGTTGGGTAAGCGGGGAAGGGGAAGGAAGAGAATAGGTTTTATGGACGGGATGAAGAAAGACTTATGCTGAGATGAGGAAGGAAATACTAGAAGTAGAAAGGGCACGGCACGTGTAAGAGTTAGTTGGATATTCTCTGACTTTCATCACAACCTACCTCTAACCGGTAGATTACTGTAATGAATGAATGAAACGTGATACGTGATATAAATGCGATGTGATTATAGTATGCGGTACTATACTCAATGCGAGTTCATATACTATGTGATATCGAGCGATACATTGCGAAGAAGGCAAGTTGTTATGGTAGTGCAGGAAATAAGGTTGGTGGCGGAGATACTGAGAAAGTAACTAAAGCGGATGGAGGAAAAATTGAAAAGGAACGGTATGTTAAAGAAAGAAATAGAGGGAATAGAGGGAGAGGAAGAATGATTGGCAAGCAGAAGAGAGGAGAAGAAGAATAGAACTTTTGGAAGGATTGAAGAGAGACAGAAAGAATTATGAGCTCAAGAGAAACGTAAAGGCAGGTACATAGAATGGAATATAAATGCCAAAGAGTTGGAGCGTTTAAACATATCGCGAAACCTTGACGAAATCGAAAGTCGACCTAGAGACCCATATAACCTACCAATCAAATGATGGAACTCCAGATGATGATGATGATGTGATAACTCGCTTGTCTTTATCGATACGAAATTAATATCTAGACGCGATGCAGAGAATCGAATACCGCGCAGCCCCATGTTAAAAGCTTACAAGATACGAAGATAAGAAGGGAATCGGAGGGGATAAGGGGGATGGGTGAGGGGGGGATGTCTGGGATGGGGAGAAGAGAGATCTGGGCGGGAGGGAAGACCCCAACCGGGCGAGAAATCGAGCGATAAAAGTCCGGCATTTTTACGACGTGATCGCTGGAATGGAACGTCTGTTAAAAGCGATCCTTATCAGATTCCTACCTCGGGAGAATTGTCTGCATTCGATATTACTACGGGCGTATAGCAAAGGAGGTCAATTCCACAATCTCTCCTTTCGCCACAATACTCTTTCCCTCCACATTCCAACACCCTCTCTATCTCTTCCTCCCTCTTGTAAAATATGTTCCTTTGTTCTCGTCCTTTTCGATCTGTTTAAAAACCTCAATATGAGCCGGATTTGTTATTTTTTTCTTCTCTCATGTGGAGTCGACGACAGAATCAACCCGTGTCTCCTCTCCCTTTCACCTCCTGTCCCCTCTCAACTTCACTCTCCCCTTCTCTTCACGCACGTTTATCTTAAATTTTTTTTCTCACAGAGGGTTACCAAAACAGAACAATGGGATAAATATTCTCCTCGTAATCTGGACGTTAATGGGATTAAAAGTTGGGGCTGGCAGGCAGGCGGATGGGCGGATATCTTTCCTTTTTTTACCGGGTTTTCGAGCGAGTTCAGAAACGAAATATTAGAATTTATGCGATCTCAGGCTATAGATATATAGGGAAACGTGCGGTATCTCGACGTCAAAATTGTCGAAATTTCTTTCTTCACTGCGATGCGGAAGCAAGAAAACCTTTGGATTCAAAAGGGTTGTTTTGATTACTCGCACAATGCTGGATTAAAAAAAAAGTAGATGACCATACATGCTCTCGAATTTTCAGTAAAAGAGAAATGTTTGCATTTTTTTTGAATGGAATCAAGATTGAAGGAATCCGTTTCTCTATTAGTATTACCGATAAAGAATCTAATTTTTTTTCAATGTGAAAATAGTTCTGATGGATATTTCTTTTTATTACTGATAAATAAAGAGAATTAACAATCAACCGAATCATGCATACAGTATAATTTGGAACGACCTGGCTTTAGCAATCAATACCTCTCAATGTTTTTAGTGGAGAAGGTCATGTCGTATGCAAGAGCGTCAGGGAGAATTTTTGGATGTGTATATAATGTATTGTCTGTGAATAGTGGGTGTTAGCACAGAAAACTGTTTTCGTTACAAACTTCCATAATTATTATCAGGTAAATATATTTTGAAATATTGTGACGAATCAGCTTTCGTTCTTATTTTTCAAAACGGAAACAAGATTTATTTCCTCACGGTCACTGATGTTGATGAAAAACCACGAAAACTACTGTGTGCATAAAGCCACATATCGGTACATATCTGTGGAAATATGTGCACATAAAAAAACTGGTGTTGGAGCTTTGAGCGATGCATACGTTTTTCATTATGTCGCAAGCGTTTCAAATCAGTGTCATTTTATCCTTAAAGACATGCTTAGAATGGTATAGTTCCCGACCGCTTCTATTCGTTCTGATTGAGCCGAAGTGAAATTTTGAATCGCCCAAAAAACATTTCAGTAACGAAAATCGGTAAGCTTATTCCAGTAGCCCGAAGCAGAATAGGAATCCAAATTATTCAAAATTACAATATTCGAGTATACCATCGCTATTTCGAGAAAGAAGAATGCGATACCAGTCGTCGGTCTCTGGGCAAAAATGCTCCACAATACGAACCAAAACTCGCATATTCTTACGCTGTGAAGTGTATAATAGAGCCAAGAAATTCGCCATATCATCCATCCCATGCATATCTCGATCCAAGTCTCAAGGCGTAATGGAGTATTCGAGCGATTAGCGCGTTTGTGCCGTTTTGGACTTATTCTTCTCATGCCTTAACTACTTGGCTTTATTTTTTCCCATCTCATCCCTAGAGCTCCCGAGAATTCCCGATCTTTCCAGCACTTCCGATGGAATCCTTGGATCGCTCCACCCTTCTCCACAGCCTTTCGCCCCACTTCCCTCATATCCACCGCCCCCAATAATCCCCTGCCCCACACCTCCATTTCAACCCTTCATTTTTCTCCTTTAACTTCAGAAATGCATTTTTAATAAACTGAATTCGTTTTTTGGATTCATAAATTTGATTTGCATTGCATAATTCGAGTTTTCTTTATGATAGTTGTACCTATAAATTTCTAGAACTGATGAGTGGGTTGTGTTGAAGTGAACTCACTTCCGACCTAAATAAACGAACTCAAACGCCCGCGAAACTGTCGTCCATAAAAATGAACAGACGTGGATGTAAAACCGAAAGTCTTCAAGCTTGATGAGTTGGTTGTTGTGTAGATGCGGTAATATGTTGATTATTAGGGGATTTTTGGGAGATACTTACTGTGGTGTGGTGGATATAAGATGAGGTATTGTCTATGCATTGTCCGACTGATTTAATCCCAAGAAAGAAATTATTGTTGCCGAGAGGATCGGGGCTCTATTTGAAATGCGCTGAAGGGACGCCAAATGTTTTAATCCTATTTCTTGCTTCTTTCCTGTACTCTTGCTATGTTCCTTCAATGGTTGGTCGGCTAGTTGGGAAGGCGACCGAAAACTGAGGTCGTTAGTGCCATTAAGGATAGGCGTGTAGAATGGATAGGAAAGGATTATCCTGTGATTGGATATAAGAGTTGAGAGAAACCCAGCGAAGACTTTCTAGGTGTCCATAATGTATTGATGAGGATTCCAATGAAAAATCTAATCGGTGCCAGAACTAGAATTTGATACAACAACTTCGTTTTGACCCTAAGGATGATGTTTGAAAATCGTAAACAAATAATGTTTTCCAGGGAGTTCAAACAACATAGAGCTTTTCAAATAATTCATCTCTACTCTCTCCAATGTCGGTTCTATCACTTTTAATAATAATAATAATATATTTATTTTTTGGTGCAAATCCACAGAAGAACAAATACAGAGTATATAATTATCACATCACAGTCGAACTTTGCCATTTCCCAAGTTTCCGTACCGCAAAGAAGTATGCCCTGAGTAATTGTTTGGTATCTTTTATATTCTATTTTTAATATCCTTTGACTCTGGTATGTTGTTCAGTTAGTCTATCGCTTTGCTTTTCTTGATGTACTCTCTTTGTTATTTCATTCTTACTTGTTCCTTCGTTGCAAATGGTCACTCGTAAGTATTTATACTCATTACGGACTTTGATGACCTCTGTTGGTGATGGCCACTCCTAAGTATTTATACTTATTACAGACTTTGATGACCTCTGTTGTGTCTTCATTAATTGTCATATACTTTGTTTTAGAAAAGCGCGCTTTTAGACCAGTCTTGTTACACAGTTCTAGAGTTTCCTAATCATAAACTCAGAATCATATTAACGAATAAATACAAAAAAATTCAAACAAATAAATACAAATGTAACAATTAAAAAAAAATGCTATGTCCAAATTCCGCGAAGTGACCTCGCCGAGTTCAGCCCATCCCTCTTGCTTCCTTCCCTTCACAGTCCTCCTCCTGTTTGGAGCTCCCTTTTCCGTCCCTGCCTTTCGAGCGCGCACACGGTCCTCCTTTTTTCCTTCTACCCTTCGAAGGGAGGGGGAGAGCAAGGGGGTTCCTTGGTATTCAGATGCGGTGCCGTGACTCGTTCTCCTCGAGCCGTCACGTGCACTCGCGACGACTCTCCCACTCGGCGCGTGTGTGTGTGTTTTCGAACACGTGTGAGTTGGTTTGTGTTCGGGATGCTTAATCTCGAAATGCAATGACGCAGTGCTTTATGCGCTTCATTTGTTTTCTCTCTCTCTCTCGTTCCACGGACGCGCCTCGCTTTTATTTCAGGCGCTTTTTTCGGTATTTCTCTCTCCTCTTATACGTCTGTTTCGCATTGTAACACTAAACCGGTGAGAACCATGGAGGGGAGTCGTAGAAACTACCTTGGTGAATCCAAAGGAATGAGCAGGGATATTTAGTTGAAATAAAATTAAATTTAAAAAAATGGAGCGGGTTTTTGCTGATGCTGCCAACTATTTCCTTTAAGAGTGGTTTCTCATCGTACTTAGTCCTCTCCAACGAGTATGCGAGCAATAAATAGTGATCTAGCATAGCTCTCTGTAAGTGCAACATGTTTTCGGGAAGATGTGGTCATCTACTCTTGCTCTTCTAAAAATATTTGTCGCATATTACAGGAAAATGACTCTCTGTCATATATATGCACCTTTACATGATGCCGAGGGCTGTATTAGACTCACAGAACGAAGGCGACGAAGATTACTGGGCCGTTTGTCAATTGTATAAGTGCAAAAAACAATGACAACTATACTATTTCGGGTTAAACTCAGGCTTGAAGGTTGGGTTCATTACATATAGTTCAAGCTTTGAGGGATTTCTGTAAGACATAATGGAAAATGGGATTATGGTGGGTTAAAGCAGTAGACTTAAAACGGATAAGGACCTGCAGCAAACCAATCTTCTAATAGAAGACTGCTTATGATGAATTGATATTGCCTTGAAACTGTGAGACACCAATCACTCAATAACTTTTGATTTAGGATAACCACTTTATTGATATCAAACAGCAGTTAATCTAAAATTCTAAACGTATTTATTTAACATATTTATTAAAACCTGTTTTAATACAAATATTAACAAAAACTCGAAGGCTATATTTTTTGAGCTCTCGCACAATCACTCTCGTGGATATGGATGTAGACATCCATAGGGAATTAAAAGTAGTTAAAAATTGTCGCACTGCTACCATAAGGTATTATTTTAAGAGAAAATTATAATGCCTTCATTAAGTTTCAAAATTAATCTTAAAAGCATTCTTAAAGATCTCTGCCATAGAGCGTTAGGCATTAAAAAACATCTGAAAAAAGAGCAGTATATCTTCACAGGGCCTAAATTTTATTCGTCCGTTCCAATTTTTCGTGTTAAAAATGAATTGAAGTGAATTAAATTATTTTTGTAAGTGTGGAGTGGCTTGGTTACTCTTCCAGATGCATTCTGTGTTACAGGAGGGATTGGAAGTTGGATCTATCCATTAAACGAAACTAATGTTTTACGTATTAATGGACATGGGCATCACAGATCGCGCTGTATTTATATCGAGGATTTACAGCAGCGCGGCCGAAGACTCTTGGCTGCAGAGTCCACCGAACTTAAAACCTTTATAGGAAAATTATCTTTCTTCTAATTGTGACAAAATTCCAATGTTTTACTTCAAATCCGGGTGTTCAGCCAATACTTGCTGCTCAGTGACGCACAAAGACGCGTAAACTGAAGGGGAATGTAAAGGAGTTTTTGATCTTGTGAAATAATTTTCATCAATTAGTTGTTCAATATAGACTCAAAGTCACAGTCGTGGGCTTTGAAATTTATCGTCCCATGCTCCCTATTGGAGCTATACTTGCAAATCCTTTGAGTAGAGAGTTCCAGCGTTATATTACCGAATGTATTTTTCATAGGCTTACGAGTAGCTCTCAGTTTTAAACAACGAGTTAACCGAGGGGAAATTCAAATTTATGTTACAATCATAAATTTCCCATATAGCTTCTCCATTTCAACTCTATTATCAGACAAAAGATTTCATCTTCTTTTGGGGATTCTCAGGTTTTTTAAGGACTTCTATGTAATTTTTATTCCCATGCAAGTGTAGAGTTCAAAAGTTTCTATCCCAGAATGTAAAAAATATAAGTGAAAATGCTATCTTGAATAACTTTTAAACTTTGTATTTCCACTTGAAATTTATTTTGCTACGACCATGGTTTCGACGTCAGGGCGTCATCCTGATGATGACGCCTTGACGTCGAAACCATGGTCGTAGCAAAATAAATTTCAAGTGGAAATACAAAGTTTAAAGTTTTTCAAGATGAATTCCAAGTTCCACAAAGTAACGCCTGAAACCATCAATTTTGTGAAAATGCTAGTTGATTAACTCGCCACACTTTTCTCCAGTGCGATGCTTTCGACGAGCAAAACGCCCCAATGTGGTTTCTCGAGTGAGGAGAGGGTATATATAATATCTATGGCTATATTTCCTTTTGTATTGAAAAGCCATACGATTCATACTCCACCCATCACGGTATGGGAAAATATAAATATTGTCACGGTCATTGCGCGGATGATTAAGCTGTGTAGACTATGTGAACTAGGCGTTGAAATACGACGATAAAGATGACATTATTCATGCTGCAATGAACAACATAAATTATGCAATTTACTCCTTCCAGCTATTCATTCGCACGGGGTATTCTTTCAACAATTCTTACAGATGTGACGTGGTCTGCTATAGCTGGAGCGTTTATTTGAAGTAAACTAAGTTCAAACCTACTTTTTGCTTTTCAATCGTTTTCCCGGCACCTTTGAAAGTAGCGAGAAATTTTTTACGCTTTTATTCCTACATCTCCCTTAATCAAATATTGATTATGAAGGAGCTCTTAGTGGTTGAATTATACATATGAGCTTTAACTTGATGAACTAAAATTCGCACTCTCATATGTTTGCATACTGCTGTATGATTAGACAGTGGTATTTATGAGTAACGGTGATGATGCAAATGTATATATCACCTTATATTCGCGCAACGAAATCAGTATTTTGCAGGTTACCCGGACCAAGAAAGGAAAGGTTTTTATTAAATATCCAACATTCAAATTGATGCCAGTAACCTAAATTATCTATTTCATGAATAATGCTGGCTCGTACTCGGAAACCTCCTGAATCCACGTTATTGTTACCTCAGGTGTGACTTTTCTTCAAAATTCATCATCACTTCAGAAGTTTTATAAAGCACTGAGCGTCGTCAGCAATAGTCTACCTCAACGACAATGCTGTTTTTTTGGAGGCTGTGTAATGGGTCCTGCTCAAGGTGATTTTTTTATCTTGGTTTTAAGACGGAAGCGGGTCTTCGGGGAATACAAATGAATTATATTCACATTTTTTGAGGTGTGAGTAATCATTGGCCTCACTAATGACATGGTTCTTTTCGCCAATGTGGATTTGAATATACCGTGGAATAGTTGTCTCGGGTGCACGTACAGGTTGGAAAAATCCCTACGTTTGTGGATTAGGAGCTCGGTAGAACTCGGGTTCGGGGAGTGTATTCTGTCGCAAAGCCGTTGGATGGCTCGGTGATAGAGGCATTAATGGATTCGGGAGGAGGAGAGGGAGTCAGATGAAGTGACGCGAAAACGACTGTGACAATGAGTAATGAAATTTCTCGCCGCATCCGGGAGGAGGGCGTGCGCACACGCTATGCACCAGCCCTTGCACCCCCGCTCCCCACCCTCCTACCCATGATGCCATCGGTGGAAATTGAATCCGTGTAATCGCATATCCGGGAATGCATGAGAAGACATATACCTATATGCACCCGTGTCTCCCTCTATCCTCATCACGCCCGCTCCAAAGGTTGGCGCCTGAACGTGTTCGTTTCCCTTCGCCACCTTTCGTCGGGATACGACCAATGGAGGCGCTAACTCCTCCAAACAGCGGAACCCGAGGCATTGAGGAAGGGGATGACGGCACGGCATAGCGACACATCCATCTATGACTTCCTTGCCTCTCCCTGATAACATAGGAGTAAGGTGCAAAGTCTCCCGAAACGGTTTTATTGAGTATGTATTTGCTGTGCAAATGGCGAGCGAGGCTCTTTGCTCTTTAGTTGAGCAAGAAAATGATTTGCACATCCACTTTCCTTCTTATTTTATATCTATCTTTATGATTTCAAGGAAGCTAATTATACCGGAATTTTCAATCCGGATTATTGTTGTGAGTAAAGATGTCAGTAATTATTTCATGATCGTTATTTATTCTCAAGGTCTATCGTAGTTTAAGCGTCATCATCAAGTACTATTCGAACATACAGCAAAAACTAAGTGAAACATTCTAATAACGTGTGGAATCATAAATAAGTTCTCGTTTTTTCATTAATATTGATAGAGATCAATCAGATCAGATAGATTTTAGGAAAAGAAGACGAGTGAGAAAGAACTGATATCAGGTTAGTTGTTGTAAGGAGTAAGGTGCAAGGTCTCCCGAAACTTTATAGACTTTTTACATTATTGAATATTTCCGCTAGTTTCGCCTGATACCATGAATAAATCGGTAATTAACCGGTATTTGAATATTGCCTCCCCATAACATTGCGACTATTTTTAACCGCTTTTGTGAACACTGTTCACGAAATTATAAGGGTCATTTCACGGGTAAAAGCGGCAGCGATTTATACAACATAGTTTAGGAGCGTATAATAACTTAATGTAAGCTGAATTTTAAGGACTTAACCCTTTTACTCAATATGTGATATGTTTCTTATAAAATATCAAGTTAGAAGATAGGAAAACCAAATTGCTGGCATGTCATTTCTCTCTCAATTATTAGAAACTAGCGTTATCAAACAGCGTGAGATTCAAAATTTACTCTTAGCACATTCTGTGATTACCTACGTCAGAAAATGTAATTTCATTTTGAAAGAAAAAAGTGTTGAAAAATGGACGAACCCCCTTTTTTGATGGTATTAAATCTCCTTCTCATCAAAGGTTTTTCGAGACTGTGCTTCATAAAGAGGCCAGGTAGAATTTAATTTCCATCAGGACGTGCATGAAACAAGTCTCATATGATGAGTCTTCGTTTGGCAGAGTTGTTTGAGAATTTTAACCTTAGTGTAATAAAACATTTTTTTGGCCTGGGCTCATTTACTTTTGAAGCAATTAAACATCACAACGTTTTCCGCTACCTCTTAGGATATTACTATGATATAATTAAGAGAAAACTCAATAACACCTCATATATTCATTTAATTAAATATGTTGTTCATCATAGCTGCTCATAACCGTACCTTCATTTTGCCGCCCTTGTTTGACATTTGCTTGAACTGTAGCACTTCTTAGTTGTTCTAACATAAATTAGATACTGAGCTCATTGTAAAAGAAGACACGTATGAAGTTATTTTTAAGTAAAATTATAGGTGGCTGGAATATTGTAAGAACTAATTTATGCTATAATTAGACATAAGCGTTTTCGGAGAATATGTCGTGTATAAAATTATTGATTACTTGTAGAGATTTTCTGTGCAATGAAACGAGTACCAAATTATACTATACACTAGTCACTTCATGATCATGCTCTTTGCTCTATATTAAGAATATGTATTTTGCCTTTGGAATAAAATACCGAGAGAAACATCAATGGCATCTAGTAGTACCCAACCACGAGAATCCCTAAATTGCATTTGCATCATAATTACGACGGGAAAGTAAGCGCCGAGGCCATTTCGTAAATGTTGCTATGTTAATTGGTCCATTACAATGATAGTGAATTTTAGAGGAGGCGGCAGTTCGCATCATTACACACGGGTAATGCCGCCGCTCTCGACTCGACATAGTCTAGAAAAGGGGGCATTGCTATTATTATTTTTTTTGTCATCCCTCGTATGCGTAACTCGTGGAAAGAATCCCCATCGCGCCGCCGGCGGAGAATTCCCTGGCGCGACACACGATGCCTGGGAATCCATTCTGACGGGAGATGGAACGTTGGAAACGCGTAGAAGAACGGGAACGGGAAATCGTCGTTAATGCGGCGACTTAACGGAACGCAATGAAAATGAGTTCGTTAAAACGAGACTTCCTCTCTTGTTGTGCAATTCGCTTCGGTTTTGTGTACTTCGCTGAGGCTATAAGGGGGAACAGGATGGTGTGGGTAGGAGATTTGAGGCAAAGTGAATTCCTATGGTGCCAGAACCCGATAAAACTCCGGTTGCTCTACGGTCTGGGGAAATTGGATGGAGGAGGGAGTAAAAAAAGGAAATTTCACGGGGAAAGGAAGGAATTATGGTGGAATGGAGCATTGATAGCGGTACTCTTCCCCGGATTAATATTGGAACCTCTACGAAACGACTTCGACCCCCGACTCAAACTTGACGAACAACGGGGACGTCTAATAACTTAAGGAATTCGGCGATCAATGCTGAGTTCGTGTGGCAATATTTTCCGATCAAAAAGACGGCAACGTTACAGGGATGAGGGTTTGGAAATGAAACTGGGGCGTGGACCGCGACGTGTCGTTGAGGAGTTATAGGTTTTCCAGCTCTGCCTGAGCTAATTTGCTCTTACAGACCGAGAGTTGTGTGGACCATGATCCAACGCGAACTTCCGAATTCTACTGGATCTCGGTCATTGCAACGCTTTTTACATTTACTCTGATTGTTCAATATCCATCCATGTGCAAGCTATTCACGGTAAAATTGAAAATGTTCGTTAGCACATTGTTATGAGCAGTACAGCTCTCTGTGATAGCAATTGGATTTTCGAAAAAGCTCTTTAAAACTCAATAACCAATTTCAAAACCTTTGTCGCAAGCTTTAAATCTTAACATGATGTCCATAATGCTGTTTAAAAAGGCTCTCCAATATGTTCTTTTGAAGTTTCTTTTATTTATTTTTTAATTACAAGACCCCAAAGATTGATACTGCTTCACGAACAATGTTGACTTGATGTATTCTTGAAAATAATAGGATTGAATGAAATATCTCGCGCAAATGATAAGTAGTTGACTTAACCCTAAGACTACGTTTATTGGAGTTTTTTGTCCTTTCTCGATAGAGAAGATCAATTTTAACAAGTCTCACTAAATTAAGATCGCTGGATTATAGTAAACAGATAATCTATTTATGATATGATATGATTGGAAGAAAGCAGATAAGCCTTTGGTATTTTTTCTTCCCCTTTGGAAAGATAAGGAAATCAGCATATTACGGAACGACTGATTATACTAGATCTCATGATTACAAAATATATAATCCACAAATAATAGGATTGAATGGGATAATAGGATCGCTTCTTAGTGAGCTATTGTTCTATAAAATCTTAATGTTAACCGATGGCCAATAGGTGTGATTGATTGGTTATAACTAGAATGGCATTTGAGAAAAGTAAAATATCCACTCACTATTGCCTAATTCAAGCATTATTCAAATTTATAGTAGTAGGCCAAAAAACAATAAGCAGTCGATGTGCCAAAAATAACAATAAAGAATTAGCCAAGAATTAGAGTGATAGAGTCAATCAGGAGAATGACTTTAAAAGCAAAAAATATACATGCACGTGTTGGAACTTCTATCTAGGACATAGTCAGCTGTAATATAATACAAGTACTATTAACTTTTTTGACTGAGACAGGATTTTTTTTTACCTCTTCAGCGAACTCTTGAAAAAGCTAAAACAAATGGAAAAATATAAGCTTCTTTACCCGATTTGACAAGTTAGACCACGGTTGTAAAGAAGAGACGCCTTGATTATAAAGATATTTTTAATAACTTAATCAGAATGAACTTTTGGAGTGCGCATAATATTATGAAAATAAAATCTGCTCAGCAAATGATTTTAAGGTTCTTGTCAAGCCTTTGAGTCCCGATTCCAAATTCTATTTACCATTTGCCCAGAATCCTCTACTTGTTTAGACAACCGCATATAATTATAGGAATATTTTTCGTCACTTGGACAATTTTTGCTGGCACCTCTGGGCAACGAGAATTTGTTTTGGAAAACTTGGGCCAACTAAATGGACGCCTTATTTTTTTACATTCATTTTAATGTCTCTCCAATTCTTAAATGATATTTTTATGCGTTTGCTTCGCACAAATCAATAAAACAATCGTTATGCACTAGATATTTTTAATGCAATGTAATTAACATTATATTTTGACCTAAATATATTTTTCCACACTGCTTTGTTAGCGGTAAAGACATGAACACAGGCCAAATATTTCCCTGAAACAGCAGCTTTTATACCAATCTCATCTGAAACCTGACCAAACTGACCGAATTTCCTCTCGTACTCATCAGAATGAGTGGAAACTGCTATTCATATTGCAATGGCAGAGTATCCCCTCTCCGTCACCCTTTTGTTACGAGTTTTAGCATTCCGTATGTACAGATTTTCATGAGTTTAAAGTGTACCCTGACAAAGAATTAAAACAAACAAAAAATGAAAGAACTTTTTTCAAAATAAGAGCTTTCCCCGAAAAAATATAAAATATCCGCACAAAATTCATCAAATCCCCCGTCTCATTTTATCCCAGCAGTTACACTGGGGGTTAACAGGAAAATCTCTGGTTGAAACAAGCGAAATCGGCTAGGGAGTAAGAGGGAAGTCCCAAACCATTTTCGTCCCAGTTTCTTTTTCCACCCACCACCCTTTTTGTCCCCCGGAAAAAAATCTCTGCTCTGGAACTGGCTCAGGGATGGGGGAGTTGCTAGGACAGGAGATCGGTAAATTATGCTTAAGACAATTAAAGGGGGGTTATAACCCATCCACTGTTTCCCCACCCCGATTCAACCTAGCCTCCGCTCACACCCAACAGACTCGCCCTTCTCTCCCTTCTCACCCCCTGAAGCTCACCCCCACACCCCTGTCCTGGTGTGGAGGCGGAGGCCTTTACTGTAATAGCTTTATTCCGCTCCGTTGATTATCCGCAGGTTGCGAGGGAAAGGGTAGAGACTGAAGGGGTGTGGAGAGATGTATAGTCGGCGAGGGCAGTTTTTGGTGTGGGTAGCAGAGGGACAGGGGAAGGGGTTCGGCGAAGCCTAGGGTGAAATCAACCACACGCTCGTTCGCTTACTCACTCTGCCTTTAAACACTCCCAACTCGTTCATTAAAGAGCCGAAATCCCATACAATATCGTGTGCAACGCTTATAACCATTGGTAGCTTTCGTCCCCCTTTACGCAGGCTCTTCAGAAAGCTTCTATGGAACCGGTCACTGGCATGCATTCATTCAAGTCGGAGAGAATTTTTCTTTCAAACTTGACGTCGAGTATTCACGACTGCTATGATATTCCCCACGCATGGAACTTTGGCGTAAGCTCTGGGGTGAAAGATTAGTGGTTCTCGTTTTAGATTGATGAAATAGTCAATTTGGATGCCGACCAATGGATGCAAAGCTCTCGGATTTCGTCCAAAAATGGGGCTCTGGCGAGGACCTCAACCAACTGGCCAACCAACGCGAGTTTAAAGACTGCTGTTCCAGCCTAGATGCTGCAGCTGTAGTATGCGGAAGCGTTTTGTTCATTCGGGGGCTTATTGGATAAGGTTTCGTGGCAAATTTTTAGAAAGAGAAATAATGCTATTACTCATTTGGGAAATGAGGATGAAATTAATGCTTCCTAACACATAAGCAAAGCTTGGAAATAGTGTAACCGAGAATGGTCGATTTTCCTTTTTCCCATTAATTATGCAACCTAAAAATTTTGATTTTTGCTTGAATTATTATCCCTCAGACCCTAAGAAACCTCAGAAGAATAACATGTAGTTGCAGCCCAACGCTTCAGTTAGGATTAGTTTTCGGATATTGGGACTATTTTCATTTATTTTCTGTAATAGAAACATAATTACGCAAGCACATGAAAAACATATTTATCTCATATACTATATAATAGCAATAAGTATGCACACATTCTTTCTTGGCTTTTATTATTAGGATAACTTTAATTTAATTTAAAAAATCTATATTCTGAAAAAGTCACAGCCTATTTGGCGATATTCAATACCTGAGACAGATTCACTTATCCACGCCTTATCACCTCATAAGTTGAATATTTCCGCTAACAACTCGGAGTGTATTTCAGCGTAAACATTTTATCATTTGACCGCTAATTATAGTATTATCCAGCTCAAAACGACGTGAAAATTGGAAATTTCTATCACACTGCACCGCATATGCTCCAAAACGCCACGTGTTTCTTTCGCTAAATGGGCCGATGATATTAGAGAGGCTTCTTTTATAAGTGACTCCCTTGGGCATATCGTGACGCTCCCTCGGTTTACGGTGTGGGACCTCATTTATCCGTTGCTACTGCAAGAATATTTCATGGCTTTTGTATTTTCCCATGGTATGCACTATTTGTTGCCCTCATTCGCATACGATAGTCCAAATGGGCGAGCATTCATAAAATTCGGAAGCATTATCGGCGTCCTAATTGGAAGTGAATATTGAGTAACATTATGCATTTGCACATAACAGTTATGGTAATATAAACCATTTTGTTTACTTTTCCGGTGTGATATTATTGCTGGGGTAGTCCATATTTTTGAATTTCTGATTCGAAATAGGAAAAGTAAAGCGTGTAGAAAGAGTATTTTGAAATTTTTAAAATGCAGTAGCCTTTTCATTTATTGGAATTCTGATGTGGTTCATCGCGAGATTACATACAGTCAAGTATATTTTGTGTCCTGTAAAGAAAAACTTGTTATTCTACCTGTATCTTTCAGTAACGAGAAATTTAATAACGAGCAATCGTATCAATAACCTTCTATTTTTCTATTGCCACACCAACCTCTTAGCAGGTATCATATTTAATGGTTGATAGCAATATATCCGTTTAGCACCAACAGTCTCAAGGACATTGAATCAGTCTTTGTATGCTATTAATACAATGTGACAGTTTATCCCTAGACGCAAAATAGAATTTAGGATATATTAGTACTTTGAGTGAAGGAATGCCTTAATTTTTAAAATGTATAAATGAGACCTTGAATTCAGCTATTTTTGCAGCAATTCAGCCCAGGTTTTGTCGTCATGGGCTTGGAGCTCACGCTATAACAATTCGCTCCATTCCGTTCACAAAAATTCATGGGCATTGCATCATGAATAATATAATGGATAACGGAAGGGCGGATGCATATCTAGGTTTGTAGTATTTTTACTTGAAACACACCAATGAGGAAATATTTAAATGGCTGTTCTTAATGCCGGAATGATTACGTGCTTTCGACGACTCAAATCCTTATTAAGGGAGGAGAAAAACAACTGTAAAAGTAAGAAAAAAAAGAATCATTTGTGTTATGGTTTCTTTGATGATAAGAGGTAGTAAAAAAGCAGAAAATATTGACATCTAACTGTAAATTCTCATCTAATTCTCGAATATATTTATTGTGACTTTCTGTACATCGCCATGATAACTTATTTATTCGCAGCATTGTCACGATTGTCACTTACATCAAAATAGTGCCAACCCTTGAATATGCGTCAACAGGTAGCACCAACTTATGGAGGCTGGAAGGATCCTTACACTAACGATTAAGATGGCCATACATTAGGAAATTTATTTATTCACTCATTGCGCCAAAAGCACGGAAAACATCCGACCATCATTGGGAAGATTTTGGGTGTGGCATTCAGTCAAGGTATTTTATCATGCTGAATATAGGAAAATAATTCATTACCACGTACCTTACGTTGCTGATACATGGTAAACGCTCTTTAAAAAAGTTGAAGCTTATTGCATTTCCACTGCAGCATTCCTCCATCCATTATTGAGTGAACCACATCGGTACTTTGAAGAAGTTTTTCTTATACGAAAATGTTTGCTTAAATCATGCCTCTATAGTTAAATAGAATACTGTTTGCACAAACGTGCGTGTAGGCATTTCAACTATTTTTGAACTTGGCCTCATTACCTCTGCATTACTCTCTTGGTTCCTTCAGCTGAATAGCGCTTTTCGCAGTAGGTCTTTCGCTTTTTCGTGATTCTCCCTACTTATCGTGGGAAGTTATCACCATTTCGGGGTAGTATATAAAGCGGGTTCAAATACTTAAGACCCTTAACGTACTAAAGTGCCCTTATTTTTGCTTTCCTCACGACCCTGTCCGCCCCCTCTTAAAAGCAGAGTGGAGGAAATGCGTAGTTTAGGAATCACCAGTTTTTAAACAGTTACCCTTGCGCCCTGAGTGCTCGTGTGCACATAAATATTTCTCTTTAAAACATCCCCTATTCACGCGATTCCCCCACTGCTGTATCCGATTCGTTCAGTGCCGAGTGCCACGCGAAATCCGCTGTCATTGCTCATGTGTTGCTTTCTCCGCTTTTCGCATGGCATCCCAGTCAAAGTTGGACTTTTAGCAGGGTCTTCAAGGTAAATAACTTTTTTTCAGGAATTACATGCACCGTAAGTTAAAAAAAGAATTAATTATTCTAATTTTCAACAGGCTTTAGATTTCTTGGGTTCACTCGGTGTCAATTCCTAAAGTTCTTAGTGTTCGCGGATTTATTTCTTAAGAATCTTCAGGCAATGTGTAAGGTATTTCACTAGATCTAAATAAAAAAAATTTTATTGATGAGTTTATCTTGTGCCTGAGTCAATATGATTTTGAAAAATCAGAATTTAATACCCCCTTATTAAAACTCTTAAGAATATCCTATCAAACTATATATCCTGAACTGTGAGGAAGGTTCAACTAATTTTGTCATTACATTTTTCGAACGTTTTTGCTTCTCATCTTCACGCAGCTACTCAAATAACTAGTCTCATGACGATCCATTGGTGCATATGCATATGAACTTGAATTGCACATATGCATATGACTTTGTGTTCTCGGATTATCAAAAGTCATTAATGTTTTAGGAAAATGTATGACAAACTATTAGGTCATAAATTCTAAACACAGAGTGATCTGGCAAATATTTTCACTTAGGAATATAAATTCAGCAAAAAAAGATTTTTTTCGAGAACCCTAGGACGATATGCTATAAATCTACTATTGGATTAGTGCTAACTTTAGCCGTTGAATTATCCAATGACATCAGGCGAAATATGATGGAAATCCTTGATGATTGTTCAAAAAGGAAAGACAATGGCAAGGTTCCACGGATATTTTATTGGCGACCAGTTTCGATACAAGGTACCTGATGATGATATCTTGTATCGAAACCGGTCGCCAATAAAATATCTGTGGAACCTTGCCATTATCTTTTCTTTTTGAACAACTGTTGAATTATTATTAAATGTGATCTACAGGTCAGAGTAGGTATAAATTGAAGATAATAAAAATTCTGTCAGACTTATACAGGCACAGACCCCACTCGTTTTATTTCTTCAGTCCATGTACGTCTCACCTCTCTTCCTCCCGTTCATAAAACTTATTCTCGTTCTTCCCCTTCCCCGCTCACCCAACATTCTCCCCTCTTTTACGGCATTCAGCATCCCTTCGCCCCTTATTACCTCTTCCAACCACCTACTCTGCCTCCTCCTATTCTCGCCCACAAGTTTCCTCTCCTAACCCACCTTAAGGCGCACTTCCTTATTTTTCTTTCTTTCCGTCCGTTGTACTTTTTATATTCTCATTCATGCCCACATCTCAAACGCCCACAGCCTATCTTCAACCTATTTCATCAGAGTCCCATGTTTTTTCACCATAAAACGCTACACTTCAGCTTAGACTTTATGCCAGTCAATTGTTTACTGTCTTATACAAGGCCCCACCATTAAATTTCTCCTTTTTCATAGGGTCCTAAACAAAATCTTAGTTTATCAGTGAGACCATTCCTAAAAAACTAAACAAAGTATGTATCATAGTCCTTGGCTTATCTCAATACGTGCTGTTGTGCTTTCATAGGAACTCAGGAAATAACTGCTGAAGCCACTAAAGCTGAAAGCCATTAGTGGAAAATCAATGGCTGAATAACACAAAGTGAATCAGCGATTGAGCTCCTGTTCTTTTCGAGGAGGACCAATTAAGCGATTAGCAAACTTTTTGAGAATCCAGTCAGTTAACTTTCCTACCCCCATTCCCTCTATCGAAGGAGAAAAAAAAAGACTGGAAAACTTCGCTGCAATACAGTACAAGGGAGATTTTCTAAACTTTTTTGACGAAGGGACCAGAACTGGAGGGAAACCGCAGGGAATCCTTTGCACACCTTTATTGACCGGTGGTTGCATCTGAAATGAATAAATTTTCTTCGCCTCAAATGAACAGTTACGGTGAAGCAGGAGAGGTGGCGGGTGAATTGAAAGTATATGAGAAGAGGGAAGAGAAAGAAATAGTTAAGGTCGTCGCAAATTTCTCCGCTACTACCTCAATAACCATATCGTATTTCAGCGTTTTCTTCGTTGATAGGAACTCGAGTGCACGAAATAGCTCAAAGAATAGGAGGTGAAATGGGACCGTAGAGTCTGAGTAAATATTAGAACACACTAGTACACTGCTTCAACAAGAACTGTCGAGACGGGCAATGGGAGATGTCGTGGAAGGTATTCACTCCAACGAAATAATGGGCTGGTTTTAGTGGAATGTATGCTTTAATCTTAACACATAACCTTCGTTAAAGTCTCCACACGCCCACGGCTCAGCGCGGCTAACTCGATCGTCCTCACACCCTGAGACACCACTGTTACACTGGCTCTCGTCGCCTCTCCCCAAGCGTCAATTTTCGGGACTAGCCGTGCCTTCTGAGCCTCACTGACCTTGGATGCCAACTATTGGCTCTCCACTCAACTACGTCAGTTGCGTCTGAACATGTCCCCCACCGTAAACAGTCCTTGTTTACCTTGAAATAATTAATTTTAATACATAGATAAAGGTAATGCTGAAATGAATAACATAAAAAAACAAAAATACAAAAGTTCACTTAGTTTTCCTGGGTGGGCAAAACACAAATTTTAGTAAGAGGACGTTTATATGTTCCTGAGGTAGTTCGCACAGTTACAACTCGCACCTAACCATCAGCTCCTGGGTGAACTTCTTCCACTACACCAATCCTCCATTGGAGAGGAGGAACGTTGACTTCATTTAGCACGACGACTGCTCCTGGTAGGATGTTGCGCTGCTGTGTGATCCACTTCCCTCTCTGTTGAAGTTGGCAGAGATAGTCAGATGTCCAACGTTTCCAAAAATGAAGAAGTTGATGCTGCAACACTCGCCATCTACAGAGTAGACTCAGTTTCTCGTTAGTTAAGTCTGGCTCTGGGATACTGGTTAAGGTTTCTCCAATGAGGAAATGAGCAGGTGTTAAGACGGAAGGGTCGGAGGGATCATTGGAAAGGGAAGTAAGTGGTCTAGAATTTAGACATGCTTCGATTTGTGTTAATAACGTGCACATTTCTTCGAATGTGAGGCATGAGTTACCCATCTCTCGTCGCAAATGGTGCTTTGCTGACTTTACGGCTGCTTCCCACAATCTCCCAATGTGTGGAGGATTTGGAGGAATGAAATTCCACTTCATGCCTTTCTGACTGACTTCATTGGAGACAGCGTGCTGATGATTGCTGGAATTCAGAAGATCTTGTAATTGCCTGGCTGATCCGACTGAATTGGTTCCTTTGTCTGACCACACCTCGGAGCAATGACCTCTTCTGGAAATAAATCTTCTAAACGCCGCTAGAAATGCCTCAGTCGTTAAGTCACTGACAAACTCTAAATAGACGGCCTTGGTGGATAAACAAATAAATATTTCAATGTAACCTTTCGTCCTTAACTTGCTTCTCAGAGAGCCTTGTCTGATGATAATAGGGCCAGCGTAGTCTCCACAATAAAGAAATGGGCGAGTAGGTGGTACTCGATGTTTTGGCAATTGTCCCATCAGTTGCTGGTTTGTTTCTGTCCGTAATTTATAACATGTGATGCAGCGATGAATTACCTTTCTGATTATACTCTTGGCATTAGGTATCCAAAACCTTTGTCTTAAACTGGAGAGCAGTAGTTGACTGTTAGCGGGCAGCAATCTCTTGTGTTCATCCTTGATAATTAATTCTGTCGGCTGGTCTTTAGAGGGAAGAATGATTGGACGCATTTGTTGAAATGACAACTGTGAGTTCTGTAGCCTGTAGTAAATTGGCTGGGAATCTGTGATTTCTTCTCTGGCGAGTTTCTTCATGTGCCCGAGGGCCTCGTATTCTGCCATGAACTTCACGCACACGCATATTCCAACAAATTTGTAATATTTTGCTAGCAAATCCCAATTTTCTTAGTTTTTTCAGTCGGAGGAGAATTTATGAATTTCTGTGATTAATAAAAGCTACAAATCTGAAGAAAAAATAAAAATTCGGTCGGTAGGTACAGAAAAATAAAAACGAGGCAGATGGAGACGCGTAACGGGAAGGAATGAGAAAAACACAGGAAAAGGATTAAAAAGTAGACGCGGTGGGAGGAGGAGAGACGAAAGAAGACGCAGGAAAGAAAAGCTGATGGAAGCGAGAGGAGTAGGTACGAAGGAGAATGGGGAAGATGGAATAGGCAGGTGTAAACGGGATAAAAGAATGAACTCCTCTTTATTTTTTCCCCAAAGCAACAAGAAATGCTATTATGGAGAGAGAGAGAGGGAGATGGAAAGAAGGGAAAAACGAATAGGGGGAGAATGAGAGACTGTAGAGGAGTGCAAGGGGCCTTAACACGCGGGAGAGTGCTTTCGGGTCGGTTTTAAGTAAAGGGAAAGGCGGCGGGTGGGAGGAGAGTGGTAGGCCCTGGAATCCACGGGGTGAGTTGGGAAGAGCGGATGTGGGCGTGGAGAGGTTTGAAATTAGCCCGTCCCCCTCATTACTCCTCCCTCACCCCTCCCAACCCTCACCCCGTGGAAAGGGGATGGTCGGGAAGCGCTTGGAGTAGGAAGGGAGAGAGTTGTGTGGGGTAGGGTAAGGTAAGGTAAGGGAATGGCGGATTCACATTGGTGGGAGTGTGGGCGCGCCCGGAATAGATGCCTCCCACGGCGCTAATACCACGTATTCCCAACTCCCTTCGTCCGTAAAGTCTTAACCTACTCCTCCCCCTTTCTTGCCCCCACCATACCCGTTCTGCATTACATTTCACCAATCCAGGGGAAAGAGTTAGGGTAAAGATGTGCAGGCAGATGGGTGGAGGCGACCGACGGGTGGTGAATGTCGTGGGGAGGAGGGAGCAAAATCTGGCGGCAGGAAATTGAACTAAAGAGATACATTGTGGTGCTTCGGAATAAGTGTTTCCGTTTCTTAGCCCTCCTCCCTCAATACTGACACTTACCCCTCTCATCTCCTTCTTTCCTCCACGGATATGGCCCTACCTCTCTTTTTCTTGCTCGGATACCACTTCCAATTTCATCCTTTTTTTTCAAGGGGCATGGAAAACGCGGAGGGGTTTACGCAAGTGGTGGTCATTTCGCAAAACGTACATGCCGTTCCGGCAACCTTTCCGCATATCCCGAGGCGGACTTTATTGGAAATGAGTAAGGGTCTGGATGAGTAAGAGTTTAAAGGGTCATTGGTGAGTGAGATCGTCGGCCTTTTTCCCTCAACCACCTATTTTTTTCCTTCCTCCCTTTTAACATATAGTGAGGATTTGGATGGGCGTAATGATGCACGCCTCAACGGTGTTTTTTTTCAATGATACCATCCTCTAGCTGGAATTTATTACCTGCTTTACCAATCCCTTTTCAAAAGAGTGGAAGGATACATATTTATGTTCATGAGCTTTATCTCCTAGCAAAAATCCGCGGTGTATATTCATAGGAGTATTAGTCAAAATGCGAGCAGGAGTTTCGCATACTGAGATGCCTTCTATTTCCCTATTCTTGGATGCAAAATCACACTACTGAAAGCTCTACTATAACAATCATGAATTTAAGCAAGTAATGATATCGTTTTCAGCGGGAAGTAAAAGAATAGGTTTCATTTCATATTTAAATATACTTAATACTAGTTAATTTATCAAGAAATTGGTTTTGTTTGAAAAAAATGAATGAATGATGCCTTGAATATTATTTTTCCTCTGAAACTTGAAGTGAAAGGATTAATGTGATGCTAAGGAAATTCACATGTACAATGAATAGACAGCTTTTAAAAATTCATCACCGCCAGTTTTTCTATTTAACTCAATATTTTTCGTAGAATTTCTGGATATTTGGTTCTTTCCATTAGCTTCAGTGTTCTCCTCAATTTGCTACGCAACAGCGCAGCTGCTTTCCATGCGTTTCAGACCCGGTGCACTTGGTAGTGCACTTCAAAACAGATTGAGACAAGAGTTGATGTGAAATATATCATTAAAACAACTTCTTTAAACCACGAATGCTGTTTTTGCGTTGATATTCAGTAAATGCGTCAAACATAGATAATGTGAACTTATTAATGTATAGTAAGAAGCTGGCCTTTTTAGGCATGTAGTTTGAATGAATAAGGTGAATATTTACGATAAATGTTGCCGTGGCTATTGCAAAATTGCAGAATGCTACCTATGTCCTATCGTTAGGTTAATGAACGTTTCGCTTGATAACACCGTTCCATTCATTGTCGTTCATGCGCGCTGAAGTGGCCTAATGTGTTCCGATCTGTGCTATTTTCTTCGCCTTGAATGCAAAATCTCATTATAATAAAAAATTTTTTTCTTTAAAGTCGCCGAAGGGGGACTTATTGTTAAATCTTCTTTCTAGTCTCTCTCTAGGTACCCATGTATTTTACTGAATATACATTTAAAAGCAACTCTTTCCGCAGAGTTGATATAAGGGAGCGTGTCTGGAACCGCTTTAGATCATTATCGATTAGATTGAATCAGATATGTGAATAAGCTATTGAAACAAGTCATGATACCTACATTAAAATACGATTAGATAATCGCGATCAAGGTATCGGATGCCTAAGCTAATCGTCATCATCAGAAGCATCTATCCGAAAATTGGTTTACTTCAGCATTCCACTCCACTCTCTTATCAGCTAACCGTTTCATTCCTACATAAGTGTTAACTTTGACGTCCTTCATAATTTGCCTGATACATTCCATTCTTGGTCGTCTTTGGTAATCGTTTCTATTTATTACTCCTTCCAGGACTGTTTTTAAGAGACTGGTGTGTCGTTGAAAATGCCCAATATGCTGATCGTATGTTCCAAAATAGTATTTTTACGGGGTGTTTCGTAATGACTCTGTAATATTTTAGGATATGATTAAGCAGTCAAAATAAGAAAAAAATTCAATTGGACATGTGTCCGAAAACGCACCTTTACCCAGATATCTGTCTGTGCGTGTTTTTCACAGAAACAGCATTAAGTGCATTATGCAAATATTATTGATACCATTTTATTTGTAAATAAAAGGCGCAACTTTTTCACACTTACACTTTTTTAATACGACTTCTGTGTGCAAAAATACTAAGGATTAAAAAGTTTGATTGACCGCCATTTGGAAACGGTTTATCAGAAAATAATTAAATATCTCTGGATAGTTTTAAACATTACCATCAACGGCTATACCAAATTTAAAGTCTTTATCTTAGATAGTGTTTTATTTAATGCGGTTTCCTTGAAAAACGCGTACAGACAGATATCTGGGTAATAGAGCGTTTTCGGACACATCCAATTGAATTTTTTTCTTATTTTTATCTGCTAAATCATATCCTAAAATATTACAGAGTCATTACGAAACACCCTGTATATATAAAAATATAAATATAGTTTTAAAAACACAGGCACACGGAAATAAATAGAAAGACAAAAAATTTCACGGGACGTTTCGACGGTCATGCAACCATCGTCGGCAACAAGAGACTAACTAGTGATCTGCTACTTCGGGGGGGAGGGGGTGGGGGCGGAAAAGGAGAAGGGAAGCTAGGGGTGGCTATTGGTCAGTAGGTCAATTTTAGCCCGGGCGATTCAAATGCTCTTAAAATCCAATTGAATGCCATCTCGCGAGTCCTCAATTCCTTATTAGTTGCTGATTCGGGGAGGGCTTTTAATAGTGACTAATGATTCTCCCTTTGTCTCTACTCTGAGGAAGGTAGTCTTGAGTGATACTTCACCAAGATGTATATATACACACACTATTTGCCTCTGAAATGGCTAATATCCAATACATATTCCAGCACGAAGTGTTAGAATGTTGACGATGAAAGAGAGCCGGTAAAGCATTGCTTTGGCCGCCTTTGCTAGGCACTAATTTTTTTCAGTTCGATCAAATAACAATAAAATTGAATCAATTATTTCTCTTAAGGGAGATGGAAGTAATGAATACGAGAATATTGAAACTCAATGTCGAAATAATGAGGCCAACTGCAAATTGAATAATTCGGCTGGAGAATCGAAATACCCTTAAATATCCAATATGCAAAGTACTCTTTTTGTAAGAAATGTTTGTCAAATCAGATAAGATAAATTGCATCTCCCAAATAATTTAAAATGGTCGGGGTAGAAATCATAAGTAACGTTTTGAAACAAAATTATGTGAAGGTAAAGAAAGAAAGATGTTTTCATTCGATAAATTTTGCTGAGTGCATGACGTCGTAAAAGGGAAAGTGTTGCATTGGGAGTCGATCATCGCGCACCCCAACCAACACACCCCCAGTTCTGACGAAACAACCAACATATCCCCCCTTTCTCCGAGCAGCGGCGGAAATGGCGAGCGAGCATGCCCAATGTCTCCTCCATCTCCTCCTCCCTCTCTTTCCCAAACCTCCAGATAGATTTCAGCGGAGTGCTTTTAATGCTCATTTAAGGGAATCGCATTTGCTCCAAAGCTAGCTTGCTGAGAAATGTGGAGAGTGAAGGGATGCCCCTGGAGTTGGGGAGGAAAGGTTCCCTTTCTCGATTTTCATATTTTATTTCCTTTACGCGAGTGAATTTAACCGTGCGCCCATCCCACACCCGGGGCCTTTTTCATCCACTTTACTTCCTTTCCTCAGTTTCAATACCAAACCCCGCGCTTAGTATGAAGGGTAAAGGTATCACGTGTTACGGGACAGTACAGGCTTAGTCGAACATTCAAAGAAGAATCGGATGCTGAACTAACTTGAGGAATATAAAGGTATGTGGAAAAAGAAGAAAATGAATGAGATGGGCACGTAACAAAATTGGCAAAAATGAGAAGAGAATAAACCTATAGTTTAAGGAAAGAAAAAAAGAAGTTGTAGGACCTATTCACGAAGTGTAAGCGATTCTCAATCAATATTCATAAGGGAGGAAACATATTCATCCATATTCAGTCTACATTGAAAATTCCTATTCACAGTGTATCGAATTAACGCTCCTATGTATTTACCTGGACACGGATATATACTCTTGAGTACGTGCTCGAGTACATTAACTTTAATTCAGAGGCATAAACACGAATGAATGCATGAGACGGTGATTGTCTTCCATGAAACTCGAGGGAGGTAGTCTCGGTGTTAGTGAAGGTGGCGGCAGCAAAAATTACTTTTACATTTTCCACTTCTGATGATAGTTACGTGCCACATCGTCTCATAAGGAAGACCAGAGAAGGCGAAGACAATGAACGACGTAGAGGCTTTCCCCTCAGGTGGGAAGCACATCACGGAGACCCGTCTCTTTTATGTCTCTTCAGTGACGCTCCATTCTTCCTCATCCCTTCCGCCGTAAAAGGTTTTTTGGCTGGCTCTCCGGAGGAGTCGACAGTATATACATATATACAGGGATAGTTGCGTGTCCCAAACCGTTATGAGTCTACCACTTATCCCAATTAGACACTCTGGCACCGAATAGCAATGGGACCAAAAATCAAAATAGATATCAATGTTAGCAAAATGAATATGTAGAAGGGAAAGTAATCGAGAGGATAGACTTTGACCGTGGGGAAGAACAGTAAGCAGGATTTAGGGCAGAAGGAGACATTTGTCACTTAATATTTAAGAAGAGTCCACCACTAAAGTTTTTCTCTCACCCATGCCATGTCATAATGTTGGAATTACATATGTGCAAAAATTGGTTGACAAATTGGTGAGAAATGTGCTTGCCTTAGGGAAGCCGTCGGTTTATTGTTTTCCTGAAGGGTGAAATGAAATTATAACAGCTCTAACTTTCTGTTTCCACTTGATGGGTGGATAGTCTCTTTCATAACTGTTCATCAGGGAAAGGTTTTATAATCGCTCGTTATTTTAATAGACAATGCATTGGACTTAAGAAAATTCAACATATTTGTTAATCAGTTGAGTGGCTACATCACAGGTAATCGTTTGATTATATAAACTCACGACACATTAAAAATGAATATATTGAAGTGACACTTACTTTTTTGGAAAAAAATTATTGGTACGTCTGATCGTTGAATGAATACCGGAAAATGTCTTTTATCTTCGAAAATACGACTTCATAGAATTAATATTAAAAATGAACGATATGCGTTGAAAGACTCCCTTCTTTATTTATTTTTTACGTTCTTCCTACGTTAATAATTTCCACTGCCAATCCAATCAAATGTATCGGAAACACTGGTCTAAGGGTGTTTGAAAATCTTTGCCATGTTAGTATTACATGGAGTAGTTTGGTGGGTTGCCTGGTTGGACTCTGCAGCTTTTTGTCAGTAAGTGAATCAAAATATTTAATTTTTGCTATCAATAAATTTACCAGAAAAGGGGAAGTTGGGTATGAGCTGTGAAAAAACCTACCATTAGGCTGGTAAGATACCCCAAGAATTTGATGATGATATCATCACAACTGATAACATTATTTAGAGGCACAATGCGCAAGAATCAGTTACCAGCGTTCATAGCTTTGATTGGGTTTTGAACACCAATCTTTCGCTGACGTAGGCCAATAGGAAAATCATGCCGGTTAAAGAAAATAATTTTAGTGCAAAATGGTGGAAATGATTTCCTAATATTGTTGTTGGTTTGTTATTCATCATTATTGTTTCAGGTGATGCAACGATATGGCGACGGGCTCCTCATGGGCGAAAAAGCAATTATCATTGGAACTAAACAAACAACGCATTGTAGATAGAGTAAATAAATAAGAGACGTGGAATTTCGGAATTATAGCAATCCGGAAATATGAGGAAAGTTTACAAGAGAGCTGCTTAACAAAAGATAATTTTACAGTCTTTAATCACGACTTAAAGAATACTTACTAAATGACCCAATAATGACCCACGGCTCTAAGGGATGGCAGGGCAGCACCAATTTATTCCCGTCCCTTCTTAATGAAGGGCTCATCACCCTACTGGCCCAAAATTTTAGGAATGGATTCAAGTGAACTTTTGAACTCAAACTCTCAAATGTCCCACTACCCTTCCCCAAGCATTTATATTAAACAATTAGATACTGTATTCGGCATTATCCTGTGGAAATATTTGATATTTTTCATATTGCAATAAGTAACTCGATATAATCACACACTTTATAGTAGTAACCGAGCCAGCATATTATGACTTTTTTATTCTTGAAAATGGCATAATATGCCGAAACCTGGCTCGGATAGTGCAGCAAAGTGTGGGATCATTCCGAGTAACTTATTTAAATATAAAGAATAAAACAATAACGATTAGAGTCACATGAAGCTGCACCCATAGAACTACGATTTTTTCGATTGCGTGTTTCAAGGTAAATTTTGTAAGATGAACAACGAAAAATAAATGAGAAACGTTTCGTACTTGCCTGCAAGAGTTTTTTAAGCTTAATTTTTGCTCCCTCAATTATGACACAGGATTAATCTTGAATTATAATATTTTCCATTTCATTTGCCAAGCTTTGCTACTCAATGCTGTTCTCCGAGCTTCTCTCATTCATTGCCTTCGCTAAGTACCATCACTAAGGATCTAAAATATTTCTGTTATATTCGCATATCACGGTGTATCACTCTCTAGGTGTACGTATGAATAATAATCTGAGATTCATTTTTGAGTAAGACATGTTATTTCAGTTATAATTATGAGAAGGGGATTTTACTCGGATACAATTATGGAATAATGTACTTTTCCAGTTTGGTTGGGGTATTTCTATCAATCATGAGATGAGAGATTCAACACAAAAATGACTGATTTTCCTTGTAAAACTTCATAAGTAACGTGATTCATCACACTGCGATTGCGGTTGGATATTCCTGAACATTGAATTTTATATATTGAATATTGAACAAACATTTTCCACTGAAAAAATATTACTAGAGTGATATATTTTAAGCTTCATTAAACGGATGCACGTATTTTTAAAAGCGTTTTTGCCATTTATGATGGGCGAGGTGAAACCAATGAGGGATATTCAAATGACGAATAAATTATTTTCTATTGAAGCATACCTATGAGAACTTCCAAATTATAGTGTGAATGAGTAATGATGACTTTGAAAACGGCTTAAAAGTCATCGTTTAAGGCATTAATTTGTTTGATAAATACCGACCAAAAAATGTTTCAATTGGAATGGTTTCATGTCCCGCTCTGAGGGAGAAACGATCCAAATATACCAGGATTATTGCATTTGTAAATCGCCGTAATATTATTTTCCCCTTGAGCGTAATTAGTTTTTCGACCAGATTAATATCCAGAACGGTTACGACGGATTTATTCTGCGATGTATCCAAGCGCGCTCTGAAAATAATGCGTTACCATTTATAAAAGTAAAATTTTATCGATCCCCCTTGCAGACCCGATGCCGCAGGCATTTTAAGCTACAGAGGTTGTGTAAGGTCGTAAAACAATCAGATATATTTCCCGAAATCAATTTTTAAACGTTTTAATTGATGTTAGGGTTATTAGATTTAAAAAAAAGTTCAATTAGTTACATTCGGACGCAACTGCAGGATGACCGCAGGAACTTATATTGAGAATCTATGAGAGAAATAGAACATAAGCTTGATGGAACTTTTTTCTAAAAAAACTATGAAAAACTTCCAAAACAGAGGCGTAAAATATACAGGCACGAGTAATTGCGAAGCGATTCATACAAACGGCTTTGATATTTTATGTGTTCTCTCATGCAATTTTAAACAATACAAATGAAAAAAATAAGCTTCATTTTTTAGCATCAGATAGTTATTCTTATTCGGCAGATATTAAGAGATATAACGAAAGGATTGATTATTCATTTCACTCTGGGAAAGACTCTTTGGATTTCCGCGATTGAAATTTCGTCAGGGGGAAACAGAACCTGCATACCGGATTTAAAAGTGAATCTTTTTAAAGAATTAATACGAGTAATTTGAAATTCTTTTGAAACTTGGATACCGGCTGGTGTGTAAATATAAGTTATTTCCTCGTATTCCATCGCTGTGGTAACTTCGCTGGAGAATTAAATCAGTCAATGAATGTTTGGGAAGCTGGAAGTTAACAGATACTGAGATTTGGAAAGATACTGGAAGTTAGGACGGTGCATTATATGGTGGAAGCTAGCCGGTTTAATAGATGAGGACAAAATAATGGTATAAGCGAGATTTATTATAGTTTTAACGAATGATGTAGATACTAACAATATTCTTCCGATACGACTCTGATCATTCCATACCTATACCACCTTTGCATTATTCATGGTTGAACTTCGTTGTTACACAATTGATGAGAAATTTAAAAAATATTTGGCGTACTATAGAGAGAAAAATTCATTTGTTCCATGGTTAAAATTAAAGAATCTTAGCAATGATGTCCATTTTTCTTATGTTGACTTCCAAGATACATATTCCTGAAGCATTATTTCGATATCAATTGATAGTAGACACTGATTTTATGATGCTCGCCCTTTAATGCTTGACATAACGAAGGGTGCTCACCTGGTAAACAGTCACAAATATCAACCTTTAAGACGATCATAATTGGCTTGAAATTTCTTAGCTGAGTTGCGAGAAGTCAAGGATCCAAATGCAGGGGAAAATAACACCTTAAATGCAAGCATAACCTTCTGGACTAATGACACCTCTAAGAAGAAGTCCGGATTTTACCTTTATTTCGAAGAAGGAACTCCCCACCTCCACACATGTGTCATTCCCCTCGTGTCGTTTTTCTTTATTCCGCCTCCGCAGTTACGTCGTCGGTGAAACTGTGCGGGAGGGGAGCGAGACATAGGAATCGACATAGGAGTCATGGTGCACTACTTTGGGAAGGCATGGAGAATCGGAGAATTAGCGGGAGAGGAACCGTGGAGTTGGCAGAGGGGGCGAATGGAAGAGGCTCAACAGCGCGTGGGTGGTTGGGACGTTGGGCTTGCTCTCGGAGATCCACCCTCCAGTCGTCCCCTTTTCCTTCGCGGAATTAAGCTTGTAAGAAGGTCGAGAGGGTAAAGATGTTGGCAGAAGAGGAGAAGTTTTTAAGGAGGTGGTGTGGGTGGTAGGGCAGCACGAGGGGTGGAGGTTACTCTCAGGAGTTGGAAAGGTCCTTTCTCTCCTCACATTCCCCCCTTACCCTTTTAGTGCCCACGACACATCCCCTTCCTTCTTATCCCCCCTCTCATTCTGTTGTTTCCCGGCCATCGTCCCCCATTCCGTATTCTTTTTCTCTCATCATTTTCGGTGGATTTTTACATCCGCTGTAGGGGGGGAGACGAAGGTTCAAGGGTTACTCTTGGGGAGGTTGAGGGTTTGGCGCAGGGTAGTGGAAGTGGGACGTATGGTTGAATTGAGTGGGGGGAGATGACCAATGTAGGCTTTTCATTATCTAACAGTTACGGGAGATTTTTTGATGGATCATAGCTACTAAGGATATCCTTTTAAGGATCGCACTACTTCATCTCACGACCTTTCTCTTCCAAGCAGCATACTTCCAACCTCTCTTCCTTAAATCCAAATCCTTCTCCTCCGATCAAGAATACTTCTTATGCAAAGCTCATAAATTGAAAAATAATATGAAAGCAGTAGCAGTAATTTAAGTTTTCAGAGGCAATAACTTGGTATAATATTGGTAGAAACGCATATAATATGAAATAATTGATATATTTTTTATATCATATCCTTGATAATATTTACTCAAGCATTTATTAGACAATTCATAATGCGTTAATAGCATTTTATGACTCATGAATTGTTTTGCTAAAAGGAGGACATTATGTCACGTGATTTGCTGACCAAGTTATGGTTTTTATCGAATAGATTGTAGAGAGTAAATATATTTAATTTATTTAACCTATATTGTAAATAATAATGTTTTTCACAAGTGCAGGAGTTGCATTCATTATGTAATTATGAGACAAAAATTGGATCTATGTTGCATGAGATGAAGTGCCATTTTTTTCATATGTAACGTGAGTTACCTCCGATTGAACTTCAATAGTATGAGTTTTAATGGAATAAAAGTCACACGGAATTAGAATGCACATGTTTTACAGATGCAAATTACAACTTCTTCAAAGCTCTTTCGTTTTTTAAGTGTGTATGATACAAAGACTTAATCAACAGTAAATATGAATGTATAACGCGAGTTTGACATTGGCATGCCTTAATATAACTCTTCCACACGGGTCCGTATATTTAAACCTGTTATCATCTAAAACACCGGATATGTGAACTGTTCCACCTCTCGAGTTTATCCCCTCCAATCGTTTTCTATCCTTTCTGTTTTGGACCATTCTCATTACCTCGGTACTCTCGCATTACCCTTCCTAGGATTGGAGGACTTTTTTCAGAAGTTCTCCCTCTTCCTAGTTCAGCATATTTCCTGCCTCTTCATTACATACGACATAACTATCCTTCTCCTCCCTCTTCCCTCTCCCCCAGCTACCTTACAAAGCGGCCTTCACTATTTTTTAACTCCATCGTCCTACTCCGCTATTCCTTGATTTTCTCAAGCAACTTTCTATCCTAAGCTGTAGGCTTTACGGAAGGAAAATACGGAGTGGCATGAGGGAAACATGAGGACACGTCGGTGGCTGAAAGCTCATGTTGCGAGAGGAGTGGAAGAGATTTGACCTCTTTTTTCCCGGGGTCCAAAGAAGGGTCCCATCCCAATAAGGTAGGCTTTTTCTCCGAGGGATATTGGTGCGTGCCTTCCCCTGGGGGAATGCTCCATCTTATTTCATCTTTTTTTGCATACTCTCTCCCGTTTCTCCTCTCTTGCTGAAAAGTCAGGTATTTCTCGAAATTTCTTCTTCCGAAGTACAAAGGTAAAGAACTAATAACAAAGGCGCGTGCCCAAATATACGTCTGTGACATTTTCATGTGGGTCGGCCCCTCGCCTGTTATTCGCTCTCTGAGCAGATCCTCAGGATTATACTTTATTTTCTTTTACGGTGTATGTGCTTTTAAGTTTCTTATATTTTTTCGGTGGTGCTAATGGCGAGGGTATTCCTTTTTTTCCTTCCCTTTGTCTTTTTACATTCCTTTGCCAAGTTCAGTCTTTCTTTTGAATAAAACTAGTCGAATAAAAGTTTCGATAAAACTTCTCAAAACCGTACGCACGACTTTCTGATGAAGTCTTAAGCCGGCGTTTCATCTTATAGGGTGAAGGGGAGGGACATTTCACCAAGTAGTCCTTTTTCTTTATTTAACACATGCGTCATTAGCTAAGGATTAGAAAGATTGAAAAAGGTAAAAGGAAAGAATTTGCGTTTTCTACGGTATTACTCCACTACTGAAATTGGAGTTGTTCTTGAAAATTAAAAAATAAGTCCTTCTCGGTGTGTTTTTGCCTGAATAAATTGCCTCAATTTTCTTTCCCTATTTTCACATTACATTCTTCTTTCTATAAGGTAAATTTTTACAGAAAAGTGGAGGAAAACCATTTACTCATTCGAATTTAATTTCGTGGGAAATGCCCTTCCCCAAGCGAAGCTATTCCTAAAAAATAATAGCATACTATTTTCTTCCGTTTAATATTAATGAATAACAATCTTCTGTCCTGTGTGCTTTTTAATTACGTCGGCTCGTTATTGTAAAGACATTAGGCATCGATACAGTTTTCCCGTGACATCCTTTCCCAATTGGTAAAGATTATTTTTTTAAACACAAAAGACGTCTATGTGAGTGAGATCTGCAGTATAGTGAAGGTATGAGACAGTGAAGGGGAATTTGAAAATAGTAAAAAATAGAGTAAACTATATGAAGATGGCATCATTACATTGAGCTACGGCATTTGAGCGGAAGATAAGCATTTCTCGATTGCCATCAAGTCCTACGTTATTAGGCAACCACATTTCACGCTCTTGCATTGCGGTTTGCATACACTCATGGATAATATACCCTCCTGCTCGGCCGTGGGCAGTTGCTTGCCGTCTATTTCACATTACCTTCGTGATTTACACCAGAAAGAGAAATATTTTGCGTTACGTAGCGGCTCTAATACACTAGAAAGGCGTCATCTGAATTAACAGCTAAGGTACCCCGTTGGCTAAAAAGTGATCTCATTATTTTTATAAGGAAGAAAATACTTTTTTTGATTGTGCAGTCCTTGAAGGGAAAACTTTGGATTTTGGGTTGAGTCATCCTTGTAGGGTAAACTTATGGGATCGCAGGCAATGCATGCGTATAATCACTGTAGTAGCGAGTAATACTTGCATTCTTGCATTTATCAAATTTAAAAAAAAACAGGAAAAAGTGTTCAATAAATGTAAAAGCACTTGGCTCGACACCGTGGAAAATTTATATTTTTCTACCGAACCTTTTTTACAATCGTTGGAAAAACATGACATCTGCTTTTTCCTGATGCAATCTCATGTAATCGAATGCTACTAGAATATTATGATTTTAACTCACATTTTAGTTCAGAGTAGGTACGTAAGTGGCGAACACTGAAATTCTCTTTCAAATAACCATTAGAAAAAGATTTATATGCATTAAAAACTAATTTTGGTTCTGAAAATGAAAATCTGAAGAGTGGTAATGAAAAAATATATATCCGTTAGCCATCCTTTATCAAATCAATTTTAGTGAGACAGAATCAACAATTATCACTCAAATCCTCTAAAGGTTTCGCGGGACTGCGAAGAACAACTAACTTTATAGCTTCGTGTAGAGCAAACGTTTACATGATTTACATAATAATAATTTCTACAAATTGTCACCACTTTAACTCGGATAATAACCTGGCACTCATGCTCGTGGGTCAACGATGAAGGTTCTATTATTCAATAATTCTTTTTCTAATCTCCTCTTAAAATCGTCTTATATATTTATCACATTTGATTTATCATTAACGATCGAACTCTTGTTTATTTTTTCAGCTATAACACTTGTCACCCACAAAATAGTTTATAAGCGCTATCGAAATAATAGGTTAATGGAAGCTGTTTCTTAACAATGTTTTTGTTGCTCAGTGTTAAGGATACCAATAGCTTGGTAAACAAAGAAACTTTTCGCTTTGCCGCCGCCATTATTGTTTATTTAGAATTTCAATTTTGGTAAGTGCTGCGGTTCGGACAAAGAGAACGAATGCTTTGGTTTTCGATTTTCCCAAAATATTTTCTGCAGAAAAGAGAATTTGGAAAAATCCAATCGCATCCAGAAGCCTCATTCACCTACTGAATGTGAGCAAACTCAACCTACATTGGAAACAATCGGCTTTCCAATATCCTTTTAGATAGAGGAGGTTAAACATCAGCAATAAATGCTTCCCGGGCCAGCGATCGCACGCATGGGGGGGGGGAAATACCTTGTGGCGGAGGGATTCTCATTTTTTATTCCTTCCACCCGGCATATTTTCTCGCCTCATATCTTTTTTTACCCGTACGAGGTGAGGACCTGTGTGCGGACAAAAGATAAATGCCCCAGTTGACCAACGCCGCAGCGCTTAACCTTCAACCTTAACGCCATCACAATAGTATACTTAAAGGCCAAACGCCTGGTCGTCACGGGTCGGGTCCTATCTTTTAGCTTTGTGAGCAGGAAGGGTTAAAAAAATAAATAGGTTTCATATTTCTCCAGTCTTCCCTCCCTCGTTCTCTTGGCTTTCCTCGTCCCCTTATCTCCCCCTTCTATTTTCCCCTCTCATTGCTCCTCCGCTAAGCTTCTCCTCTCCCTTCTTCTCTCACATCTCGCTTACTCTTCCGCAAACTCTATCTCTACTTCTCAAAACTGGATACAATCGGTTATGACCGTCGTCATTTAGGGCGCGGACAATTTTCCGAAGTGGATGAGACCGAAGGGTTCCAGTTAGGTAGCCGCCGGGAAGGTTGGGAGAGATAGGGGGGTTTAACTGTGAGAATACTGATAAAGAGGACAAGGCATAGGCGGTGGTTGGGCGTTCGGGGATGCCGAGGATGGAAGTGGTTGAAGAGGAGGAAGGTAACGTCTACTAGGTCACCTCTCAATGAGCAAAAAATGGAGAGTGGCAGAATATATTCTCATTTTCTCCAGCACAAAACGCGGTATGGGGTAGTTCGGGTACATTGGTAGAGAAGTGTGTGCCGGAATGGGTGAAGGTAGGGAGAGGGTTGTGATGCAGTGGTAGAGGAATGCGGGTTAAGTTAGGAGAAGGTTGGGTAAGGAGGTGGGGGAAGCGGGTCGCGTACCTTATATTTCCAACCCATTTTTCCTCATCCGTCCTCCCATCCCTCCCTCGACTTCCTCTCCCAGTTTCCGGCCCTCATCCCACCTTCTCTCCGCAGGGTCGGGCTAACTAAATTGAGTGCGTCATTTCGAAGGAGTCGTATATTTTTAGGGGTCTCAGGAGGATCTCGACTCTCTTCTGCTACTCTCTTCTGTCCTTACATTGCTACTTCTCCTTCCGGTCTTGCCCATACCGATTCTTCCCCCCACTCCCAATTCTACTCTTTTCCATCCCTTACTCAAACCCCCTTCTACCTACTTTGCTCTTAAAAAAATCCCCCCTCCTCCATGTCCTCCCTACGTCAGCAGAGCACCCTCTTCCCTTCCCCCCATTCTCTCCGGATCCATTTTCTCCCCGTATCAATCCTGTCATTGAGTCGGACGCGGAGAGGAGGACGAATGGTCTTAATTTCGCCCGGGACGCAGCCGCTTCCGATGTCCGTCGTCCTCACGACTCTCTTGCCAAAAACCTTGGCCGGTTCCGCAATCACTTCCACTTACTCTCTCCATAGAATGTTTGATGCTAAATGGGGGAGAATTTTCCATTAAGTAAAATGGGACCAATTTCAAAAAAAGAATATCAGATATGTTATAGGGATGAAGAGGAGTTCTAGTAATATGGATGGGAATTTAAATGCCTTGATTTTATAGCCGTGTAAGAATTGATAACCTGGGTAGAGAGCGTTACGTTTTCCCAAGTGACATTTCATCTTCCTTTTTTTTAAGCTATTATGGTAAGCGGAGAGTGTTATAGAGTATTTTGGTTCCTGAGCGTAGTGCGCGTTACACATCCAAGTAACTTTATTTAGGAGTTTATCTGAGGCTAAAGGTACAAGGAGGAATTCTTTTAGAAAATACTAAAATGAACAGTAGTAGGGCCATTATATTCATTGTAATTCATAATTTATCCGTTTGCGTTTATGGCAGATCGTTTTTTTCGTTTTAACGTAGGTTTTTAATCGTTGTAACGTAGGTGTCAACTGTGGTCGAGCAACCATGAAAACATGCGATGGAACATATTAATATTATGTAATTTTTCTTGGTTCTGACAAAACGTGTTGTCGTGGATCTACTGTTAATCTTCTTGATTAAAATTCGTATTCTACCTTGAAATGAGGATTAAATAAATAAGGAATGACGATTCAAAAATAAGCTATCGAGCGCTGCATTTGCTGGAAATTTACTGGAACTTGCAACTACTAGCACACACATTTCATTTTTCAAAGTAACCTTATGTTTATTCAATCCATTCACTAAGCTCTTTATATTTAAATATTTAAGTCACGGATCCTTATAATTGGTCAATATCATAAATAATAAGATAAATGAGTACATAATCAGAGTACATCATTCCACCCAAATAATATCTACGAATGTGAGGAGTCCAAAATAGCGATTTCGTGGCAGTGGGACGGTGGTGTTTAGTTCTTCTATTGATTTCATTGTGTAAATCAGATAATAATCTCTTCTGTCGTCTATTTTTCATCTTGGTTGATACAGCACACCAATATGCGTTTGGGTCAATACTTCTTTGATTGTGATTGAGTTAGCTTATTTAAAGCTAAGAATAGTTTCATATACGAGTAATTTTTCTCGTAATTTTTACTCTGAACTAAAATGCGTATTGAACGGAGTTCCTGAACTCCACTTGTAGTCAGCATAAGCTTATGGTAAACAGATTACAAAATAAAAACCGGGACAGAAATTGAAACGATGATATGTTCTGGCATGCATTAAAATTTGAATCAATATTTCTTGTATTTATAAATTACATACATTTCATACCAAAAGTCAATTTTATGGATCAAAAAGGTAAACAGGTCTCACTTATAAAAATTTCAAGTTCTTGGGAAATACGAAATTCTCGTGCATTTTTTCTAGCTTCCCCGGAGTTAATTCATTACTGGAATCCATTATGAATAGATTGACCGAAAAAAATTGTAGTGCTGTGGGTGAAAACCGCGGTTCTGGATACGAATACCGTTTTTGTGGCTAAGGTATTCAATGCACGTGCTCGTTCGAGCCTATGTGTGATCAATATTCGGAATAGAATGTAAAGGCAGCGGGTATTTTATCTAAATTCAAGAACTATGTACAAAATTAAACAACAATTTACAAACTTATTTCATCCATTTGAAAATTCGTAATAACAACAGTGAATGTAGATAATTAAAAATGCGGCTTTTAAAGCATTTTTAAATGACAGGAATATATTTTTGAATTCGTTTGTTAAACGATGCCGCACCATAAACCCTGATCATTTTATTTTCCATACTTTAAGATTTCATGGGTGATATGAATTTTGTCGAGGTAAATTGATATATTCAGAATTAATACACATGCTTGTGCATTTTACAACTTTCATGTACATTATCAAGCAAATTTGCCCCAGTATTTCAATGGAGAACCATATAAAATACAATAGTGATTAGTTAAACGGATCTTCAGAAGTTATAATATTACGTTGATACTGAATGTAAAAATAAACACAGTCGGATTCCCCTAATTAGGTTCGGAACCAAAATAAATATCCCAGGAGAGTCATGCCTTCTTACCCCGACATGAATTGTGTTAGTACTTAACGAAATAAGGATCTACATGGCAGGAGATGAAAAAATAAAATAATTTACGTCGTTGTATTTACATGCGAATATATATTATCCATGGCAGGCTTCCTATCCGAAATCTTCAGCGTATTTTTGGAAAATCAAATATTCACCAAAAAAGTGACTGGATCCATTATTTATTGCTACAAAGATATCACATTTGTTCGAATGGCTTATGATGGTGGTTTTCTCGTCGATACATATTTAAAACTTTGCAGAACACTGTCAGCTTGTCAAATGCAGTGAAAGCCCGGTAGATGTTCACCACAAAATGAAATATTCGTCAAATAAAAACGTTTAAAAAATCAAAACAAAAAAGAGTGCTCTTTAGAGTAAGAATCCGTTGGCGGGTTGGCTACATGAATAGAATGACTGAGGACGAGCTTTCATGCTTCGGCCATCGTCACCCCATACACTCATCACTTCCCTTTCATCCTGATCTTTATTTATTTTTTCCCCTTATTCTTTATTATTCCCCGTCCCTCCCCCTTTCTCTATCTCACCTTACTTCCCTCTATCTCCTTCTCCCTATTCTCATCTGAGAATGCCTGTCCTTTATTCAACCTTTCTTGACACTCCCTGTCACTCCCATTCTTTCCGCCTTCGACCATTTCGCCCGACTCCTCGCGCCCTGGTCGACCCATAACCTTGCACACCCCTCGACACGTTCTTTTCTTTTTAGCCCCATCCCATCTTACTATTATTCTCCCCACTCTTCATCCACTTTCTCCCGTACGCCATTCCACCTTATTTCTCTTCTTTTTTTTAAGGCTTCGAAGGAAGGATTCCACTCTCTCTCCTTTTAGAAACCCTCGCGATCGTCTCTTTCTATGCCGTCATTCTTCCCAAAAACTACATTAAGGCGAATTTTCTCGAAACTTGATGGTAGCAGGTGCCTGAATGGATTATTTTCTTGAAAATTAACTTCCATGCTTCAATCCGCAACACTTCTAAATCAATGATGACACGATAAAATACTGCTCTGCCTGCTTAAATATGGGCCGAATACATCCATAGGGTGCAAGGACTAAAGTAAAATAGTTATTAGTTTTTTTTGCAAAAACTCATGCATTATTGAGTTAGTGTCTTTAGAAAAATGAAAATAAGTGACTTAGAGAACTTAAGAAACCCAACAGCGGCAGGCAAATTTGTCTATTTTTGCGCTCACATTTTCCACTTAATTGCTTTTGCGCATGGTAATTTTCACGGTAAAGTCGTTGCATTGGAATAAGATTTATAAGTTTTAGGGTAATTCGTAAGTGATTTCATATTTTTAACAATTTCATATACTGACGAATATCCATCAAGTAATTCCTGAATCTCAAAGGAAAGAAAAATAAATTTTATGTAGGCTATGAAAGCTATAGGTTTACAAAGCAGGTGGAGTTTGTATATGGTTAGTGTGGCATTCTCCTAACCTACCCGCATTGATTAAACCTACATTACGGAATTAAACATAGATCAGGCTGATGATGTTTGACAAACTGATTGGTGAACAGGTGTATTAGATAGAGTAACTTAAGAGCTGACTTATTCCCACATTTTGCCGCCAATACAGCGTGAAGTACATGTAGATACCCGGTGAGTTACTTTCCCCGGACAGCTGTATTTTCGTAAAGGCGTTTTAAAACCCTATTTTACAACCATATCTACTTTGTTTTCCCTCCACTCTCATGCGTCCTGGCTCAGATCCATATTTCTCTCCACAAGTTTTGTCTTTATAAAGCTTGCACATACACAAAAGACCGCAGATACATCCGCTGCTCAATATACATGTACACCCTTTCCCTCTGTTAGCCTCCTCCCATTCCACTCCCCGCATCCACTCACCCGCCAATATTCCTTAAGGGCATCCCCCTCGGCTCTGTTTCCCTTGTGCCGCCGAATTCTGTGGTCAGCACCACCCTCTCAAGTCTCTTCCTCTTCCTGCCTCTTTAGCATCGCCGGCTCCCCAAATTTCACTCTCTCCAAAGTAGATTTTATTGTTCCTCTCTATCTCCCCCGCGCTCCCTTCGTCTTACGTCCTTCCCCACCCAATGCCTCCCCTTCTGCTCCACCCTTCCACCTCCTGAAGAGACAACTCCCAGTTCCCTCTTGGTATAAAAAGGGGGAATAAAATTCCCCTCATCTCCCTTCGAGTTTCACCCTCCTATTTCCCCGCCGACTCATCACCTTGTCTTCTTTCCTCTCCCTCCACCTGTCTTCAGACAACTCCATCTCCCCTACTCCCCCAAGATCTGCGTCCCTTTTGTCCCGATACGAGCCGAATTTCATCCCATTTCTTTTTTACCCCCATCCTACCAACCCTTTCTTTACCCGTTCTCCAATCTCCCCCAACACTTACCCCCCATACATCCCAACCAATTCCCACCCACTTCACTCTCATCCGCGTTTCCAATTTTCTTTATTTATTTTGGCTTTCTTTCTTTTTTTTAAATTCCCTTTTCCTTGCTCGGTCTGAAACCCTCAATCTGCCTCTCGTTCCTTCTCTCCCTTCATGTCTTCCCCTCTGAGCTCCCTGTCCCTATTGCGATCTGCTTTCCGCCCCTTCTTCCCGAAACTGTTCTCGCATTCCATCCCACCATCGCCTTCGTCTCAATCACTCCCAGACTCTTCTTTGTGGTTTCTCTTCTCGTAAGTTACCAAACTCCTTAGTGTGATTAGTCTGGCCATCTTCGCCTATGCCTGTTTTCACCTACGGATGCCACTCAAGTCTCGTGTGCCTCGCTCTGAGAGGGGATCTCATCGGGATCGGAACATAAATGATCAATAAAAAGGCAACTTTGTGTCTGCTTGAATTGCACTTACACTATTTTCGTTTTAGTGTTTAGGACCTTTTTTTGAACTGGTTTTCTGTCTGTGACGCGGAAAGCATTTGTTTTAGAAATTACCATATAATTATTACGAATGGCGTTAAATGATAATAGATTGTTTAACTTGGGGTAGTAAAATGCTGTCCTCGTAATTATTTTTCAAGATAAGGCAATTTTTACGAAACTCAGCAATTTCTTGAAAATAGTTTGTGACGTTGCGAGTCCGCGTTTGAAGTGATATTTATTAGCTGACAAATATACTAACGAAACTGGTGAAGACGAGTGGCGTTTTTCCAATAAGATCCAATTAATATATGAAATAAATCGTGAGTTCATCATCATGAATCCAGTAAGAATATTCGATAGTTAGTTCTCTACATGGTGTACCCTGAGCAAACATCCTGGATTGCTGAATTTTTCCTCCAAAATTAACACACAATATAGTTTATAAATGAGTTTTCCTTGACTTCCGAGATTCCTTCCTTCTCTCTTTCTCTTAAAGCTTGATTTACTAATTACTGCTTGATTTTTACTTAGAATCTTTCTATATTACGTATTATAGGTCCTAAAAAACTATTACAGCTTTTTATCGCTGTTTTGTAATAATAGATTATATTTTCTTCAATTATACTTTAATCGTCACCTTTTTACGCTGGTAAGTAGTCTTTTGTGGATTGGGCATTGATTGTGTGGCACTAGATTATGTTTCGTTAATTCTGTCCTAGGTGGGTTGGACTGGAAATTCATCCAGACCTCATCAAAATTCGATTATCCCCACGACAATTTCTGCTCCAATGGAAGTCTTGCCACTTTATACAATGCAGAGGTTGTTCAGAGGTCATTTTTTAGTTTTTATTTTAATTCCTATTTGAAGCATTGCGTCGTACTGCTCCCTATTATCAGAGAACCCATCCGTTACTTTCTGTATCATTCCCATCTTTCAACAACTACTGATATTGCTTCCATCAACTTCTCACCCCTTAGAATGAACCACTTCTTTGATTCCCCTTTTTCATTCAAGTCAGTTTCGCGCCCCTTTCTTAGCCCATTCTTTCCCCACTCCTCGAGGTCACTCCCAAGACCTCATCCTCCCTCTCTACCCTCCACCACTGCGAACAATGAGAATGACGTCTTGAGAACACTGGGTTGTCTTCCTCCAACCCCTTCCACCTCCTCCGAAGAAAACGTCTTTCACTATACTTCAACCCCTTTCGGTCCTTCCCGGTGCCTTCATGTCCCTTTCCCCCTTTCCAAGCCTTCTCCCTACACCCTCACTCTCTCTCCCATCCCCGGCCAATCGTCTTCAAACATCATTCCGTCTGCTTCCTCGCAAAAAACCCCTTTTCATTTCTCCTCCCCCGGACCTTCTTGTCTTCCTCTTTCCCCCCCATCGGCTGTCTCGGGTCTCCGCTCGGCCCCTCTTTATTTTGACAGCTCTTGGGAGTGCATCCTCCGGGTGAGTGAGCGGACGAGAGCATCAAAGTCCGGCGATGGTGCGAGTGGTGTTTGATGAAAGGGGCGGCGGGATGCCAAGCCGCCCGCCACCCCGGAGGGTAGCGTGGGTGAAGAAGAAGGGGAGGGGGCGTGAGGGAGCTAAGAAGGGAAGGTGATAGGAAAAGGGTGGGAGGGCTGGAGGAGATGCCAAGTGAAGAAGCATAACGGAAATTGGCGAGTCTTACATGGAACGATAAAAAGTATACTCTGCAGAAAATTGATTGCATGCTGAAGTACTTGCGTGCAAGCTCTGTACGCCTTTCATTATCGGAATGGAAAGGGCCAAAGAAAAGTCTCATTATTGGCGGTAGATCTAGAAAACTGACTGTTTAACTAATTTTGTCAACAATACCTCTCCTTGAAGTATCTTATGCCTTTGTCAAATTCACGCTCTGCTTCATTTACCTCTCTCTCCTTTGACAGATATTCCTGATACTCCCACTCTTATATCAAGTGGCGAGGCTAAACGGAAATGGGTGAGTCTTCCATGGGACGCTGAAAATGTATACTCCTCAGGAAATCGATAACATGATAGCGTACGTGCGTACCAAATTCTTACGCCGTTGCTTTCCAGGGTAGAAATATTCAACAAAAGGCTAATTATTGGCAGAGGTTCTATAAAATTGTATTTTTGATTAAGTTTTGCCTTCCTTTTCCTCCTTCAAAGACCTTTCCGCCTTTGTCGCATTCACGCTCTGCTTCATGCATGCTCTCCTGTTTCTGAGATTTCTAATCTCCTCGCTCTTAAGCTTCTTTCCTTACCATCCACCTATATTTTCTCGGGCTTATCTTTCCTCTTCCACCATACCATGTGTTTCCATTTATGGAAATTAGGTCCTTAAATATTCCACTTAATACTAATGAAATGAAAATTGTATGATCCATGTTATTATATTATTATAATCCACGGGACTACTTTGATTTGCCCTTGAAAAGCGCAATAACAAAAGAATGCTGTGGGAAGGAATGCCCTTTTACATTTTATAAAATGGTTCGACTTTTATCATGATTAGTAATTTTCACGAAAACTTACCTCACTACCCGCTAACTAGAGTTCAATAATGTTTACAGCATTGTCCCTATTTTAGCCATTTTTAGGAGATATCAAAGGATTGATCTGCACTTTCATTCAATTGACTGTTAATTAATCACTTATATGAAACTTATTGTTGTCTATCACCTCTTACGTACTTAGACGTTCGTGCCTAAACTTAGAATTAGTATGATTTTTGTAACGAGGTTACACTTGAGGCCTGGAGAGCAAGGCACATAATTAAAATTACGATGAAAGAATGAAATGAGTGGAGGGAGAAGGATATCTCGCTCGGATAAGAATTAATAAGAATTAATCACTCATAAAATGGCTGTTTGGTTGCCCCAACAATAAAGTCGGGAAACTGAAGCACAAACAGCATCACCTACTGTTTTATCCTCTCCGCTTAGGGTAGCTGGTTGCTGTAGTTTTCACGGAACTACTTAACGGCATATAAAACGGGAAAAAATACTTTGAGTGTGGAAGTCATAATCGATTATAGTGTGTGGCCGTTTCATTTCGGGGACACTTTCTCGCTATAAGCGGAGAATCTTGGTGGGAAATGATTAGAAAGCCGTTGATATTAGTATAATGATTAATTTCACATTCAGTCCTCAGATTTTTTCCAGTAAAATATCTTCAATCATTCTAATAAGTTAGAGATGGAAGAAATCATAAAACTAGTTATTATCTGTTGATGTGTGAGATTCGTTCTCTTCGTTTCTTGAAGAGAGAGGTACATCGCGGTTTGAATGTGGAGCGTTTAGACTCAAACAGAAGATGGGACAACGCAAAGACCACTGGGTCTAATTTCACGTCAGCCATGATGTTTTGCTATACAGCCAGTCAACTCATATTCGTATCCATGCGGCGCGGCTCTCAAATGATCAAACAATTTGAATCTGTTCAAAGAAAATTTCCTTATAATTTACATACATATAGGAGAATATCAAGCTAGTAGCCATTCATAAAATTATCTGGTATAACACTCATATTTTACCTGGGACATATAATAAAAAAAGTATAAAAAAGAATACAATAACGAAAGAAATAAAAAAGATTGGGTATCTGCCTGAAATTACATAATATTCAAGAATCAGCTTTACCACGAAACCACTTATGCATACCCAATGAATGCTTATTATTGTTATAGTTTGCATCGCCTAGAAATACGCCGTGCGCTGAAAGTTAACAGAAAATTCAACAACCGTACACATTCTGTGGATTCATCATTTTTTCTTACTAATGTTTGGACCCATAAAAAGCTGAAGAACACATAATTACCAATGACATTACTGGAATAGAAAATAGAGATAAAAATCCTGCAGATAACCTTATCTATCATGGAGAAAAGCTGGGGGGAATGGAGATGGAAGACAAATAGGTAAGGAAAATGCAGTTATGAAGAAGAAGAAAAAGAAAAAGGCCGAATGGAAAGGGGAGGAAAAGCGGATGGAGGGGAAAGAGAAGAGGGGATGTATGTTTTTTTCTTTAAGGGAGAGTCATATAAGGATTGCTGTGGGAATGGAATGTGGGCAAAGTGGAAAAAAATGGGTTTAGGAGGAAGAGGGGAAAAAAGATTCTTCTCTCTCCGTCCAAACATGTCCGAAAAATCCCCTGAAAATCATTCCGCGATGAGAGGAGAGGCAGAAAAAAAACCCGAGAGGAGATTGGAGGGTGATAAGACGATGTCACCCCAGGAAAGGAGTGTGCAAGATTGCGGAACATGCCGGGAAGTAGCGTGGAAGAAGAGTAGTATTACAGTGGGAGGTAAATTGAGGAGTGGGATTTATTTACTCCTGCAGCCTCATACCTATTTCGAGGGTTATAATGCGTTCCTCCGTCGTTACTGTTACGAGGGATGAGACCCACGCCATAAATTATAGGGAAGAGATAACCCCTTAATCAGGGAATTTTTACTCCCACAAAATAGCGATGCTATCGAAGAGAGAGGATTTTTCTCAACTGAAGTGGTAACTAACTACTCTAACGGTGGTCTAGCATTTTATTTAATCTCAGTATTGAATATAAGACAGAAAAATGAGTTAGACGAGCGTATTACCCTCAAGCACGCAATTAAATGAACGTTTCCATCGCCACACATAATAGTTGCCTCCAACGGGGATGGAGCCAGGGAGAATTCAAGGATGAAGAGAGAATAATTCAATCTTTCTTCTATGTTTATAGAGATAAGCTTGGGTTTCAGTTTCTTTCAACTGTATGATATACGAATTTAAGTGATGGCGAAATGTATACTAGCTCTCACAACAGTAGCTCATACATAAAGTCAGTCATCCTCCTGAACAAATATGAAGGACTTCGCTCGAGTACCTTCACAGGCGCTTCCACATAGGTTAGAAATTCTCTGGTATGGTAAAACTATTTATGCATTCCACTCATGGTAAACAAAGTCACGTAATAAGTAAACTATTTCGTTTAAGATAGTACGAAATTAGTATGGAGAAAAGAATTACACATGAATGTCAGTCTTTTATAGTTCTCTCCCTGATTCCTCTCTCATTTATTCGCTCGATAATTTCAACAAAGAGGATTGGACAATATTCTGGACTAAGAGCATTCAATGAAGGTGATATGGGGAACTAACTGTTTCTAAAGGGAAAGTAAACGGCCACTTTTAAGCAACCTTGACCTTAGTGAAACTTCTTAATCCTCGCAGTTATTATCCCTTGGGTAGCTAATTACAGTCGATAGGCTTAATACTAAAATCATTTAAAAATTTCAATGCTGTATGATTATTAGGGTGAGAAAGGAATAATAAATTAAAAAGGAGACAACTTTAAATTCAATAATAAGCATCAAAATAAATGTTAAAATAAGAGGATAACTATGACGTTTCTGTGAATACTCGGAAATGAGATTTCCAAGGCTAGAATATAGCTTTATTTATTGAAAGGGTTTATAGTGCAAGTAACTTCAGACAAACCCTAAAGATTTTCCTGTACATATTTAAATCATTCGTTCTGCTTCACTATTCTGTGACATGTTTTCTATTCATTATTTAATGCGATCGGTTCAGTCTGTAATCAACGTAGTATTTTTATTTATCATTTACATGAGCATTATCACGTGTATTAAATTTTTACAAGCTCCATTTCGGATCCCCAAATTACAATAAGAGTAGGATGAGGTATAGTTTTGTGGTTATTCAAAGCTCTTATCTGTACTTTGATAATCCAATCCTTTGTTCAGTATATTCAAGTTCTGGGCTATGAATGCATAGAGCAAAAGCTCTCGGGTGGGAAAAGTAATTGTATGAGGGAATCGTAAGACGCTAAAGAATATAGTTTTGACTACCATGGAATTCGGACCCTAGCATTGTGGGGAAAGAATGCAGTTCCAAGCAAATCCAAAAGTACTTCCTCTGATTGGTTTGAATACTATTGTTCACTCCAAATTAATGCAGTTTTCTTAAATCGATTTTAAAAGAGGGAACGACTAGAGTCAAGGTTTCAAAAGGCCAGTGCTTAGCTTACTAACTAAGAATAACTAAGAGTGGGTTAAATGGCTCCATTCCTACTATCATTATGACTATAATCCAGGTGGATTCATTGAAATTTCTGTCGTGTTATGCAGAATATGAAAGCTACTGATGTATACATACTTTCCCATATGGTTAACGTTGTTTACTGCTACTACCCTCAAGTGTGTCAACGAACATTCAATAGCGTTTTCAGCAAATATGCAACTAAAACTCGGAAATATAACTTCTCGAGAGACAATCGTTCGTAATAGCTTAATGGACCCATCGTCTGGTGCAAGTCTAGGAAATCTTGTGCGCCTGGGGAGGGGGGTTAATCTCGGCGTAGCAAGGGGACCATCCAAGAACGGTTCCCTGGGAGATATCCTCGCGTTGGCACTGCTTCTCGGCAATAAGAATCCTCCGAACCGATCAATCTTCAGCAAAATACCAGAACCCTCCGCATGAACCTTATCACCTCTTCACCCTTATCAGTCCCCCGGCGGACCCTTCTCACTCGCGCCACAACCCCCTCCCCCCTAGTTCCCATCATCCCTTCCGTCTCATCATCCCTTGCTCACCTTCCTCTCCCTTTTTATGGCCCTAAAACCACTCCCTCTCCCTTCTTCCCCCTGGTCTTTCTTCCTTCCTCTTCCAGCGCTTCCTTTTTCTGTTCTCCTATAACATTTTCTCGTTTCAAGGAAGGGAAATATTGAAGAAAAACTATAGTTTTTCTAGAATGGCTTTTTTTGTGGAATGGAATATAATTCTGTGGTAAAGCTGGACCTTTCTTTTGAAGTATAACTGAACCGCTATACCTGCGGCGAAGTGGCAAAACACTTTTTGGTGATCATCTATTAAAGTTTGCTCCACCCTCTGTCAATACCAATCACTTCCTCGTTGGTGGTGTTCCTTTCTATCCTCCGCACTTCCTCCTTTCTCCACCTCACCCACATTTCCTCCTCATAGTCCAGGTTTCTGAGACCATACCACGCTAAACTTTATTTACACTCTTCTCTAGTCTATGGATAACATTCTTAAAAAAGTGTCCCGTTGCTGAACGCTTATTTTGTAAGCGCTTTATCCTTCTGATTCCCTTGCTATTATACTCCCCCAATTATAATGTCCTCCATTAGACTACGCAAGAATTGTTCTACTTGCTCCAGCATAAGCCCTTCTTCTTTTATGACTAACCTCGTTTTCTTTGTCCTGGAAATTATAATTGCATTATTTCTTTCTATGAATCTTCATTCCGTATTTCAAGTACAGATTTTCTAATGGACATAATATCCAACCAATTTGCTAGTGACTAGGCGTTGGTCAGTCGATCTTCCAAGGAATTTCAGGTGATAGATTCATTAGAAAATCAGAGCGTGAGATACTTCTGCCTTGAAATGTTACAAATATTCGTACGTTTACTTAAAAAGAGATAAATGCTGTGAAGATAGGCAAGCTCCCAAATTCCGAACGTATTCTCCAGTGGTTTTTAAAAATTTACATGATGATTAAACCGTTTGTTATTTTATCAAATGAGAGAGGGAGAGTTGCAGACATCTATTGAAACTTTGTGGGATAATGAACACCAATAGAACAAGCTCCGAAATAATAATCCTGTCGTTATCCGAAGGATCTATGGCTATATTCGATGAATATTTGCAATTTAACATCCGAGGTGTATATGATTTTATTTCCGATTTATACACTTTTTGTTACTACGGATTATACGTAGATGATTTATGCAGTTTGCGCTCATAAAATGGACCCCGAGCGTTTTTCACCAGGTGTCGACAAACGCTTCCAGTAAATAGCGAATAGTTTGAATGACAGTTGTTGCTCGATATATTCTATAGTTAGCGTATTAGCTATACGTAACTAGTTGCTGCATACGTAGCACTATGTAATACACCACTTCATAGCAACTTTCGAATGTATTACTATAATTTAACGTGCTTCGATCGCTAAGGCCATTTCGAACTTGCTATCTGCCCCGAGCAGACGGGGGTGAGAACACGTGGAAGAATATGAGGATAACCCCTTTCCGAACTAAAGTCGAGCCGAAGGATGCTTAATTTTGGTGACTGAGTGGGAACAGTTGTTTTCATACATTCTTTAAAAAGGTATCTTATGATAAAATATAAAAAACTAAGTAACACAGTGAAGTAACAGAATTCAGTATAAATACAGTGTTACAAAATAATTCAGACAATGTGATGCCTATAGTTAGCACTGTACTAGGGTAGGATGAATACTTTGCATTAATACCTTAAGCACCATTTAGTGCTCCATTTCATTCATCACGTCATGATACGCTCGCATATTTAACGATGTTAAAGTGTCTGAATCGCGATGGAAAAAAGTAGCGTTTTTCGAGTTTAATTGCACCCCTCCTTTGCGTTTCACCCTCCTCCTGTTCTCTGTTTCTTTCTTTTTCTCTCCCACTCACATTCGAGCCATCTTCTTCATCGCGGTTCCATTAAGTGCGTGCTCCCTTCTCATCCCCCATCTCCATCCCCCTACGCATCCTTTCCACCTCTCCCCCTCCCTTCCCTTTTGCCTCTCTCCACCTCCTCTTCCGTCTGCTCTCTTCTACCACTCCTCTCTCAGCCCTCCATTACCCCGACTCTCCCTCTTTCTTCTTCCGCCCCACCTTGCAATCCTACCGCGGAGATATTCAGCCTCCCCATGCCCTTCACCTTTTCATCAGCTCTCATCCTATGCTGCATCATCCCTCCGTATCCTCGCTCTCCCTCCCTGTGTATGTATATCCCATATTCCCTTCGCCGTGTTCTTCCCGACCAGCTAAGAACCCTTCTCTCCCTATCTCAACGCCCGCACTCTCCCTCCGCCAGCACGCTTGAATTTTAAAGGGGAGCAGTCAGTAGTCATTTCTTCTGGTGGGAAAGCGAGGACCGCTCATACCGTAGGTGAAATTCGTTCTTCCTACTCGAGGATTTTTTGTCTTTCCTAGCACACTTAAATCTCCTGACCTGAGCTGATATTTATGGAAAAGATAATACACACGTGGATCGGGTTGGTGTGTTGGCTGGAGCATTGGCTTGCATTCCCAATGGTTCCGGGATCAAATCCAAGCATCGGAGTAGATTTTTCAGAGGAATCCTGATCCCCGCTTGAGTAGTGTGTGAAAACCTTCGAACACGCACACAATAGAGTGTACGTGCACTATCCGCACAATGTATTATTAGTGGGGCCATAGCCAGGTGGTATATGTGACGTCAGATATTGCAGCCCAGTAGGGTGTTTATACGCTTCGGCCCGAACGGTTCTGCAGATCGTTTTCATCCCAAGCTTTGTTTCGTAAACCTAAATGATAGCGGATTCATTCGAGGTTTGCATGTGAGGTTTGGGTCATAGGTTTACCCGTTAACAACAAGCATACTTAATCGCTAGTTGTGCCTTCTCCTTCAGTATTCCTTTTCTATAAACTACCGATTTCGTTTCCAATTTCTTAATCACATAAAAAACGCCCGAGACGACATCTATTTTGATAGTAAAGAGGCTTATTTAGTATAGACTTTCAAGGCATTACCGTATTATTTTACTGTGTCTAACGTCACAAGCCCGGGGGTCGCTTTGGAGACTTTCCCCGTCGAACGCGTCTCATTCCACATAAAATCACAGTATTTCAGAAGAAGTTCGAACCCTCACGACACGGATTTTTTCATTTTTTTTCTCGCAAAGGCATGCATGAGTTTTTTTTTTAATTATTTCATCAACCTTAATACAGCCTTGAGGACCATTTTATATCAGGCGTTGTAAGTAAGGACAAAACACACAACCATGTTCTGGGAGGAGAAAAATCCTCCTCAGTCGGAACTCGAACCCGCGACCTTTGGGTTGGCAGGCGAGGACGTTACCCTGCCGCCAACGAGGCCGACATTTTTTAAATTTGTTATGCTGAGATTAATTTTTTCAAATTTTTTGCCCAAAAATGACCTCAGAAAACATTTTGCAAAAAATGACTTTGCTTGAAAAATGTGTACCTACCTCCAATTTTGACAGTAATTGCTAATATGTTTCACATTTTCTTATTTCTGAACCAATTTTGTTTTATTTGTTATTCGATTTAATTTGAATGGTTTCCAATTTCAAGCATTTATACAATATTGTATAAATGCTCGATGGTGGAAACCATTTTGAGTGCAGCACTACGCCCGCCGGATGCGATGTTAAGCTTTGCACGTCTTGGCAGATATCGTGGATAGTATGCTACTTATGTCACCGAGTTTCCCTCTTCCCCCTTTCATCCCAAAAATGATTTTTCTCTCGCCAATCTACCCGCCTATAAATGGCGCAAAAGACTGTTATTGTATGTCGCCTGCCCGAACAACTAACCAGCCTATCAGGCAATTGGTTACTTTTATTTGTTTCTGTTGCCTGTATTTATTATATAACTAGCATAGGCAAAGGAACATAATTTGTTGCGTAGCTTACAAAAGTAGTTTTTCTTTTATTTATTTTCGGTGGGAAGAAAGATGTTTACTTGGAGCAATCGGGCTTATGGCCTAGCTTACCCTGGATTCGACTAAATGCAAACATGTTCTCTGCTTTCTCCGAAACGGTCTTACCTTCCACTGCCATCATATAAGCAGAACGTGCCAAGTTTCACGAAAAGTAAACACCTTGCTCACTTGGCTAGTTTAAGACTGGGCTTAATCCTGAGTTGTTTGTTTCTTCCGCTGATGGCTCAAAATCCAATTTTGGAGGTTCATACTTGATCAATAACACAGCCAAAGAAGTGCAACTTCATGTTTGAATTAGGAGGATATTGCTTTGGTTCAACTACGTATGACTTTGTGTACTAAGGATATAATTAGAAGCATCCTCTTCAATATAAAACGATCGCTAAAAAATTTACCGAAACATTAATAGATTTGCATTTGGATCGTAAGAGATTTCCTCATGAAGCCAAAATGCATTTATATAACACCAACGTAAAAATCTGTGGTAATACTACGCATAAAATATTTCGATACAAAGGGATGAGGAAGTATTAATTATTTGGAGAGAACGGAGGCCTGTTAGCTCATAATCGACAATGTTGGAGAAGAAGTGGGTAGGCCGGAGGCACAGCCCAAATGATCACATTTTTTTCGATAATCGACCTATAGAGAGTACATTTAGGCATAATAAGTTTTAAGTATCCTCTAAATTCTAGGGTATAAGTAGAAATCGAATGATATGACGCTTTAAAAATTATTGTTGAGATATTTTTTCCGTTACTGATGATTAGCATCTGAATTTTCAACCATTATTACATTCAACACCCCTTGATATGATTAGAATTACTGAAAGAGAAAAGAACCATAAAAGGTGGGGGTAGGTAATTCAATTATAAACTACAAAAAGATTTACGTCACGGTAATGAGCTCTGCTTAACTGAGCATATTTAAATTTATCCCTAAGCATAGAGGACAAAAAATGGTCAGGAGGTGATACTCAGGAATAATGAGGCTTGGAGGATCAGATGGGTTCGATTCGTGGAGGGGTGTAACCGAAGTTACCATCGTTAAAACGTCCTGTAATAACCTCGAGGACATAATAAGGCCATTAGGAAAACATGGGTCGACAACGGGTGGATAATATCGGGACGTGTCTTCAAACTGCGGGGACGTTAGGGTGGTGAACACCTGGCAATGAAGCGGAGAATATGGAAAGGCATAGCCGCGGGGCGATGGCAGAAGAAGGTCCACCATAACGTTTTCGGGAAATAAAAAAAGAACATAAAAACTTCTCGGGGCGATTCCGTGTGTACATAATAGCCTATCGTCTCATCGTCCTCGGGGGCATTCCGTCTCCGGGGAGTGTTTGCTCATCTTTTGTTCAATTTTTTGGGGCATAGCGCCCCTCTTTCTCGCTCTCTCGCCAATATCTTTTTTTTATGCTCCAACCACCACCTTCTCTCCCATATCTTGTGGGCGAACCTAAAAACCACCCTTTATCCCATTCCCTCCCGTCCGACCAACGGGCCAAACCAACCCTCGCCTCCGCTCTTTCAGCCTTTTCTCCCCCACATTCCCCAAAACTTTTCGGAGCACTTTGCTCGCCAAACCCACTCGATCGCCATTTAGCTCCATCTTTGCCCGCGGGGAGAAGATGGGATGGAGGAGATGGAGCCAAGGGAGGTTATATGGAGGAAGGGCTAGAGCAAGGGAGAGGGGGATAATGGAATAGAAGGCGTAGGAGAATTCAGAGGAAGGCTGTGCAGGAGAGAACTAGAGGGAAAGGGATAAACTGATTGATTAAATCTGTTGGTGCGGAGGGGGACAGTGGAAAAGAGAAGGGAATGGGAGAAGTGAGAAATAGAGAATGGAGATTAGTACAGTACGCGTATTGTTGCTAGGTTCACCTTTTTGCCAGTGGAAGTCGCTGGGTGAAGCAATTGATACAATAGGGAAACCCGCCGAAGACGTCTTTCCAAAATTTAAATTATGATTTAATTCAATCTGATGGAATGAATACAAACTTCAATCGAAAGATCCTCAATTACCCTCGCATTTCAAGGTAAAATTATTTTTGTACCAAATTCCTTCCTTATCCGAACATAAAGAAAGTTTTTCTTCTCCTCTGATTCAAATATCCGTTTGAAAACGTTAACGATAACCGAACTCAAGAGTTCTCACGATATCACAGTTTCTCGCGGCAGAAAGTAGGGTTTTTGTGATCAAAATGTTTCGTCATCCTGAAGAAGGTTTTAAGAGTAATAATTTCAATGGTCATAAAGATAATTAGTTCTAAGAAGACTTATAATTATAGCTAAAACTTGGGGAGTTTTTCCTGGGAATATAGCCATTATACTCGGTTTAAATATCTTTATCTTTTTGAAGAATTAACCATAGAGAAATATACGAAGTCATCAAAATACGCTTGGTAATTCAAAGCCTAGAAATGTTTCATTCCGCAATCATCACCTTAATGACCCGCCAGTGGCAGAAAAAGGGAAAAAGAAGCGCTTTAACGCTAAACCTAAAAATTATTCGACATAATGTGACAGGGGAAAAATACTAAGCAATATGCCAACTTCAGAGAAAAGAGGGAAATATGTATGATCGACGGTGCAAGAAACGGGAGGGACGCGTTCATCCCTGCAGATTAAAAAACACGGTGAAGGAGGGAAGGAAACAGGGTGGCTGACGCAAATAATTTAAATTTCATTAAAAATAGCGTCATGATCATCATGGTGATGAGGAGTGGATTCGGGAAAGGAAGGGGGGTGGGGGGGATGAGGACATGGAGGACAAAATAAATTATTCCTTTCGGCGTCAGTCTCGACCGAAACTCATTTGAGTTTAAATTAGTGCGAGCAAGGAATGGGGGACTGGGGGGACACAAGGAAGAGCCAAGAGGGGTCGGGGGAGGAAGAGGAGGTGAAGCGGAGGACAAGCCCGGAGGCGTGTGGGGCGAGGGGGGAGCAGAGTTAAGCGCGGGGCGGGTCCGCGCGTGGGGATGGCGGTTTTCTGGAGGTGGCACTAAAACCGTCGTTACCCTAACCCATATTCTCTTCCCTTTCCCTGGGAAAGAGGACGCTTAAATCTCCACTCCGGCACTCTCTACCCCACCTGGGCCGCAATGGACCCCATTCAAGCAGTCACCAGCTTCCTCCCAAATCCTCCCCCCCACTACGTTCCCACCCCACCCACCCTAGTTCCATGGCTCCACATAACGCGAGATTATATTAACTTTCTTCGGTGCTCCACCGATAACCTGGCTCTCCTCTCCTGGCCCCTGTATTTCGTCGACCACCTCCTCCTTTAAGCTACCACCGCCGCCTGCTGTCCCGCACACCCCTCCCCCACAACGCAACCATTACCTCACCCGGTTCCCCGCAACTCCTATCTCACATCTCTCCCGCGCGCCATACACTGCCTGACACCCTTTTTACACGAGCCCGCACTCCCCTTATAGGTTCCACCCCAACCGTCCGTATTTTTACAGCCTCTCCACGCCTATCTCTCCGCTCCTTCTCCTCTCCTTGCCTTGCCCGTTTACATGGCCACAAAACTCTTTTCTTGCTGCTCCGCACCAATGCTTTCTACTACCTCTTCTTCCCCGACCTCACCTCTCTAGACCTGCCGCTGGCTGCGACCGATTTCTATCGATTGCTTTTTTTATATATCTCTCGAAAGCGTTCTCCAACCTTAAATCGGTAAGGTGGGATAATGCCTCTTTTTCCTCCTTTCTCTCTCTCTCCTCCTCTCAACTCATTCTCTTCCACCTCTTTCATTTTTTCTCTTAGCCTTCTCTCCTCTCCTCATCCTCGCAGCGAAAAAAATTGCTTCTTCCCACTCTTCCCCGTCCTGGCCTCCAAACGCCCCCACAAACCGCAAAGGAAAGTTTTCGCTGATCCCGCCGAAACCTCGGGTATTGTTGGAGGCGGTGTAAATTGGATCGGCTTTCTAAAAAGGAGGAAGAGTTCGGGAAAAAGCGATAGGGAGTGAGGGAAGGGGTTCTTGTGGGCTGGGACTGGTTGGGGTGATGCTTCTGGTTTCTTTGTAATATAATATTTTTTCCTTCTTCCCCGGAGATGAGATGCGTTTCGCAATCGGAGTCGTGCGTAAAAAAATAACAGGATAGTGTGCTCGAGCCCCTCACTGAATGTTGATTTCAGATTCTGGGATGGGTTTTATGTTATTTTCCCTGCTCTCCAGAAAACATCCTTCGCTTCTCTTCTTTCATCTCTACTCCGGTGATAGCACGGTTGCGATAATTTGGTGGCGGGGATGTTTGGTGTGATAGTTTTGAACACCTTTTCCATGTGATAAAATATGGCTAGAAGATTCTATGCCTTGCCCGAAAGCTTTCATGGGCAAAAGAAACTATGGATAGGCATTGAGTTACGGGGAATGTTTACGATGTAAAGGCTCACTGCTATAGAAATAACCATGGGCATGAGACGGGCAACCATGATATGGTGCTATGATCCTAGAAAATATGGTAAATCATAGTAACTGCCGTTTATTATTGCTGACTAGTTAGAAGTTATACGGTTATTGTTTTAACACAATCGTACAAAAATGAACAAAGTCGTAAACAGTCATTATGACTGTTGCAAGATTAAACTCCAATTGAATAATAAAAACATCCACCGGGTAATGTCACCATCAAAATTTCTCATTTTTCTTCGTGAATACGTAATAATTCTAATAACTTTTTAATGAAAGTGGGCGACTCTTGACTTCTTAAGCATGAACTTTTCGGTCTTCCACACACCAATTACAATTTCATCACACGTCTACTAAGGCGACTTCTCTCTCATCAATTCTATAAGGCCAAACCAACCGAGCTCACTCCTTTCATGCATGCTCATTATCAGGGAATCCAGTCGAAATTATTTCATTTTATGCGCCTGCGCCTTTTACACTCCCCTTTCTACTGCTTACAACCCTCATACATCCGCATAAATACCTGGAGCATTCGACCGACATAAATTCTTATCCTGGCGTACCTGATTTTCACTTTCCGGTATGATATTCTTGGTCACAGATTAATTTCTTATATTTTTCTGCCGTTAGGGAACGTGAATTTGATTTGATTTGTGATTAGAATATATATTTGATAATGGCGTCATATAAACAACTGAGAAACGAGTATGTAACTTATAGCATCACTAGCAACAAACTCTGGTTGTGAAAAAGGTCATTTTTGGCGCAACAGAAGCCAGGAAATGCTTTATGCCGAATAGAAGGCTATTTTCTGAATGAAAGGAGAAGATATTGAATTTTCAAAGCGTGCCTTCGAAAATTTCTTAAACGCGACCTCATTTTCATCAAAAGGTAATCTTTTTGAGAGGGATGAACTTTCTTTCTCAACTTCCGAAGAACTCGCGCTTTAGTTAATCAAGGCGAACATGCATCTCTTGTGCGGTGCAGCCACTTCCGGCGATCAAGGGATTCTCAGGTACTTCCATCGAACGTAGGAAAGCTAGATAAAGAATTTTGCCGAGGAAAAGTTCCTGCTGCACGGTAAGAACGATCAAAGTTATGAGAAAAAAGCCCTACGACTTATGGGTTCAATATGGAAACTGATCTCATTAATCAACTGTTAGTAAAAATGAAAGACCACGAGGTATTAAGGCAAATTAAAATGTCTATAAAAATACATAGACACACACTGAAATCTTGAAGCAATTACACTTATTTTGATTCATTAACATTTTTTACAATTTTACCTTCTATCAGCTATTATCCCAAATTGATAGGTGAGCGTATTTAACAGCTAGGTTATCTCTATCTCCATCAAAATGGCGAATATACTAATTTAACGTATGGATAAATATCGTACAATAACAATGTCGATAATCAGCGCTTTGATATTCCTCATTAGTTCAGCGTTTGCATTTTACTCACGTGTCATTTCAGCCAAACTGGAAGTTAACGTAGTAATTTCAGTCACTCACCTGCAAATAGAAAAAATGTGATGTATTAGTAATCGCAAGAGATATTGGTCTTGGCATATAGAAGCACTAAATCCTACGCCCATTCAATGCTTTAAAATCTAGTCAAATAGACACTTAAGCACTCTAAACATCAGTACTTCTCGAACGTGCCGAACGATGCTTCTCCCATCAGCCGACTGGCATATGAATTACCTACCTAGCCATCTCTCAGCTGGAATTACTCTAAACCACTTGAAAGAACAACACAGAAGGAGCCGGATTGGATGCTATATAATTACGTGAGCTCATGTCTGAGGGAAAACACCATTATGCCGAAAAATATAAAATAAATATAATAAGAAATACAAATATAATTGAAAAATTAAAGTACTCTCACTGGATTAGAATTAGTCACATTGACAGGGAAAGGTTATGTTACACTCAACGCTAAGAAGATAATCAATTGCTTATGTCTTTCTTTGTCAATATGAGATTCATACGAATTAAAATATCACCTTTAATGGAATTATTATGAAGCTTGGAAAAAATAGACAAAGTTGAAATGCCCCTCCTGCTAGGGCTTTATAAATAGGGTATATTAACTCACAAATATTAGATCTGCATTTCAATTTTTTGGAGAAATTTTGTGATGATACGTGGATGAAACCCTCACCATATTATTTTTATTCTGAGAAGGAAATGTTCTGATTAAGTTTTGCCATGTGCTATGTTGGTACGATAAACGCGATCGAGTATTATTGATTCTCATAAATCAGTCAGGATCATTAAATTACTTTTCTCATAATATTATTTTTTATTTCAAAGATGGCTGTTTGGCTGTGCTTAGTATTCGTTTTAATTTTCTCAAAACTCATCGTCACCACTCCGATGATTTCTGCGAGGAAAACATTTACGGGTCATGGGCATCGCCTGCAACCCTTCTTGCGCTTAATGTTTGTCTTTTTTCATTACCCATTCCACTCTCCGAGCATATCTGCCCTTCAGGCCTTCTTCTAATTTCCGTCGTTGAACTCGTTGGAAAATGAGAACGAATAAGCCACGGTTTTACCCTTCAACCCATCCAAAAACTCAATAACCCCTGGCCATTAATTACCTCGGATTTTTCACCTTCTTACCCCTCTTCACTCTCTCCCACGTGAAATCTTTCAGCTTATTCGTTATTTTTCACCGGAAAAACCTTAAGATACTTATCTTTTTCTTTTTGGCGCACGTTTTCCATCCATCCCTTCTTTGCCCTTCCTAATTTTGCCTTCCTCCTTTTTCATGTTTATGTGCTCCGCCCACCATTTCCAGGACCTACCTTCCTCCCCCTATATTCCCTGTCCCTTCACCCATTTTCGCCGCTTCTCAAGGCGTCTGACATTTCCAACCCCTTTTCTGAGGGCACTTGAGAAAACTTTGTGCCTCACCTCGGGAAGAAAACTTATTTATCTCGTGCAACCACCGGTCCCTCCCTTAAAATTCTTGACTTGATCCAGCTGTTCCATCATCGTCAACCTTTCCTACTTTCCAAACTCTTTTCCATCTTATTCTTTCCACCCTTCCCTTAGAACATGCGCAAATTAGGTCGTTCACCATATCTGGTCATTGATTCACTAATGCGTGTCCCGTCTTCAAGTAGCCAAATTATACAAATGTACTGGTTGTAGTACGCACTCATTTTCCCCTTAAAGAGCGTGGGACCGGTTTACTAGGGTCTACGTGCCCAACTTCAATGTGAGATTCAATTATAGATGACGCAGAATCGACGTAGAATCTGTGGAAAGCGAAAATAAAACATCGATCTAATCCCTCATTTGCGATTCACAAAGGAAGGATTAGATAGGACAATTTCAAAGTAGTTTACATTTTTTTAAACCTTTAATATTTAAACTATGTTTAAACATAACAAATTTAAAGGATCTTGAAGAAAAAAGACTTTTATGAGGGATTAATAAAACATTAAATTTATGAGACTGTATGAGGGGCAGAAGGATTAGATCGCTGTAGAACGATTCCTTACGTTAATACCTAGGTAATATTTTCCAGCTCAAAACATGGAAACCTAAACTTTGCACTATTTTGTGGAGGAGGGCTGTGGTTCAGAATATAATCATTGCTCCTCAGGGAGTTTCTTATTAGCATTTATTGGTTTCCATTCCGACTCAAATCCCATAATTCATCATCACCATCGGATGCCTGCCCCTCTGTCTTCTCCGCTCATATCCCAGACGTCCACCCCTCGAAAATCCCGGAATAGCTACTGTATATCTATATAAAATGGTTGATCCAATCACCACTCCCCCAATCTCCTCATATTTGATCCGTCAATACCAAGATTTCCCACCCTCGACTTCCTAGTCCATCTTTGCTGTGCACGCCCTCTCATCAAGAAGCCCTTCGTCTCCTCACTCCCTCTTATCTTGGACTCAACCCCAACACATCACATCCGCCGTCTTTCCTACTCTCCGAGGCCTTCGTCTTAATTACTTCGTTTATACGGACTTCGGGCCGACAGGCGAAAGAAAAGTTCCCTAGGCTAAAGGGAGAGAGAGAGAGGGGATGGAGGAAAAAAAACCCTCTTCCCCCTTCGGATGTATACGGTCGGCAGGTACCCTCAAGGTTTTGGACGAGAGAGCTGGAGGCAAAGGGAATTTCGTGAAGCTGTGAATCTCGTGAGTTTTCCAACGTGTTTTTTTCTTTCCTTCTCCCAGCATTCCCTCAGGGATCTCTTTCATGGCTCATCAAGACCATACCTTCAACTTAAATAGCATCTTCTTGATTTTTTATTGGGTGGAAGGTTGAGATAGTAGGTTTGGGAATGGTTGTTTCTTCAAATAATGGGGCAATTAACCTGTACGTTCTCTTTTGAGTTCTGATATTCCCAGGAAAAACAACTTGAAGAATTCCTCGAGCATCGAATGGGAGCTGATTTTCGTTCAATAATGGCGGTTTGTTACCGAGAAGCTACTGTTTGGATTCCAGTTTCACTCGGAGTAATGTTCGTCTGTGAAAAGTTGCACACGCCTCTTTCACCGTTCGTTTCGTTTTTTGTGGAGTCATTCATCTGAAAATTATCGCACAAGGGAGCTACTTATACCACTTTTACATTAAGCAGAAGAAAACCAACATTTGCTTTGAGCAAAGTTCGGTGGTACAGTTAAATTAAAGCGTTGACGTAGTTGTAAGGCTATGACAGTTGGATCGAATCACTATTCTGAATTCATTTCTTTGATTATTCTCGGTTTTAGCATAAAGTCCTGTCTGGATGTAGACTTGGTTATGTAATGGTCGCTGGAATTATTTAAGTTAACTTTATACAGTATCCAACAACCAGGCAGCGCTAGAAATCGTAATTAATGCGAAAGGGACCTCCTTTTTGCTATCTAGTGGCTTTAACTCTTACGACGGACGATGAACTTAATTTATTTTTCCACAAAAGGTTTCAGTTCCATAGAATTCGGATCTTAAAATTCGAAGGTTTCTTATTTTAATTAATTATGAATGTAAGTCTCATACTTTACTAATTCTCAATCTTCGATCTTAAAAGGTTGTCGCAACATAATATTTAATGTGAGTGTTTGGAGTATGGTGGCTACGAGTACCGAACTAATTCAATTTCCTTAGCCATTCAGAAGAGTATCGTAGAGTTTTGCTGATATACAGGAGGAAATCTAGCTAATACTATCGGAGGCGATAGCATTTTTAAACATAATCACAAATTTACCCGTCTAAAGATAGAAATTTCCTTCGAACCAGAACACTTACTCTCTTGAACGTTTAGGTTTCAAGTGATTGCCCTGGAGCGGCGGTTATCCGATACGAAGAGGGTAGAGTGAATCCTTACGTTATTGCCTTATGAGTTTCGTCTTTCTGACTGATGACAGAAATAGTCCCTCTGCCTCTCCCGAAAATATTGATCCTCGAGTACCTTGTGCACCCAGGTAAGACCACTTAAGTCTCCGAGGCGAGGGCTTCTTCTCCTGAGTGAGAATCACCGCCAGGAGACGGGTGGAAAGCAGGAGCCAAGATCCCCGGTTTAGGGTAGCAATATTGCGACAGCGATATCAGAAGCCGGTTCAAGTGGCTCCTCCAGAGGCAAACTATGCCGCAAGAGAACTAATATGTCCAAGCTAGTGTGATCCTTTGCTTGCGGGGCCAATTACACCAACGAGAAACAACTTTCACAGAGAAGCCAGCTGAGGACCTCCAATCCCACCATGTGACAGAAATCTACGTGAGTTCAGGTTTTGGAAGCTTTACTATAATTATTTTAGCAAGGCGGTATTTCCAGAAAAGTGCCAACGCATGCATGAAATATTTAAAAAGCAGGAAATGTACATGTTTAACCGTTGAAGCTATATATACTGAGAACAAAATGAGCGTACCTGGTGGCGTTGTGAGATGGTTTTCTCTCGTTTCTTCTGTTTCATCGTATTTTTTGACGGTTTTGAGGTTGAATTGAGATTATGAATTGGTTACCAAATTCACAGAAAATCGATTCTCCTTAAGAGTAAATTTTTTTCCTAATCATATTCGGTCGTCTCTTCTTTCGAAATTTGGAGGGGAAAAATATTATCCCAACTCCACCCTTGAAACACTGAAATAGATTTTTAATTGAACGCGATGAAAACAGGGATAAAACATGCGGTAACCCCAACATTATTCGATTATTGCCTCGAACGGAAACCAAAGGTGCTTTCCTCTTCTCTTCGGATCTTTATTGAAAAAAGAGGCTCTCGAGTAAATTAAAAAACGAGACGAATGTATTATTAGGGTTCGGGATACGAATATAAACCCCCTTCCAAAATACCAATTTTCCTTTAAGGGATTTCATATAGCCTTCATTTTCCCACATTAATCTGGGAGCGAAATCAATGCGAAGATATAAGAATGCCGTCTCCTCTTTATTACCCTCCGAACCTTTAGTAGTAGAATTGATATCTTTGGCAATCCCAAACTTCCGTAGCCCTTTTTCTAACTTGGAGCTTGTACACGGCGATTTTGTGGTGAATGAGGTATAAACTATCCTTAAAAGGGGAGGAAACTGAGGGGGAAAGCCATTCCTCACAGAATCCTTACAATCCTTCCTCTCTTTTATGTCGACTTTTATCTTCACCACTTTCCGTCGCCAAGTAGTGAGTACATGAAGTATAGGACAGTGATGCTTGCGGCATGTAATGTCGTTTCTGCAAATTGCATGTAAGCTTCCTTTACCGTGGCTTTGTCTATGGCATGTCATTTATCACTTTGTTACTGCGTGTGGTCTTTTTCCACTGAACCAAACTTCATCAGCACATTCGTGTTGATGAATAAGCCGCTGATACGAACAAACTTATGGTTGATTAAGATGACTATTTATGACCCAGGGATTAATCGAAAAAATATTCATTCATTTACGTCGTGTGATTATTTAAGTTTTATTAGCGAATCTGTCTCTCTTCGCCTTTCAAGTTAGCTATTCCTTTCGTAAAGGCTACAATGTTGATAATGCATTTGATTCTTAATTCTTATCTTCTGGTCCATTTTGGCTGTTCTTTTTCTGACCCATAAAGAAAATGGAAAGCATGTTCTGAAAAAATCTTTCGTTTAGAATACGAAAAACACCATATACTATTTAAAATGTACACACCAGAACCTACTATTCACCTTATTTAGCCTTTAATTCCCTCCTCTATGGCAATATCTTTGATAATTATTGATTTTCTGGCTGATTTACCCCACGTTTCCTTTTCCATTCATCGTGATTGATAGACTTTGTTTCTCTTTTTTACATATTTTCTCTTAAAAAACTCGAGTCCCTCTGCTCTGCCTATTCCCCCCCTCACACCACCGTCCTCCTCGTTCTTCCTTAATTTTTTCAACCGTCAATCTCTCCGATGCACGCTTCCTTCACTAGTTGAAGGCAACTCGTCTCTACCATTCATCTCCTCCTGCCACCCCTGAATCCTTAACCCCGTGCCCATCTGCTCTGCTCCGAGTATATCCCCCCCTTCATTTACTCCGACTCTCCCGCCTTTCTGTATCTCCCATCTCCTCTCAACCTCCCTTCCCTTTGCCGTCTAGCACATGCCCTCAAAACTCCTCTCTTTCTACGGGCTTCAATAAGTTTTCCCACCTCTCCTACTCCGAGAAACCTCCCTCGAACTACTCCCCCCACTGCACATCCTTCCCCATCGGACCCCCCCCCCCCCCCGTCGCACCCATCTTTGCCATCGTTGGCCTCCTGTTTCGGTCCCTCCCCCGCTCTCACCCGAAGAATTTTTGATTCCCTCACTTACATACCCCATCTTAAGCTTCGCCCAAGTTTTCATCCACTGTGCCGCCGCCGTCGCTGCCACCATCGCCCTACCCCTTGAGGGGGAGTCTTATCCGAGGGCCGCCCGTCGTTCATCCCTTCTCTTCAACTCCACTAACCCCTCTCTCCTTCTCCACAAGTCCAAAACGAACTCCCACCCCTGAGCCGAGGAAGCCCCTCTTTAGGGCTGTGCGATATTCGAAATTAAGTATCGCTAAGCAATATCGATCTAGTACTGCAAAAGAAGAGTTATTTCATAGTTGATAGGTTTAATGGATTTTTACAATTATTATTACTCCGAATTTCATAATAATTACCCCCCATCAAGATTACCAAAAGCTATCCCATTGCGGTATTAATACGCATACGCGACGTATTTGAAAAGATGTGATGCATCGTATTTTACATTATAATATGTATTACAAAATATTGCATTCCTCACAATTTTTTATGCTACAAAAAAAGTTTCAGGCATCATGAATTTTTCTCATCGTGCTTTACTGAATGTATCGAAACTTCCCCTTTTTCATTTCCACTATGTTTTTCGAATACCATTACTTTTACGTGTTTTATTCATCTAAAAGTAAAAACATCTATCTGCTCGCACAATTTATTACATTATCCGATCTTGGTTTCTGCATTTTTAAGGTGCAGGATCAAGAAAGGTGTCAGGAAGACATTGCTATAGTCGACTTTTCAGTGTTTCGGGGCATTAATTTCGTATAAAAAAATACGCGATGTATCTTATATTATAAAATATCACATATTCTTATAAAATCACATTTAAATTACGCTTGGCAAGTTACGGAGCATCGTATGATCTTCAATTATAGGAAAATCTGATCGTTTATTTCACGCTAATTTGCTCCTTCGTATTGCCTGAAGTACTGCACACAATGAATCAACAACTTAGTGTTAGACAGAGATGGAATGGCACTCTTGAATTGCATTGCAAGATGCAAGTTTAGCGAATTGCATTTCACTGGATCGGATACAAATTCTCAATCCAATACACACAAATCGCCTATCGCATCAAATAGCATTCAAATCGCATGTTGCATTACCGGATATTGCTCATGAAATGAGATCGTACATCGCATGATATCGCTAGGTGGTACATTACTCTGTAAGTAATATTCAACATGGTATTTACCTGTGTCTGACCGGTTCTCATACCCTCACATCATCATTAGAGATTGCATCGCGGACGCACAGTCATTTGATAATAAATATCCGGTGGAATATCGCTAAGAGTTCTCCGTTATCAAATCAAAATTCCACAAAATGACCTTTCATAGCATTAAGTTCAAATACATCGCATTGTCCGGTAGCTGAAATTCTATGTGAGATATCATCTTATGAATATCGCAACCGCTACATCATGCAAGCCAACCTCTCATCCCCAATCAGACTCGTCCCTCCAACTCCCCCAAGCCCTGTCTCAAACTCTTCGCAGAACCTTACTATGCGAACACGGAGGACGTGAACCACGTCCCCTGTCTTGTATATACATTCCCCTCAATCTCCTCTAAAAACTCCCGACGCCTCCGACACTCCATCCACTCCGTCTATACCTAAACTTCCGACCAATCCCTGTTAAGCTTCGTGCTGAATCATGGCGTCTCTTTCGTTCTTTTTTCTCGTCAATATCCATCTTTCCCTCCTACACCCCCAACAATCTGGCCAGTGATGGTGGTGAAGTAAAAACCATGTAATGGCAGCAGGAGTCGTTCGTAAAGGGAGGGCTGGACGGCTCATGTCATTTGCGCTCTTCGGATAGGTAGGCGGTGAGGACAAAAAGAGAAGGCGTTGAACCTGGTTTCTTACTTGTCCTTCTCTATCCGTCACCATTCATGATGCTGTTTACCCAATAGCCTCACTAGGTATATGGCCGCATACATTTTCATACTAATATGCTTTTATCATTACATCTGGACCCGTGCATCGCAAACTATTGAATCACTTCCATTGTAATGGGTACCTCTTGGCCGTGTGTTCTGCTTCTTATTAGAGCGCTGTCTGAAATTCAGCATCTTCAATGCAATTAAATGTTTTTTTCATTATTACGAAAAAGCCTTTAGAAAATTCTGTTCCTTTGCATGCTCTAATGGAAGCTGTATTAAATTTAAGGTTTAGGCATTAGAATATTCCGTGCTTTAAAAAATGAAAAAACTTAAGACGCCTGAGAAATATGAAAGACGATATCTCGAATTTCGATAACAGCGTAGAGGTGCTGAATCCGCGTTAGCATTGTTTTCTGAGGGGATATAATACAAGCTTTCGCCTGAGGAAAGCAAATATTTTTAACAAGATTAATGGCTGATCTCTTTGTTCTCCGCTAAAAATTATTAATTTTTTCGTTTATTGAAAATGTTATGAACGGTAAGAAACTTCCTTATCACATACATATTAAAGACATAAAAGTCCCTCAAGCATTTTCCACCCTCGTAACTTTCCTCTACAGTATACGTGCTTCCCCTAGCTTCCTTTGTTTCCTTTTCCGTCCACTTATCCGATCCACCCCACATTCTTCATAACTTATACTCCAGTGAGCCACTTAAGTTCTTAGCTCTCTACCCTCCTAGAGACTAAAATTCTTTGGTGGGTTATGTTCCCTTTCATTGCTCAACCATCTTCATACCCGCGTCCTATCCGACTCCTCATGCTATCGTGCATGCCGCTGTTTTTGCAAGGGAGGAAAAATCTTTCCCTACCTCTCTCAGCCTCCAAGCTGTAATGGTGACTCAACGATTTTCATTTCGTTCAATTTTTAAGCTAATCCTTTCTTTGAGGAGAGCGCTTCAGTGAGTACAGTTCCCTGACCGTTGGATGGGACGACAAATCTTGGCCAATGCGATGTATTTCGTTAAGAGCTGATTAATTCTGGCGCCGGGTCTCTCTCCATCCAAAACATTTACCTTCCACTCCCATCCTAATAAACTTTGTCTCGGTCTGAGGACCGGATTCGTGCCGAACCGACTTGAATTACAATGAAATAGAGGTTGATCTACGTAGTCATCGTTCGGGCATGATAGCGTTTCGGAAAGTAAGGTACAGTTGGCCACCAATACGCAGAGAGGTTTTTTATCACATGCAACTTTAATAACTCTGCTATTTTTCAGCATAGTTTCCTGCAACACATAGGCACTAGTAATATCGATGAACGATTTTTTAGTACCCTTGTCGGAAAACTTCGCCGCCAGCGAGTTAAACCATGCTATGAAACTGCCGTTCAATTCCTCGTTGTCTGCAAACCTTTGTGACCCTAGTCATTTTTTAAAGTTCGGAAAATTATTATTGTCTATAGAATCCAAATAAGAGCTGTGCGGAGGATGCTGAAAGGACTACCATTTGAAACTAGCCAGACTTTGCGCGCTTATGGCTCTATGCGTTCGAGCGTTTTGGCGGCTGAAATCCAAGGCGGCGGAGTTTTACGACTAAGTATTTTTAAAAAAGTCGTTCACCGGTATGACAATGTGCAAGAAATAATTTTGTAAAGTAGCTAAGAGTCACGAATTTGAGTCGCATATAATAAATATCCTCTGTGTGAATTTGCGTTTTCTTTAATAACCATAGGAACTTACTTTCCGAACCACCCTCGTATTTCGGGGTGGGAGTGCAAGGAGTAAAAGGTGAGATTCCGGAAGGAGAACTTTAGTAATCGTGGTGTAGTGGAGAAGGGGTCGAAATGAGGAGGATTTTGAAAGGCTTAAGGTGGGGTAAGGACGGGAAAGACGTAGCGGCGTTGAGAACTTTTGGGACCATCCGGGCCATTAGTCTTTTCCCCGGCCTCTCTCTTTGATAGCAATCTTTCTTTCTTTCTCTTTTTCCCCTTCCTCCAGCTTCCCAGCTTGTTAAGGGACCTTCACAATGGAAAAATAGTACCCTAACAATGCATACAACGGCTTAATTATGAGGGCTCAGCGGCGAGGAGAGGTAGGAGAGACATGAAATGGATGGATTGGAGAAGGGATGTGAAGCCCAGGTAGATACAGAAATGGGGGAACAACATATGGGTTACTTGACTTGAATTTTTTTCCTTTTCAAAGATGAAGGGCCTTGCTCTTCATCTGGCTTTCTCACTTTATCAGTCACCCCATCCAGAAATTTACCTCCTTACGTTTCTCATGGCTTTCCCTTTAGAAATTGAAGGAAAATGACAAGGAAAGAAAGAGCCCATTATTTTTAAGCATCATCCCGCAGGATAACTGAATAAGAAGAAAACGCTCCTTCTATTCATAACAAAACCAATTAAATTTTTTCTGTCATGAAAAATAAAAGGATAACCAATGTCCCCGAAATAATTTTGCTTTGCATATATTGATTTCTAAACAAGAAGTACCTGTCCCTTTTGAGATTTTCAAAAGCTTGAGGAAACATTGCTACTCCTGATAGAAAATTTTAAGTTTGGAAACAGCTGACGCGTAAAAGTTATCCGGTAAATTCTTTGGATGGAGAATATGATTGTGGGGTCCTGCTTAACGAAACTCACAATTATCTCACCCGGGTATGCTAACCCTTGGATCAGCTCATCTTCGCTGACACCCCACCGCCAACCGCAGGGTGTCCAAATCGGGAACCACTTTCCCATATTTCCGTCTATCTTCATGATGACCTCTCGGTAGTGGAACTATCATTAATCGGTGCTAACGTCCCTAAAACAATGGATGCTCAACATGTTTTTCTGGACTCCGGAAGAGACCCGGACCTGTGTGACACTTTAGAAGCTTCATTTTACCCGAGACATCTTGGGCCTCGGCAATGTGCACTAGCATGTGTACATATAGGCTCTGGTCTACTGTTTACACATGAACTTTTTTGAGTGGCATCTGTGTAGGCTAAGTAACTTCGAAGAGGGAGCACATTCTCTCTCGTCCCTACCGACCCCAACAGCACGAGGGAGCACCGGGGGTGTTAGTGTTGCGAAGCTTTTTTACTCAGATAACGTTTTTTAATCCACCCCGGAACCCCTGAGCCCAGCAAAATATGCCCTCATGTCTTTATCTATTTCCTATACTCAGGGCGTCTAAAAGTAATTATGATGGTGTGAGCATCATTCAAATCGAGGGAAATGCCACCTTATTTTCCACTTTCCATTATCTATAAAATGACGGTCCTACTATGTTTTTACCGAGTCTGTTGTAGAACAAAATAACTATAGCTTTTCTTTCCACTTATTTGTGATATAAGAAGTTGTAAGTACTTTCCGTTTCGTTAAGTTGCGATGTTTTCTGCCGGAAAGCTGAGTAAAGTTCTTAAAAATTGTACCAATGATCATCAGAGACTGTCATTGATGATCATTTCATTGATTGCGAAATTTTAGAAGCTTTTTCTGCTATCACAAACTTGAATTTTTATATAGGTATTTCCGCACATGCCATGTGAAGGAGGTCATTTGAAACATTAACGCATCTAATGGAATTAAGTGCATCATGCATGTGAAATAAGAACTGGAGCATTTAGACCCTTTGAATGACTAAAGGTAAGGTAATACTTAAGCTACATTTGAAAATATCTTGCAACGAACGTGCTTTGTCATGAATTTTGGTAACTGAGCTTTTTTCAATTGGTTTTGTGAAAGGATATTTCATCCGCGATAAGCCATACAAATCTTGATCTTCTCTCAAATGGGCGAGGCATATGAGTTTTTAGTTGTTTGATATTTCATATTTATTAATCTAGAAAAATTGGAATCCCAGACGGAAATCATTAAGCATTTGTCTATGCTATGAACATAGGCAAACATCAATACGCGAGCGATCTGAACACGTTCACGCCATTGTCGCCTTGACTATGACACCTAATTGCTCGCGCTGGAAGAGGTTGTTTCGATGAGCATTACGGTGCCTCCAACAAAGGCGATGAAAATGATGTTCTTTCATTCCAGGTTCGTACCCTACACATGTGGTTCGAGCTCGTAACACACACCGTCACCGACCTCATCCGCAAACGTACACGAGTGGAGTACATATGTGTGTGCGGGGGACCCATACGCGAAACATATAAAACCCTTCAGCCGCATGTGTTTCGGGTGGTTTTCATATTCCTAATACCTCCACATCGTTAGTCATCCCTCGACTCCCAACTCGCTCATTTTTCAGCTCCGGCCGCGAAAAAACCAGCGCCACGGGTCCTTCTCACCCCACGTATCTCTAGAAAACTCTTTCCCCAGTCCTCCGCCACCACTACACCACCCACGATCGAGCGGTCCAACAAGCCGAGAGAACCCCTCCACACGAAATCTCCCCCAGCCTCTCCCACCCATACTCCACACCAGAACTCCCCATGTCCTTATCCTGCGGCTTATGCCGTTCGGTTCACCCTCCTACTGCGAGCCTAAGGATCGAACAGGAGGAGGGAGGGATACCCCTCCAAACCCTTGAGGCTCTTCCCTCTCATCTCACCCCACATATACCCCTGATTCCCTTACCACCACGACGACCACCATCTACATTCCTCCCTACTTCCTCTCTAATGTCCCTTCTTCACCGTTTCTTCGCATTTCAATATCTATCGGCAGCATGTGTGTGTGTGTGAGCTTGGATGGTGGGGAAACCCTTTCTTTCTAACCTCCCCCGTCATTGCGCCTTATCCGTGTTCTAATACATCCACTACCCAACTCTCCTAATGCCCCTTTTGAATCCTGAGCCAACTTCAACTTCCCCTCTAATACCTTACGCCACATCCCCACTCCTGCCTTCTTATCGTCCTCGACTCCCACAGCTTTTTCTCCTGTCATCCTTCTTTTGCAGAGACGCCCAAAAGGCAGTGGATTCCAAAAAACGCGGCGTTATTTTTCGGTCGACTTCTCCGTAGAAGTATTTTTATGCCTAAGATCAAATTGCTGTCGCATATTTTGATGGAGTTTGAAAAGTTAAGCGTACCTGGGAACAATTTTCTCTTGCCGCTACCTCAGTTTTCATTCTTCAGACACTGTCATTGAAACTTTCCAGCAACCTGTTGTGAAAATTGTTGATTCTCGGTGAAGGAGACAACTAATTATTCTCCGCTTATTTTTAAGTAACCTAGAAATCGGTTTCAACTTAGCACATATTTTTATGAGAGATAAGCTATTATTTCCAGGAGTAGTCGAGGGTCGTAAATGCGCAATACACACCATGACACTAATTAAGCATTTGCTACTACTTATCAACTAATAAATTATTTTCGTACAATTCGAACAAGAAGCACGTTCGTATTATGTACATCCTACCTGACTCATACTAACTAGTAATAATACTCTGCATCATAGAATCAGCTGCAACGAAATACAGTAAAAATGACTGCATGCTACCTTCGTGTGTTGAGACGTATTTTCCTATCAATAATAAGCTGTTCCTCCTCCTTAAACTTACGAGTTGATCCAAACTGCACATTTTATATGGGTTAAAGCATTTGGTACGTAAGCACATGTAATGGTCATTAGTTCCAAATAAATATCTTTAGGACTGTTCTATACAGGAATTAATACTATGACGATAAAATTAATGCCTATACAAGGGAATGGATAGAATTTACGTACTTTGATCCTTCAGTGAAAGCTTAGCGAAACGAAAATATCGAAGTTCACGCGCTTACGCTCCTTTACATGTATGTACCTTACCTATCCAAATATAGCAGAAACAAAGAAAATAAGTAAACTATTGAACGCATGACATTTGCAGAATTAAGGTTATCGCACCACTGAACTACTTGACAAGTTATACTCCAAAGACGGTGAAATTCGCCATGAAAAAAATCATTTGACTTGACTGGGATTCGAACCCGGATCTCCCAATTGCCGGTCAGGTGTGTTGAATCCCGGTCAAGGAAAATGATTTTTTCATGGCGAATTTCGCCGTCTTTGGTGAGGAGTTATGGTTTCGCCGTTTTGGTGAGGAATGCGTACCATATCTTTAGTATCTCAATGTGCTATCGCAATGATTGAAAAATAATAAAGTCTTAAATTGTTGTGACCTCGGTTACAGAATACGTTTTGATGTGGAAAGTAAATGTGCCATTCCTAATTACTGGTGATTTTGCAATTTTCAAGATCAAGGACGTACATAATATAAACTTTAAATCATGCATTTATACACTACACATATAGAGTTAACATCCGAGCTGATTATAGGGCATGTTTGAAGCTTGAACTAAGAGTAGATCCATAGAACTACGTGAAGTTGCAAAACAAGGTCAAAAAGAGAGGCTTACAATGAATTTAGGAATCCATAGCATACAATTTCTATGTTTACTAAACCAATCTTTCTATAAAAGAAAATTTTATTTTTTCTATGCAACGGATGCAACGAGGCGTGGCTTTGTTTTTTTCCATTGATAGATAAGTGAAATAACAGAGAGCTCTTGTATGAAATACATTCTGAGTTGCTTATTCTATTTAGGTATTATAGTTTAATTTGCTATAAAGCCAAAAAAGCATCTGGCGACACGCACTTTTCGCTGGGTTCATCCCTTATATCTATCGACCACATTAAGGAGGCACTCGATAATTTTATGGAAATTGGAAGATTCTTGAAAGATCGATCCCTCTACGCTGACCTCACTTCAATGGAACAAATGCCTCTTGAAATTTTTTCACGGATAAATGGAACACCTGATTTAAAAAAAATACATTTTGAAAAAAAAAGAAAAATGAAGAGCGCGGACCCATCAGGAGAAATGCGAGGATTCGGATCGCTCTATGGAGGCCATATGCGAGGAGCGAGGCTATCTCCAGCCGGTTCGATATATTGTCGTGCTCCAATGAGTATGCCAACGTTCCAGACGTGACACAGTCGTACGACAACGTGTTTGATTATGATTTATCTTGTCATGGAGGGCTAAAATAAGGGACCATAATTTGCTGACAAGGAACTATCAGGGAATTTTTTCTGTGCTTATTATGCAAACTGTCAACGTTCGAATTTAGTGCGGAGGTAAAACCGCTTTCGAAACAAGTTTTTATACGAACGTCCTAATTAGTTAATTAGGTAAAATCCGAATATTTGAAAAGACGTTTTAGTTTATAAATATTAAAAATTACCTAAGTACGTTTATGCACTGCAGAGCGAAAAGATGGTTTTAATATGGTACCTTACTGTCTTCTCACAAAAAAGGCCTATGTATCTGTGTATAACTTCGTGTAAGTTGATACAATCTCATATCCAACGGTAAAACGTTTTGCTAACGAATTCTAAACGTTTGGAACTCGAAATTTTCATATTACTGTTCCACTGTAAGAGTCATCAATATTATTTGAGACGTAGTATTAATTGAACGTGGAATTTTTGTATCACATGCAATTTTCTTTATAATCCAGGTGAATACGCCAAAAATAAGTTTCCAGCTGAAGCAGCTGAGTTCTTCAAGACCGCTGACCAGATAGATCAGGATTTGAAAAATCGGCTTTTAGATCATCAAAAGGTATTTTTTTTTTTGCTCTGCATGTATATTTATTATTTTGAATTTTATTTTGAATTATTACACATTTTACATCGTAAAATACATGATCTTATCCCATTTTTTACAACTAATGACATAAAAAAAATAAATCAAAATTACATCATCATTACATCATCATGTAATGGGTCTGATTATGGTAGAATTACCTCCCATTAGTCACTGAAATATGTTTGACTGGCTACATTCCAGTGATAATTCTTAATTACCGTTCTCCGCTTCGTGAATGTACTGCTACGTCTTTCTAAGGACCTAGTTTTCTTGAAAATGACTGTTCTACATATGAACTTCACAGCACATGCAAACTTATATGAGAGTCTTTCTTGACTTATTTAGAATAGCAATGTCACAAAATATTTAGTTGGTAAAATACCCGGCGGAGTAATGAATGGTGAGAAATTTTTGCAGATGAATTATAATTATTATTGTATTATTTGATCATAATATGAAATCTAGATATTGATGTTATCTTATTGTTGATGTTATCTTATTGTCGAGGGGAGTATAAATGTACGGCAAGAATTATGGTTACTATTGTGATGAATATAAAAATTGCTGATCAGAAAAGGATAAGAACGTATTTATTCAGCAAATAAATGCCGCTTCAAAATTCGCCGTAAATTATCAAGTATTTCCAACTTCATCCATGAATCATCAGCTAGGTCACCGTGACTTCCGAAGTGTTTATAATACATGACGTATTCGGCATTCAAGCTATCAATCATTCATTCTGTATAAGCGGCTCACGCACGAATGTTTTTCGATGGAACTCGGTGATAATTTTGTGAGGTATCCACAGGGGAAGGTAGGGAGGAGAGGGGAAGTCCATTTATTAATATCTTTTGAGAAACTCCGGAAATTTAGAGAGAAAGAGAGGGAAATTAGCGAATAAGGATCTAAGGAGCTTCTCGTATCAATTTTTTGCCTAGATGAAACTTGAAAATACGTCTGCCACTCTTTGTCTCTCCAATGGCCATTAAGAACACGAAGGCGTATTCGACTCTTTGCTGAGCCCTGGAGACAATAGAATTTCAACGCCTACAACGAGACCGATATTTTGGATCGAATTCAGATTGAATTTTGGAGAACTTATGAACTGCATTTTTTTAAGGATAGCAATTTACAACATTTTAATAGTAGTGTTCCCTAGAGGTTAGTGTGCTTTATTCAAACTTTAAAGGTCATATTTTTATTTGAGGTTAACCCAACTAAACAAACATATTTTAGGAAAGAGGATTACATGTTCACTCTACTACTCAAGAAGTCGTCTGAAGGAAAGATACCAATAGACTGGAAAATTGCAAACGTTACACCGATATTCAAAAAGGGAAACAGCCACGACCCAGGGAACTATCGACCAATTTCACTAACGTCGATTATACGCAAGATACTCGAACATATCGTCGTTAGAAATATCATGACGTTCCTGGACAGTCGTAACTTCCTCCATGGCTGTCAGCACGGCTTTCGGAAAGGTAGATCATGTGAAACACAGCTCGAGCTCTTTCTTCATGACGTTCTCAATTCTGGTGAATCGAAAAGACAAGTGGACGCATTATTCCTAGATTTTAAGAAAGCTTTCGACACGGTAACTCACAACAAACTTTTACACAAATTACAGTCATGCGGGCTGAACGAAACAGTAGTAAACTGGATACGCGACTTTCTGAGTGATCGTAAGCAAAAAGTAGTCCTTGACGGAATTAGCTCTGATGTAGTTAAAGTGACATCAGGTGTCCCAGAAGGAAGCGTAATCGGCCCCCTTTTGTTCATTATATACATAAATGACCTATGCTCTCGAATTAGCAGTAAAATACGTTTATTTGCTGACGACGCTGTCATCTATCGCGAAATTAGTGATCACTCTGACTTTGAAATTCTATCATCGGATTTAAGAAACGTTCATGTGTGGAGCCAAGAGTGGGGACTCGATCTTAATCTGAGCAAATGCACGGCGGTACATTTCTTGCGGAGGTCGTCCAACTATCCCCATGTATATGCTGTGGATGGTGTTAACATAAAGGCGACAGATGAAGTGAAGTATTTGGGAGTTACGATAACCTCGAACCTATCGTGGGGAACACATATAAGAAATATTTGTGGCAGAGCTCTGAAGAAGCTAGGATTCGTCAAGCGTATTGTGGGAAGATTTTCAGATAAAAAAGTAAAAGAGAGGTGCTATTTCGCACTCGTCCGCACACGAATTAGGCTGGGAGCCGCCAGAGACTCGGAGGCTGCGCGCTAGGCTTAGATTACTTGAGCAATTAAGAATAGATATCTTTAAGAGCGACACGGAGAACATCATGTTAGAACCCCACTATATTTCCTAGTCCGACAGAAACGATAAATTAAGAGAGATATTTTGCCGAACGGATAGGTATGGGAATTCGTTTTTCCCCCGAACAATAAGGGACTTTAATAAATGCTAGGCGTAATTTCATTAGAGCGTTTCCTTTTTATATGTAAACGGCTGGTGTCCTAACACCCCCCGCCACACGCCTATTGAGGCGGCTTGCGGGGTAGTATGTAGATGTAGTTACTTTGGTGGAAAGTAGTCTGCATAAACAACACTTTGCAGTCTTAAACGTATTCTAATTAAGTCTGTATACTTCCTAATTTCTTAGAAGTGAAAGATAATTTTCACTCTAGAGAAGCCCAGAGTGGGCTAATCTTGCGAGAGCAGTACACTTAAACTTCAGCACTTTCCTTTTTGATAAGTAGTCTCAAGTAAGCTCTTTTATGGGTTCAATTTTCACATTAGTTACCAAGAAACAAGGAAACAGATCTTTTAGTATGTGGAAAGGAACTATATACGAACTTAAAAAGTTTACGAGGCTTAATGAAGTTAAAACATTATACGAAAATAATATTATTATGCATTGCCTTTTATCGGAATTTGTACCATGATTTACCTGTAGATGGAGCTTCGAAGCGTTGAAGATCATAAATTACGGTAATTTACATTTTTTGTAATTTAAGCTGGTATTTGGAGGATTAGCTTTCCGTTGTTGAGGTTAGTTCTGTGAGGATCTTGCCCATGATTTCGGCTCACCTTTTTTCAGGCATGAGTTTTTCAGGCATTTTCTTTGTTTTTAATATACCCTTTATTGTTGTGTCTATAGCCCTCTGGAAAGCAATTTCATTAAAATGAAGTCTTTCCTTAGGTTTCTACAAACTTTCCTCCTATTTTTGGATCATAAGTGTAGGATATCGCCTTTTAGAGTATCATGGGAAAAATGTGATATTAATTAGTGGTAAAATTAGTATATGATAGCACCATCTGTGTGAAAACCAATATGGTATGCATATCTTTGTATCAATCTTTTTTAAATTACCTTCTCTATGCATATTTATGAATCTTCTTAAGTTGGAAGGCAAAATGAGACGACAGCAAACGGTACTCTGGAAACAAAAAAGAAAGAAAAATCTCCTACTTATGAATTTTTTCACGAGGGCAGGAATACATTCTTAAGCAGGGTTGATACAGGTCTGTAAAATAAGTAAAGTCAGGGAAAAGTCAGGAAATTAAAAACTGGTCAGTAAATTCAGGGAAAAGTCAGGAAATCAGGGAAGGTCGATGCGGAGTCAGTAAATTTGAAAATACTGGCGGCCAATGCACCTTAAATACTCAAATATTGCAACAAAAATTTGGCTGGCTGTCAGCTGCGCCGCGGAAGTAGTGCCGCGTGAGTTCCTATTTATGCCGCTCAATGCTCGCAACAAGACCCAGCGCTACTTGTGTGTCTGCCAAGAAGTCTACATACAATCCCTGTTGTATTCTGTGAAAAAGGCATTGAATAAGGTTACCAGTGTGCCAAAGAAGGACATGTTAAAATTAGAAGAAGCATGTGTAGCTTTTGGGAAGGCAATGACTGCCAAGCTTTTAGAGAAGTCCCCGCTAAAATACAAAGTGTGCAAGGCGATTACTTTTTGCGATCCCGACGTGATTGATAAGTCCACGGACGCAGCTAATGGTCGTATCTGTATTTGCCTTAGTTTGTACCAGAGGAATAATTGGATCTCAGCTGAGGCTTGTGACAAGATTGTTGCTGAATTTAAAAGTCTAATAGAGAAGACCTCTGTCGTCGAGGCGTAACCCGTGTAGATTACCATTGGCGCATTGTACAATAAAGAGAGAATTGTTCCGATTTGTTGAGTGCGGATTTTCAATTAACCGAGAAATTGTTGTTGAGAATCAATTGGGTGTATCATTGGTCACGCAGAGGCAGGTATATGAGAGGCGCTACCTGGCTGGTGGTATTGAGAATATTACTATAGATAATAAAATTATCTACATGGTACCTACCTAGCACGCGTTCAAGACACTAAAGCACAAAGAGACACTCAAGCAGAGGTCGGAAAAGGATAAGGAAAAGGAACAGAAAAGAAAAGATGCTATGAGAGTTGGATGTGAAGTCAGGGAATTGACGGCTACAAGAGCAAAGCTGATGTTAGAAGCCCAACTGAACTGCGAAGCCATAGATGAAAGGCTAAAATCTTTTACAGGCTCTGGTTAAATTAGAATTTTTGTACGTTAATTCATTTTATTAGACTGACTAACATGTTATGATTTTTGGCAGTCCTATAGGACAGTTAATTCTGATTAAAGTAATGTAAATGTAAACTCCTGTACTTGGAGAAATTGTACCTGAATTTTTGTTTACCAGATTATAATAATTACTCTCCTAGTCATCCATTTTTTTCAATATTTTTCCCCTTCTAATGTAGAATTGCGGACATTGGCTTTTTGTTGCGTTTCCAAATGTCAGGAAATTTGAAAACCTGCATCTTGTAGCAACCCTGCTGAGTGTTCTAAATGGAAAGCTGTGGTAGTTATGATAGCAACATGGATTTTTTTCAACAAATATATCTATGAGAGTTATTAAAACTAACATTAATTAGAGCCACTAGCAAAAAAACTTGGCCTTAAAGGAGATTTTCTGTTTCTGGCGTATTTAATTAGAAGTACTCTGCCCTATCGGTGTAGTGAAGTACTAAGCCCTTTCGGCGAATGAAATTTAGTACTCTGACAAAAGCCACTAAAAATAGGAATATTTGATCGGTTACGTAATTAATCGATTTGTCAAGGTGGTGCAAATCGAGTTTAATAATTGCCAAGATACTTCTTTTGGCTGGATAAACACATTTGAAGGTGAATAGGAAATGTTGGAGACAATCGAAAGAAATACTCTTAGCAAAGTATATGACTTTTCAATTTGTATATACAGGTCGATCAGTCATTTACGCATCGTAAAAGGACCCGCCAGGAGTTATATTTTTATGTATCCGCAAAACTCCTTTCTACTTCTACGGACGCTAAACTCTGGAGGGTATTCTCTCGAGGGCTTCCATCACAGAATGGATCTCCATACGCATTTTTTTCCGCCAAGCACGAAATAAGAGCTTGCGAGGGTGAAGAGGATGATATTCGGAAGGATTATAATTTTTAGCGCTTCTGGCTTTTAGAAGCCATGTTTTTTCTCGTCGTTTTCTTCTACCCAAACCATCTAAATTTCTCTTAATGTGAACGGACTGCGGTTCTGAAGTAAAGGGATCACTGCTTAATTGGACCGAAGCTGAAAAGGGCACCCATTTTTCCGTCATCTTGTTCACATTATGGGGTTCTGCCAGATGAGCGTAAAGAAAAATAATAACTATTTTGTTATGCATACCATTCCTATTCCTAATGAAATGCACTGCTGAACACGCATAGAAAATTAGATTAAAATTATTAATTTAAATTATGTCACTTGCTGAATTTGTTAGAGAAACGAATTATTATTTGTTTTCTGCGTGTTTAGATAACTTTTTTTGTATATCCTTCCTATTTCCTTTGCACACATTTTTTTGAGCATTTCCACATTTTTCGCATAATTTTGGTGTTAAGTCTGTTAAAGCGGCAAAACTTAATTCATTCAAGAAGCGATTTCAGTAATAGAATATTATATATAAAAATCTCTATATGATTTCTCTTCATTTATAAAGAATGTAATAAAACTTGTGATAGCAATATTTCTTCCATAAGCGTAGTAAAAAAAACAAAGAGAGAACGCTGGAGAGTAGACGTATTATATATGAACACTTACTGGGAACTACTAATTTTACTAAATAGTTTTATATATGCACATGAACACTTAACTAAGAAATTCAGCTCAACTCATAGCAGAATGTATGAGACTAAACTTAATATAAGCCTCCTGCTATATTGACGCTTGAAACATATATGGTCGTACCTACTTAAATCATTTTTCTTACATTAAGCAAATTGAATGTGTGTAAAAATTAGGAGGAAATAATTTTTCGATGTGAATTTAAATAAGAAGCACATAATTTGGCACTATTGCATACCATGATATATAGAATATTATCCAATTGGAAATATAAAATGCTCAATTTCGTCTTGAAAAAATCATGCATTACATTACCGCTAATTCTACGGGCTTACAGAGGTAAATATAGTTTATGGCTGTTGCTTTATTCTCCACGTTCAAGGATATACTTTGCAGGCTTAATCATATTTTTAATATGAGTAATACCGATTATACGCCTCTTGGAATCTCATCCCGACTCAGATTATTTTCTAAGTAATAATTCCATGGAGATTTTAATAACGTGCTCACGCGTTTTTTCAGCTGGAAGTTTTTTTTATGACAGCGAGATGCACCCATATACCCCGTATAACACTCACACCAATGTGTGCCCCCCAAATGGGTAGGGCGTTAGTGGGTAGCAAGACATTCTTGGAGCAGGGGACAGGCTTTCAAGGGATTTTTGCCCGACTTATGACGCTCACCAACCTCCTCCCCCTGCGGCTTCCTTGGCTGCTTGGGAATATTGGACATAAGACATAAGAAGGACGGAAGGTTTTTTTTCTTCATCTTTTGAGGAGAGACTTGGGGTAAAATTTTATATTACGACCCTACTCGTTTAATAAGTTGTACGAAGCGACCCGAGGAAAGCTACAGAAGAGGCTTCGAATCGATAACTAACTATTTAACCGAGGGTAAATGCTCCTTACTAGTTGTAAACATAATATGAGTAAAAAGCGCAAACGTATGTTGAAGGATTTGTAATAACATATAATGTAGTAATGCATGCAAATATCTCTGGGTCTTCAGAGTCGAGTGACTTACGACGTATGAGTCTCGTGGCTCACAGACATTAAATTTGAAGATGTCAAAATGTCAATTTGTACTAATCCCTTACATAAGTTGTCTTTAAAAAAATAAGCATATGTGACCTAGCTTACATACTCAAAGACTCAATTCTTAATTTACATGACTCGTAACCTAGAATACTAGGTCGTCAATGAGAAAATGAGCACCAAAATTCATTACATAGGGTTGAGAATAGAGTATTTTGTCAAGAATTACATGGTATTGGAAAATATTTTCTTGGCAACCATCAAAAGCCGTTGCTGTGTTACGAAAAATGTTAATAGTTTGAAATATAATGTTCAGTACTTATCCACGGAGATGATCATAACTGTCGTTTCCCCGTTAAAGAAAAAAGACAACCTTTAAAGTAACTCGTGACCAATGCCTTTAATTCCAAGAAAAATCCGTTTTTGTGTCATTGTATTGTCTTCACGGAAAAATACTGCGTAAAATATTACACAGATCACCGAAATTAAAACCTGTCCGAGCTCTAAACAAGTGTAGCACGGTAGGTAAATGTTTATCCATGGGAATGAGAAGAAAAGAAGAATAATTTCACTGATCAAGGCGTTAATAACCTGAATATATTTTTTTTAAGGAAGACTTTTTCCCCGTTGTCCTAAAAATAAACCACCTTAGCTGCTTGGAATTAGTACAATTTTTTTTCAATATTGCCATGTCCTGCTGATAAAGTCGGCTAGAATCCCTGATTATCCGGCTATGGTTATTCGATATTCCACGGGAATGTAGGCTTTGGACAATTAATGCATGGAATGCGTAGTGAAGATAAGTCATTCAACAAAAGACCTTAGAATCTCTTTGAAATGAAATGAGAAAAAAAGCAAAAGGAATCAGATTTACTGGGAAAAAGAAAGCGAGGCTGGTCACGGAAGTAGAATTGCACAAACTGGAGCAAGTAGTACAATTACTTGGGTAGTACATTGGAGGAAAATGGGCACAACAGCAAGGGCATTAGAAGGAGGGCTGCGCTAGCGTATGAATCGTTTGCTGACGGGGGCCTTGAGTATAAAGAAGGAAGATATTCATGCCTACCGCAAAATACGGCGATGAAATAACAGAGAAATAGCCACAGGAAAAATCGGCCTGGACCGGAAATCGAATCACGGACCATTATTGGCTTGCCGTTAAGCCAAGGTCCTTGGTTCGATTCCCTGCCCAGGCTGATTTTTTCCTGTGACAATTTCTCCGTTATAAAGAAAATGTTGGTGAAGAATTTAACATTGGGTGACGCGTTGAGTGGCTCTAGAACAGGGATTCTGGAAAAAGAGGACGAGAATAGGCTGTAGGCGTTGGAGATTTGGGGGTGAAGGAGAATGGAGGAAGTGCGGTGGACGGAATAGAAGACGAAATATGAAAAGCTGGGTATGGTGGATGAGGAAACTTTTGGAGGTGATTAAGAGGCAGAGTAGGTTGGAACAGGTAATGAGGGGCAAAGGGATGCTGAAGGCCGTGGTAGAGAGAAGGAGGATATTGGGTAAGCGGGGAAGGGGGAGAAAGAGAATAGACTTTATGGACGAGATAGAGAGAGGTAGGACGTACGCTGAGACGAAGAAAGAAATTGTGTGAGGATCTAGGGACTTTCTCCACTTGAGTTCTAGAGGATTTTTACTCTATTCCAATTAAATTCACTTTTCCTGGAGATTATCCTAATAAAAACAATTGTCAGCCCGTCATCCCCACCACCTTTCATTCCCTCCCTCGACCCTTCACCTTTTCAGCCCCCAACACTTCACTCCCTCTCCTTGCTCTCTCAGGTTTAAAACAGAATCTATAAATATATGGCACATTTATTTACCTAAAGACGATGCAGTACATCGAAAACTAGGCCGTGATGAATTAATTTAAATCTTAAACTGCAATTCCTTGAAAAAGGATCTAACACTTTCCCGGCGAATAATATGAGTGAACTCTTCTCGGGCTCTCCACCGGTTTAAACTGTTCATGATTGCCGACGCTTGGCCTAGCCTTAATATATACATGGCTGAAATTTCAGATTTGCTACATTCTTGCCTTGAGAATGAGTGACGAGTCGTCTCTCGAAATGTCGGCAGTCATGAACAGTTTAAACTGGTGGAGAGCCCGAGAAGAGTTTACTGCAATTCCTTGGTTCATCATGTTCCATTTCCACCTAGTTCACGCCTCACGTTCCAGTTCACGCCTGGATATTTACAATTTGATGCACCAGAAATTGCGTGTTGTAAACGTTGGATACTTCAGTATCCATGAACAGCATCTTGTGAGAGCGTTAGATTTTCCTTTTTCCTCAACACAAACTATTGCGACCCCTGACATGAGATGGAACGTCGATGGTCATGTCGCATCAAGTTCGGGCTTGGTGAGAGTGTGGGCAGAGGATGTAGTCGGGAGCTCAGGGATCAAGTAAGCTGTTAGACAAGACTCACGCCTTCACACCGCGGTGCCCGTACACCTGGACCTACCAGCAGGGTTGCGCTTCATATCTTCCCCTTCCATCCTCCACGTCCACTACTTCAACTCATTAACCACATGTCCCAATACACAAGAGTTTCTTTTACAGCTTCTCTGCAAAAATTCATCGCACACAATTTTCCGCATGATAACTTTTACCGAGCGTCTCAAGGATGCGAAAAACTCTTGGGAGGAAGTTGTAGCGGCATTCAAAAAGGGGTTAGTTGACTAAATATACAATTCACATAGTTGCTTATTTTCTCCACATAACTAATGTAGCTACTGGTGACGGCACCTCGAAGTAAAGCTTCTCAAGCGTTCATAAGGAGTTATGAGAAATATTTGCAAAATGGATTAAAATGGTGATTGTTATTAGTTACGACTAAATCAATTTGTTATTATTGTTCGTACGACTCCTTTCCATAGGTGGCGCTGGGTCTCCTTACTCATTTCTGATTGGTAGCTGCGTTTGAATTCTTAGGCAGGTTTACCATTTGCTATCATTCGTTCTTCTTGCACTTATTGATCATCAACTTCCGGAAGTGACGCCAGATTGGGGAAATTCCATTCAGAGAGGGAGTAAGGAAACGAGGGGAAAGTGCTCAAGCAACCGAAGACGCTTTTTCGCCCATGTGCACCACTCTTGCGCTCTGCAGTTCATCGTTGTTATTGGGTGTTTCTATTTCCGTTTTCACTGCAAGACATTAGTTGCCCGTTTAAGGGTGAGAGAGTGAGAGAGTAAGGGTGGATGGGAACAAGGGAAGAGGAAGATATTGCGCTCATTGGAAAATGCTCTTAGGGCCGATCCTAATATTGGACTCGTAGGCAATAGCGTAGGAGAAATCGCCCCATTATAGGTCACACGCTATAGTACTTACAAAAGTCCGTCACGTAAGGCTGTAGCCAGGACCTTGCCGTGCTCCCACCCCCAACTCGTTAAATGCAGTTCATGCTCTTTAACCTCGGTGCCATTCATGATTCCACAGCTTAAAGGTGTGGAATCATGAATGGCACCGAGTGTGTGTGAAGAAAGGAAAGAAGTACGGACCCCACTCTCTGGAGTTCGTACTTCTTTCCACCCCGATCCCACATCCTCTCTCCTTCTTCCTTTCGGAGAAAAATCATCCCTTTCCCCATTCCTCGCCTTTTTCTCCTCCTTAGCTCTCTCGTTCATCTCTTCCTTCCGCTGATCTCCCCCACTACTTCCTTGTCTTCCTCCTCCTCCTCGTGTTCCTCCGTAAACCCACCTATTTTTAAGCCCTTCCGGTACGCCTTCCAGGACCGCTACCCATGCTCACTTCCCCTCAAGTCTCCCGCTTTTTTCTTTCTTTTTATATCCACCTACCCTACGTCAAACCTACCCTCCCCCATACCAACATTCTGCTCCATTCCTCTTTGCTACCCCCACGCCTCATCTCTCTCCTCTGCTCCCCTCCCCTGCAGTCCCGCTCACATACACCCTAACACAGACACGGTCCTCTACCGTCCGTAATATATTTCATCGCATGAATAAATCAAACCCCTCTCCTTGCCTTTCCCCCTTCTCACCTTCTTTCCCTTATCCCCTCCACCGTGTCTTAAAGAGAGGGACGAGGGTAAGGTGGAAGGGCAAGGGAAGGAAAGAAAGGAGGAGAGGAGGCCCAGGGTTTCTACGATGACGAGGGGTCATTTCCGCGTGCCGCTTTGTTTCATTCTTTCACAGCGGGTGCCTATTCCTTTTTTTTTCTACAAATGCCGATCTCAGTTTAGGTGAAGCGGCAATATGTATATGCACGAAATTCAACCCAGCACTATACTCAATCTCTAGAAGCCAAAAGGCTCTCAGTTCGGATGCTTTTTTCTTGCCCTTCACTGGTAACGAACACATTTTTATTCCATCTCATTACGAAGACGATTTGCTTAGTCACATACGATCCGAAATTTCTTCAAAATGCATCGCTACAATCTCTTTCAAAGTCTGCGCAATGATTCTCCCCGTCCACTCGTTTCCTTCGAATTTCTATGCAGGGGTTCATTTTTTGTAACTGGTTCATGACCGTGGTCTGTGTACAAACAGGTAAATGATCTCCTGGTTTTTATGTGAGAGTTCATATTTAGCGTATTTTATTTTTATTTAATAATGCTAACTTCATTGGAGTAGAAATGCATTTTTCTCTTTGCAAAGTGTGTCTAAAAATTTAGAGGTTTATCAGAAGCACTACTATCTTTTTATTAAATAGAATATATATAAGCAGATAATATAAATTTAATTTCTATGAAATTCTAGTTTGTAGACATCCATTTCCAGCGGATGCATTAGTTTATAATAGCTATTTTAAAGAAATTTTCTGAATTGGCAAATTATTTACCATTACACAAGTTCGTTCTTTTATGAGTTACTAAGCTCACTTGTTTATCAACTGATATTAAAAGGCTAAATTCTATTCAATGGAATCCTCTCACATGCACAATTTCATGAATCTTACATAAAAAAATTACGTTATGATTAATAAGCGAATCGAAATAAAGTATATTCAATTTGATACGTGAACCTCGATAACGAGACATGAGTAGTAGTGTAAGTAGAACATTCATACCGCTGCATATGATAAAATTCGTAACGGTTGATAAGTTGAATGCGATTAACATTTGATTAAGCCTCCGGAAATTAGTTTCAAGCGGAAGCCAATGACTTGAAGTATATGCCTGAAATGAATTGCATTATCGGGGAGATACTCAACCGACGAAAGGGAGGTAGTCAAACTTACCACTGATGGAATTGGCACTTCCGCCTTATGCTATGAAATATTCAGTTGTGTACCCATCAGGCGGAATCAAAGAGCGAAAATAATAAATTTTGACGCGACAAGACCCAAAAGGAACATTCAAAACGTTTTTAATATGCTTTTTCATAGGATTGCATCAAACCATTGGGTCTTGAAAGAGCTCTTGGTTCTGCAAATCATTTATTATTAGTTAAAAACCAGCTCAGCGATGACGGGTTTAATATCAATTTCTCAGACAGAACTGACGCCATAAAATACTAAAATAAGACCGAATTTATTTTCCTATTAAATTACATCGTAGATTGTAGATGGAAATATAAAAACCGGAGTAGGTTCATAGTTCTTAAAAAATTATTTTTATCTGGAAAAAAAACTACGCCCAATAAGTGATATCACTCTTTTGTTATTTTTTATCAATTTCATGCGAAAGGAATTTCAGCCGAAAAACGCAGTAGTCACACTTTATGAGCATAAAATGAAGACCTAGTATCTTTTCTTTAAGTTCGACCCTGAATTACTATTTCACTAGGTATTTACCAGATTCATTAAAAACATAGACCATTTTATATTAGCTTAAAGCTCTCTTTCATGAATAATATCGATAGATATATGTGATTTTGATAAACAAGCTTCATTGATGACCAAAAATGCTGTATAATTTTAATGAGTGATCATAATAAATTAAGTACATACTTATTTACGAAATTCTACCCAACTTTTAGCATTCTATGATGAGTGACAATTCTGCATCATCTCTGAATGATTTCTGGGAATCAATGAGAAATCCGATTTTTTTATTATAAAAATTGTATAAACTCCCCAAGAATATAAGATAGAACCACCGAGAAATCAGCCCAATAGGGACTGTGAGTTGCATTGTAGGTACCTTAATATTTTTGTCAGCATTTAAATAGCAATCGTCGACTCAAGTGCTCAGGCTTACTCCAGCCCCCTCACCAAAAATACATATAAGAACACTGCAACTTAGCATTTTTCTCTCCATGCATTCTCTGGTATATCCATGAATATTAATATGCACAATCTTTTCATGGGAAACTACGGCATGCGCTCGTCGTTTTTCTTTTGCCGGTGGCGACACTTGATTGGGTAAGACGAAGGGGGGAGGGGGAACAGTGGTAACGGTAGAGGTCCGGCGCAGGAATGGAAAGAGACCAAAGACTGAGGGAGATGAGGGGCATAAGGGCAGCAGCAAGAGGAATAAAGCATAATTTTACGGCGTCATCTATCTTTCAGCGGAGCAATAACCGATACGTTTTCTCTTTGAAATGAATAAATATTTGCTCCTCTTTTATACACACGCGCCGGCCATTTGCATAAACTCGTTTCCGTAAAATATTTACGGAAAGGAAGCGCAGGCAAAATATGAGATGGGTTCATTTTTCGCTTGTTTTTTTTATTTTTGCCTCAAATGTTCTTCTTTCTGTTCATATACATTCTCTACTCTTCACCGTCCGATGCTTTTTTTCTTCATTTTCAACGACCATCGTTTCTTCTTCATCGTGATACAGATGCAATCTCAGCAATGCAACGGACGGCAATTTTGTTGATCTCGGTCAAACGTCCACAGCAAAATAATGTCTATCATTGAAAAAAAAAAACAGTAATGATATCGTAATGACATTATACGAGGAAGGTCCACAATCATAGTCGCTATGAAAATGAGATCAAATGTATGGAATGGCAATGGCGCATTTTAATCTTTATTTGAGTTCAAGGGGGGATTCTTATGTTAATCAGCCAATTAACATAAGAATCAACTTAAATATATCCTTTGACTCTTCTAATAGTGATAAAATTTTCATGATTCCCGAATGACATACGTACACGATTAAAATATTATTTCACGATGCATTTTAATAAAGTAAAAATGTTTCATAATATGGTATACCTGAATATTTACTGAAAATATTGATTACTCGGCCGGGTGATTTATAATTTTATATTATGAATAGCAACAAAATTTAATTTGAAGAAAAAGGTAGAGAAGTTTCCTGTTTGTAACTCTTACTGAAAAAAATTGCTTCTATAAAATGCGTAATGTTATAGTGGTCGTTATTTGATTTTCCCTGTCGAAATATTTTGTTCATTCTATAGTTAGAATTATAGTGTATGGATTACTTATGCGGGATTGGACTTGCTTGGATCATTAATAATGTACATATTGGAACACGATATTTTACTTCCGAATTATCCATCTTCAATTTTTTTGTCCCCATAATTCTTCCTCCAATAAGACGCGCGGCCTACATTATCTCTTCGTTAATCGATTAACCCACCAATGACAGCAGTAAATCAGAAAATGCTGCTTCCGCGGCTTTTCTTTGTATGCTGTTGGAAACTTTGACTGCCTGTGTGGTTGTGGAATGGGAGAGGTATTGAAAGAGGAAAAAAAAGTGGAAAAGAATGATAGAATTTGGGAATAATGGACAAAGAGGCGTAAGAAATGCGAGAACAGATTGCTTTGGGGAAATTGCATCGAAAATAAAGATCGAAAACAAAGCGATAAATTTTTAGAAGAAAGAAAGTTGCGGTCGCAGAAAAAGATGACGGTGCTGTCACAGGGAATGAAAATATATCGGAACGAAAGGGAAAAAAGGAACTATTACGAAAGTGGATTTAGGGATGACACATATTTACTCTTTATAGTACATGCATTGAATTTTAAAAGTGGGCTACAGCGAAAAATTCACCTTTAAAAAATTTAAAATACACTATTTCTATCGTGACATTATATGTATAGGAGGCCCATAAATATATTAATTCTATTAAGTATCCAGTACATATTGATAGATTTAGAACTAACATCACAATGGAGCTGAATTTTACACTGTATAAGCTTTTATTACATTATTATTAGAGTAATCTACTGGTTAAGTCAGGTTTAAATGGAAGAGAGTTGAGTGGCCCTAGCAGGAACAATAACTATATCTCCCGCCATTCCAGCTCTAGGGGCCAAGGGAACGTGCTATCCCTTCCACTGCGTCTAGTTTTTAGTCCAAGGGAAGGGTTTATTATATATATTACTACATTTTGTATTAAGGTTCATCGGAAATACGTTGGAGAACTCGTATGTATAATTAAACATTGGAATGTAGCAATTAAAAAATTAATCAGATAATTTAGGCTGAAGATGAGTATTTATAATAAAATAGGAATGTTTCAAGTAAGATATAGCTGCTCTTATGTTACAGCCCATAAGCAAACTTGTGTTAATTAATTATTACATTTACTTCATCCGAAAGAACAAAGCAATATTCAAGGCGTAATATGCTCAAATAGTTTAAGTAGTTTTAAGCAAAATTTTAATTTGATCAAATGATGAAAGGACAATAATTTACACGTTAAAATGATTCCCATGACTCACCTAAGTAAAAGTAAAAATAGAGTTTCTAGGCCTAGTAACCTACCTAAAGAGTAACTGAGACATCCTTAAAAATTCTATTACAATTACCTAGTCATTTGCAAAGAAAAAAATGTCGTAAACAGCGACATAAACCAAGGAATGAGAATCATAGCGAATTCTCAGTGGTGAAAACACTTTTCTTTACCAGCCAAAAAAGGAATTAAGTAACCACGCGTTGGATGAAACCACTGCTGTGCCATGTGGTCCGGTTTTTAGAATTAGCTGCACACAAATCATTTTTCCACGAAATGACAGTGCCCAGGGTAGGAAATCCCGGAGAAAGGGGCAGTGGTAGAGAACAATAGGCGGGAAGAGAATGGAGATCCAAAGACCCGGACGGGGAGATACGTTTATGCGGCCGAGAAAGAAATGATGGGGTCGGTCCTTTAATGTAACTCTCCGTCATGACGATAATGGTAAAATATTTTGGGGAAGCTACGGAAATTGAAAAAACAGCCATGCCATAAAAATTTATTAACGGCGGAGTTTTCCGAAACCCTCGCGGTACGTCTCTTTTTTTTTAGATAAACCTGGGTTGGACAGTGCATCCTTGAAATCAAGGTCAGCCAGATGGTGCCCGCAGAAATATGTGGGAGATATGTAGCTAGATTTTATTTTTTTTGTCTCGTTAAAAAATCAATTCTCGAAAGACTACTAAGACGCGTGTTGTGGCGTACTCTCAAATATAATCTACTTAAATGAATGAAAACATTTAGATAATCTGACGTAATAACTAGATAAGAGACGTAATCGAATAGAATGTGAAAATACAGAAAAGTTTAAAAATAGGCTCCACATTTAACCTGATTCAAGCTGAAGGTTTCTTCGCACCAGCGTGAGTTCAAAGCAAAAGAGGATTTCTGCACTTGCGTATTGTTGTTTAAAATATACCTCTTTTACTTATGAGTTGAATTAGAAAATAAAAAACAAAAGTAGGATACTTAACATAAAGATTAATCAACGAACGTATTGGTATTTTCAACAAATTTGTCAGCCATATTTCCAAAATGTTTTCAGCCAGTCTCAGAAGCGCAGTTTATGGGAATTAGTGTATTTTGACTTCCGTAACTGCAAGTATTTGCCGATATATAAAAACTGGTTTTATCACTATTCCTATAAAAATAGCAACTTACATACACCTTTCCGCAAACAAATCATACGTTATTGACAAAAAAGCAACTGTTTATCTCTACTTAAACCTTTCTCTTCTTTAAGCCTATGCAATCTCATTAAAATTAAAGTAATAAGTAAAGCGTTAAAAAATAATTCGGTAAGTTATCATTTTGTTGATGCCATGCGATAACAGAAATTTTTCTTTAAATGCAGCACAAGAATAAATATGGTTCTAGATAAATAATTTTACAAAAAAACGGTACAAACCGTATAACAACGATAAAATATTTATTCAGTTGTGATAAGTTGGCGACGCATGTTTCGCAACAAATGTTATGAAAATGGCTGACAATGGCACGGGGATGGACGCTAAGTTCATGCCGGGCAAATTGTGGGAAAAGCAGTAGGGAAGAGAAAACTGGAAAGAGTTAAGATGAAAAGGAGGCCATAAAGCTAAGGAGGAAGGGAAGAAAGAACGACCGGAAAAAGTGAAGGGAAGAATGGAGGACGGGGTGTCTTTTGAATTCTGCATGCGTTTCTCTTTTATTTCCTCACACACTCCCAAGGTGCAGTGCATATATCATTAGCCCGTCTGCGGAGCTTATAAATCAAATGTATTTTTCGTAGTAGCAGGGTGTGGGCCCGAAATGTGCGCCATTTTGGGAACTCGGGAGGAACGCTGCTCGGCAGGAGGGATTGGGGTGAGTAGGACCTTTCCTCTGACTCAAGTCTCCCTCGTAGAGCACACATGAGTTTACTGCATGTAATTTGCTTGGAAGAAACTTAGCTTTGTGTAGGAAAAATCAGCCCGAGGATATAAGAGAACTATGAATGAAGTTTTCAGGTACCTACTTTCGTCAGTTAATTTCAGAATATTTGAATGATTGGACTTGCGTGCATCCATGTTTAGCTTTTTATCAACTTTGATTTTTAAAAACTTTATTTCTTAAGATATTTATGCTTTTGTATGCACGTGGGGTAGACTAAGTCGCCTCTATTTGAATATCGGAGTTCATCCATACTCCTCGTTATACATAGAATGCGTTTGTACCAGGACCAATGAGCTCGCTTTCAATCTATCCTTGATTCTTCTTCGTCTCGAATGATTTCCGTTGCAGTTAAAATTCGTAACGCAACGTTAAATACAACAATATTTCTTCTGATATTATTCCTGCTAAGTAAGGACAGCAGGCAACAGCAGGCAACAATCCCAAGATTGGATTGTAGCAGTTCCTTTTTTCTTTCTGTCCAACCAACAGCTTCCTCCCTTCATATCTTGCTACTTAACCTTTCCTCACGTGCCTGATGTATCCCATCATTGGTATTTCTTCCCCTCAGCGCTTCAGGTGAATCCCTTAAGTGTTATCCGAATGGCCGATGATTTGGTTGGTATTTTCTACTTTTTATTGTCTTCGTTAGACATGTCAATTGATTGATTTAGTCAATATTCTAGAATTATTATTCTCTTGGACAGTTTTGGAGAAAGACTTATAGCATGACTTATAGCATGATGACTTATTGATGGGGCATGATGCTTCCAGCAACCGTTGAAAAAGGTTGCCCTATTCTGAGGGGAATAAAGTATTTAGAGGAGGTTAGTGAGGACTTAACTATTATAATAGTTTTCAAGCGACATCCGTCGATATCCACATACGCAGGCCGCGAGAGCGAAGTTGCAATATGTGGTCCTCACCGAAACCATGACTTGATGAATGTCAAAAAACACTCCTTTAAATCCACCTCGTAATTCACCTTTTAACGAGAATTTTCCGTTGATTGACTGAAGAGCGTGGACTAATGCACGCGTTTCTAGTTGAGAGGGCGCCCTATTCCCTTGGGCACGTATAGGGGAGTGTGAAGGTGGAGACCTTCCGCTAACACTGGGGCAAAAAGGACTCGTTTCCATGAGAGCCAGCGCTGCCTGCCGAGGGGGGAAGGTCAGAGGTGGCAGGGAAATAGGGCAGAAAGGGAATTTCCTCCTCGCCCTTGCCGCGTGAAATATCTCGGACAGCATCTCTACCTTCCCTCGGGTCTCTCCCTCTCTGTCCTCTCGTTTCATAGTCCGCACATCATTATTTTTCTCTCGCACTCATTCCATCTGCCCACCTCAACTCACATGTTCCTGATAGGACGGATATTTTTTTCGTCGTCACTACCCGAAGGTTTTTGGGACCGTGGAACAAATGAATAGCGAAATATTAATCACCCAACTCGGTGCGGGCGTGTGTGGAAAAGGTAATTCCTCATTCCCATTACCAACTTCCAGCTGTTTTCGGATCATATATTTTTTTTTACTAATATTAAGCTTTTTTTTAAACCCCGTGTTATATTTTTTGAAAAATTCTATATCGAGCGGAGGGTTGGGGTGAGGTGTTACTCTGTAAATTGCATACATCTGTGGTGGGGTAGCCAGCTTAAAAAGGGTGTATTGGGAGTTTTATTTCTTTGCCGTCGCTTTATTTTCACTCCCTGCGTTTTGGTAGGCACGAAGGAGTGGGAAGAATTGGCAGGAAAAAGAAGGGTGGTTAAAAAAATGTTTAATAAAGAGAGCGGATGTATGGAAAATGGTTCTCTATGGCAGTGTGTTTCCTGTGACATTTCATGTCCGTCGAACTCCGGGAAAGGTTTTCAGCGAATGAAAAAAGGGAAATACCTTGTCGCAAAAAAAAGGATTGGCGGACGAATTGCCGATATTCTCTGGGTCCCATAAAAGAGCGACCGACGGTAGGGACAGAAGGGGGTTGGTGTGAGGATGTAGAATCAAGCAGGAATAAAAGCCTTCCTCGCAATTAGTCTGGCGCGGCGATATTGAATTCCTTGTTTTTCCCCCAGCCTAATCTCCACGGTCATCTGTCAGAATGGGGAAATTTCAGCAGGGGTCTGTATGATAGTATAGCTCCCGTTAAAATGCCGATCTCGGTTCTTCTCGATCTCGTGAGAAAATATATGAAAACAAAGTTTAATTCATGGATTAATCACCCGGTTCATGTTTCCTAACATAGTACAAAAATGCCCAGCGTTAAAAAATAGAATATGCCCAATTTTGAGGATACTGGGACTAGCCACGGTAGTTACCTTTACGGAGTCACCCGTAAGTGCACATAAGTGCGATATTCCGGTCAAGGCGAATGATTTTTCCTCTGTGGAATATCGCAATAGAATATGCGTTACGATAATATTTTCTGGAGTTTTTTAAAAGGACTTTTAGAGTCATTAAATGCCTTGAGTCGTTTCATGTGAAAGTTTTAATACGCATGTTACTTAAATATAACGTAGAAGATATTTTTCCCGGGCAGGATATATTTTCAAGTGAATTCAATCTATCAAACAACATCCTAAATTCTATCTAACTAAAAACGCTCCCCGTTTCTTTGATCGGCATTCGGAGCTTTCATGGATATTTCCTTTTCCTTTATAATTTTTTATTCACCCTAGCAAAATAGCCAACAACCACAAACGATTTCGTTGATTCCTTAAGCGTTACAGTTCTCCGTCTTTCAATGAAATAACGCATTATAGCCATAAAAGAGAGGTTTATCCTATTTTTCAGCTACTCTCATATTTAGCTGCAGATTCCTTCCGATAAAATGTATTCCTTTTTCGTGCAAAATCAGCTTGAAACTACTCCCAAGAAGAAATAGAAACTCTAGAAGACGCTTGACCCGGAAGTAATCCTAAGAGGAAATGGAGAAAATATACACTCAGTTCAATAACTTTTACCTTATGATTCCGAAAGATGGGGAAAAAATAGTACGGCGTTATTTTGAGGGCTGTGACGTGAACTGAAGATTCAGCTTTTAAGTAGGTAATGAAATAAAAATAGCATCGACTTCTGGAGAAATACAGAGGAGGCATTTACTGCACTTTATCATTACGTTTACATATGCCAAGCCTTACATTCCAAATCCCGTCCCCCAAATCGAAGGCGTAAATAGCCAAAATATTCCCACCAAGCCCCTAACTCAGCCTTTTAGGTATTCCGGGATTATGCTTGAGTAAGTGAACGGCTTGGATGAAAGTGCTGGGTGTGGGTGAGCTGAGAGCTGGGGATTTCAGCGGGGTTGGGGCGGGATGAAAGAGAAAAGGTGGCCAACCTCCTTATAATCCTGGAAAACCGGGGAAGTACCTAGGAAATGTTACCATGTAAAAATCCAGCAATTCTAGTTTGCTTTGAGATAATATGGAAATATCACCCTCCCTGATTGCATTGTAGTACTATTTCCCGTCTATGGATTGGAATATCGATTTCGATTTTAATCGAAAATCGATTATCACTCGCCGATTTTCGATTTTTATCGAAGTCGACTTTTTGCTTTGAAAAATCGATCAAAATCGATTCTAGCCGATCGATTTTCGATTTTTAGCTTGCTACAGCATTTGAATTTTGACAATCGGGCTCTGCCAATTCTTATACCGCCCAATCCACTACAAGCCTGGAAGGAGATTAAGGGAGAATATCCCCACGTGTATAAAAACTAGCCAACAGGATTTTATCTATAGTTGCCTTTACCGTGCCGTGTGAGCGACTATTTTCCCACGCCGGGTTAATTGCAACTCAGGTGCGAAATCGATTATCCGGAAAACATTTAAATATGTTAGCTTTTTTTATGGTCTATCCCTGTGGAACACTAGTTCCACGGCTTTGCAAACAAGAAATAAAGAAAATTCTGTTTTTCATTTTGTGGTATGCCGACTTTTCAATATACAATTCTTATTACTACTAAACTATATGTAATTTGCTTGTGATATTACCTATATTTACATAAGTATTTGGTAAGGATTATTACTTTCCTGCATACCTTATTAATGTCTTTAAAATAATAGATTGTAATAATAAATTCAACCGTATTTAGTTCTTATCCCTAGTACTTCCATTAACCCATATTTTTCATTTTTTTACAACAGCACACCCGTATTTCAGCAGACTTTACCATTTAAAACTTTACAACAAACTTTTTCATTTAAAAATAACGATTTCGATTTTTCGATTAGTTTGGGCCAAAAATCGAATTTTTAGAAAATCGATTTTAAAAACCCAAATCGAAAGTCGATTAATCGAAAATCGATTCTAGATTTAAATTTCCAATCCCTATTCCCGTCACTATCGTACTAAAATTATGGGAAAATTTTTTTCGGTATGTAGAACAAAATGTAGAATTTTCAGCAAAAATAAAGGAGATGTTAATTTATATTGCTTACAACCAACATCACCAATCATAGCAAGCTCAAGTCAAGATCAAGGAGTATTCTCCTTGATTTAAGAAAAAATAAATCCAGTGGTCATTCTCCTAAAGAGAGGGGAGTGAATCATGTCAGGTTAGGGTTTACCAAGCGAACGGAGAAACGGTGCGTCCTTAGGTGGAAGAGACACGAACGAGAATGGAATGAGACGGAAGATGGAGACTCGAAACGAGGGAAACGGAAGGGAAATTGGCAGCGGCGCCGGCCAGCGCGACGCCCGAGGCTTTTAACGGGAGAAGACTAAACCGTTTTCCGGCGAAATGTTTTTGACGGGAGAGAGGGGAAGGGTTTGGAGCAGCAGGGAAGAGTAAAAAAGCATGGACTCAGGATCGGAGACTGAGAGAGGATATATAGGTATCGGGAGTTAGGGCTGTTAGTTGGTGGCGCCCCTCCGTAGGCTTAAAGTGAGAAAGAATGAAAAAAGAAACAAAAAGCGATCGCCGCAAGAACACATTCGCACACCCTTGGACACGACACCACACGTGCGTCGGTCCACACCGCCTCTACCTCCCGATCGAGCTCTTTACCAGTTTCAGCGTTGCAGGATTTACACTTCAACGCCATTTCACCGAGTTTTACGAGCCGACTACTCCCCCCCCTCTCTATCTCCTTGCACGGTTGAGGTATGTGCGGGGGTAGGGGGCCTCGTGTGCGTTGGAAGGGGGGAGGGGTACGGTGGGAAAGAGAATGAGGGTGGGAAGTACGATTGACAGAAGTTGGGTCGAGAGGGTGAGAGGAAGATATCGGGAGAAAAAAGAGTGCAGGAAGTGGGGGAAATAGGAGGAGGTTCGAGCAATCTGCTGCTGAAGGCGAAACGAATGAGTGACTGGTATATATCTGTGCTGGGAGGGTGTTTGCGGGAGAAAGAGAGGAGCTTTAGGAATGGGCAAAGGGTGTTGGCAATATGGACGGGACTTTTCGAGGTCTTGCTGTTTTATAGCGGGGTCGCCGTTTCATAAAAGCGGGCTTATTTTTTTTTATCTTTCCTTTCCCGTCTCTTTATCCTCATCCGCCCCGCCGGTAGAATTATTAAAAATGAAAATTCTCCGGTCGACAGTCTTGATTAGCAGGTAGCTTTCTTCTTTCTGAGACTTTGACAGGGTTCAAATCCAAGCTGTTTTATCTCCGTAACTTTCTCTCTAGCGATCTTTTTTATATGATATCTCCTCTCTGTTTGTATATTAAAGTTTATATTCCCTGTGTAATTTGCGAGATTTTACCAAATCTTAATTTAACTTTGACCTCCAACTCTGGAGCACTTTACAGAATTGAAATTCTTGCCTCAGCAAAAGAACTGGTGATATTTTTTAAGGGCTTGATTACATTTCTACATTGTTTTTTATTTTCATAAAAAGGAGAGAGAATGAATTTTGGAAAGAGATACACCCGCTTGCAGATTATTATTATTTAAAAGTAAGTTCTTTTCGTAATGTCAGCCGTATAGAAATGTTGCTCTAACCGCTCATATGCTGAGTAGAAATGACCCAAATAAACAACGCCCACTATTAAATAATTATCACCATTTCACCTAAAGATTAGAAACATGTTCAAAATAGTCCTCTTATCTTGTGAAAGGACTTAGTGGAAACCATGATGATCCGTATTTATCGACACTATATCAAACTTTGAGAGCTTGTTTTTCACTGAAAATTGGAAAGTTGTATTTAAAATACATTTTCCATTAAAATGAGAAGATTATATTATCTTCATGGGACACAACCACCTTTTATAACAACTAATAAGCATAGTGATTTTAAAAAGAAATTATTTCAGAAAGATAATTCCCACCAGAGAAACATTAAATATAATTTTCATAAGGAACAAGTGCGCGAGTTTTAAATGGAATTGGAATTGCAGTGATAAATTATTGATTTGCATGATTGGTGAGAAAAAATTGCAATCCAACTATTTTACTCAGTAATAAAAATAAAAATATAGGACAAGTAATAATTTCTAAATTTGAATAAATTTGAAATATTAGAGATGACAAATGATTTTATTGATTGTAAGTGAGATTGCTGTGGAATTTCGACATCACATCTTGAGCAAGGTTGACAGAATTTTATACTTGTGTTATTTTATCTTTGTTATTCTAGGTAACATTTTAAACCCTGATGGTGATTTGATAGCATAAAACTCGGTTGATTACCAACAAATATTTTGTGGGATAATAACGAGAGTATAACCCTTCATAATATTGAGGCTTCCTCAAAGAAAAGTTTCGTGGAGCGGTGGCAGAAACTTAATAACTATTGGTAGCAATTGTTTAATTAAAAGCACAGCATCGTGGAGATTCTGCATGTGAAATCGTAGTAATCAATCTAGAAATTTCAGGTGCAACCATTTGACAAGTTTCATTCTTCCACTCCATATTTTTCACATAAATTAACTTATTCAATATCTCTCCTCGAATACGCAACTTTCTGAACGACTGAATTGGAAATAAAAACCCTTTGGACCCGTTATATCGATGGGCTCCAAGGGAATACTCAACATTTTTTTATTATTATGGAATCTCTCCGAGTGAAACCTGCGAAAAAGCGTTGAGAATAACGCCAGTAAAACGCGATATATCATCCTATTATTCATGCACGCCTGTGGGGAGCTTTAATGCCGTCCCATTATTCCCTTTTTAATTCCAAAGTTCCTCAACCTTGTTAAGCTGGAATTGAAAGTTTTTCCCCAGACCGAATTAACGCCAACGGAGGGGGGCGGGGGTGGGTGGGTTTGGAATGGAGTGGGCGGAGATTTAGAAAAATGAGAGCACTCCATCTCGACCCCCGACTCCATCTCACATTCACTCACTTTTCTGCATTCTCTTCCTTCCTTCGCCTGCCCCTTGCCTTGTCCACGTCCCCCCTCCTTTCCTTCTCTACCCTCCACAATCACGAGAGGAGGGAAGAAATTCGCTAGAAATATCCTTCCTACCCCTATTCCCTCCTTTCAGCTTCCCTCCACACCTTTCCACCTCCGCCGACAAGCCCGCGCAACTCCCCACACTCCCGTAGTCGCCGCATCCCCTAACACCCCCATACCGCTCTCTGCCCTTCTTCCACCTTTTTAGACACTGCCCGCCATCCGCCAATGAATGGACGACCCTTAGCCCTTCAAAAGGTTCGATCTCGCGTTCAGGAGAAAATAAATTGCTGGGCCAACAAAAGGTGATTCCCCGACTTTAATCAGACTGCGGCGGGTTGGCTAGGCCTCCAGTTCTGTTCCCTACCCTCTCTTTCTCTCTCTATATCTCTCCCTTCACTCTTGTCCACCTCCTCTTACCCCACCGCCTACAAAACCCTGTTCTTTTTTGCCCCTTCATATCCATTCTCTTGTTCCCCTCCCCCCTCAATCTCTCTCTCTCCTCCTCTCTCTCTCTCCCTCTCTTGCTGTCTCCTTCGAATGGATTGTTTAGGGTCCCCTCTTTTCCTTTTTAAGGTTTTATTTGTTCATCGGAAGAGGTTTTTGGGGTGAAGTGAAATCCTTCCCACTCTTCCTGGGGCAGATATTATGTGCCGGAAAGGCTATTTTCGCTCTCGTTTATTTTCCTGTCCAGACGAGGATGTCAAAGTGTGAACTTTCAATATGGCGTACATGCGAATTAAGGTTAATGGCTACAATATTTCCGGTTCTAGTCGAAGTTTAGTTTACTAACTTTCAGTACCTATTTCCATGCATTATCTAAGGGAGCTATTCAATTCATATTATTAAGAAAAAAGTGCAACCGATTACCATTTTAACTGGAAAGTTAAGCTCACGTTATAGAATATCCCGAATTAATAATACCAGATTTATATTTTTGCGAGAGAAATAAGTATGTGCAAGCCTGGCATGGAGTAGCAGCTGAAGGTTACTCGCTGGCCTATTAAAATTTGGTGATATTATTACTGTAATTCTTCAAACTTGATTATAATAACATTTTAGTAATAAAAATAACTGTCAGCAATCTGAATTTTGTACTCATAATTCATGAATAAACTGATTTTTGCTTTTTTCGTATGCTAGCTACTGATGGTGTAATTTTTTGCACCATTTTGTTAGTATTGCAATTTGCAAGAAACTTGCAACTTTTTCCGCACGATTTCCTTCGCGGCGATTCGGCCTAGGAATGAGTATTTACGAGATCTACAACGTTAAAAGTGTTCTGTGGTCGGGACGCGATGGCTTCCCCCTGCATAGTGCGCGCGCTCTTAAATTTCCCATCCGGCAAACTGGGATGGGCGGTTTTAGCGACCCGATGAAACGATTACGGTCACCCGATAATACCTGTCCGTCCGTCCCCCGCCTTGATTTTGACCGGGACGTTTAAAGTCCCTCCCATTAGCAGTGGACTTCCGGAGCTGCGGGTGATATCACGGTCTGGTTTGAAAACGACTTCCAACTCCGACAATCGATGCCCAGACTGTGTGGGCGAGTGTAAGATGAGGATTACTACCGGAGTAACTTGACGAATAGGTATGATGGGCGCTTAGGGCCGACGTTGTTTCAGCATTAATAGGATATAGTCTGCGTCAATATTTACGCGATTCCAGTCCAGACTCCCTAGTAGTCACGTGCGCTCTTGTACATTCCTATCGGAGCCATCGGATCTATCGGCTGCTCCTTTCTCCGTCGCCAACCCAGAAAGTTCGCTGTATTTTCGCGTACGCCCATGCACGTTAAAGAATTATCGGGCAAGGACAGGGGCTTCAAGCCATAAATATCGAAGCTATTCGCGATTATTGATATTGTTGTCAGGTCGTTCGTTATATTTTCGGGTGGAGAAGGGGACATGGGAAGGAAGACTAAGAGGAGTCGAGATAAATTTGATGGACTTTACGAGGAAGCGTCGAGCTTGCCCCTGTCAATGTCAGTGCAGCGCAAAATGAAGTTGGCGCTCAGTGTGTTGTTAATAATAGGGTGGAAGCTCAGCAGGTTCGTGATTAAAGGGAAGGAGAATGCCATATTTAAAGCTTATGGAGGCGATAAAGATAAACACGAATTGCAATGTATTGTTTGAGGAGAACTTTTTCTGCATTGCTCGAAATCGGTTTTAAGGTTGGAAATATATGTCCCACGTCTTTTGTTGGACGGCTTAATAACATTAGTAATGGTAATTGTAACTTTGAAAAGAACCCCAGTGATAAACTTGGCCTGCGGATATGTATATTTGGTGAATTTAATTTAATATTACTCCAGTGCTGGTTGCACTGATGAATCAAGCTTTAATGAACTAGTTTTAGGGAGTAAATACATCTCTTTGACATATGGGCAATCATTATTTCTTGGGTCTTCCCTATCAAGAGTGAAATGAAATTTTAAAATTTATATAAAGAGGGAAGGGTATTCTCATTATTTAGATCGCTTTTCACGGAAATGTCAGCGTCATAGCTACTTTTTGGAAGACAACATTACTTGTTTGTTAAAATCTATTTACCCTTTCATTTCATGGAATTTGTGTATTAACTATCTGGATTTTCCATTATTTTGAAATAATCAAACCTTTTTGAAGGGGTCCGATACTGAACATATTATATCACAAATACGGCAAAAACGATATAAAATAGGTATTGAAGTTTAAAATATGAAAAAAAGCAGAATTCATGCAGAAACAATAGTCATAAATCTCTTCTGGCGCCATTTAACCGAAATTCTTTAAGTTTGGCCTTGCCTTAATATTTACGCTTTAGTAATAGTAAGTTTTAGTTAACGTCTTATGTAAAATATCCTTTATTGAGTTTATATTTTCTTGGAATTATATAATTGGCTCGCATGTAAGAGGAAGAATTTTTCCATTCATGATTATGAAAAGATATACGAGCACCCATAGCTGAAAGTGTTCGCTGAGTATGTTTTATTTTGAGGAGGAACGGCTAAAGAAATGCTCGTAGAAAAAGAACAGCTTTGTACATCATAAAACGATTGCAAAAAACAGCAAAAGCATTAGTTTCACTGGTATGTGGGCGTGAAATGATTACGATTTCTAACACTGGAGGAGTGGTGTCAGAGATAAATAATGAATGCTGCAAAAGACAGGCTGTCGATGAAGAAAACCTAGAAAGATATATACTGCTTGAAATTGCCTAATAAGAATTACCAAAGGTACTACAAGCGAGCGATGTAAGACGTCAGCACTTGCGGCTAAGAAAAAATTGACAAGCAGAGGTACTATCGCTTGCAGGGTGGTTCCGATCAATAACTTGCCTTTTTCTATGAACAGCTTATCGTGATAGTAATGATGAATGGTATTACTGGTCTAGGTACATACTAATGCTTTATCTCTATGTAAGCCTTGAGCATATTGGTTTTAAGAAATAATTTGCCGTAAGGAGCATCTTTAGTGACTATCTTTTGCGGATACTTATGCTAGTAAATGCGAGTAATTGTGAAATTATTGCTTTGACACACATTATTACGGTACTTTCGACTACAGTCTTGTATAAAATACCACCATCATCTTAGAATATGGTGAGAGTTGGCGATTAATGACGAAGGAAGCTTTCAATCATAAGACTCTATCATAGGACTTTACTACTTTACTCTAATTGAGGGTAAAAAATCCTATTCAGTTTTATTTAGATTTATGTCGAGTAAATTATTTCCTAATCAACATTATACTGGATTAGGTACATCATTAGCTGTAAGAAGATAAAGTTGGTTGGCTGTTGATTCATCAAATATATTTTACATGGCATTTCTGATTTCACATTTAAGGCGAGGATTAATGAAAATATCGGTGAGTTTTTCAAGAAAGTTCTTGAAAAAATAACGAAATAATTTCTCTATCACTTTGTAGGCTTTTCCACGTTAAGTTGCTAAATAATGCTATTTCTATTTTAAGTGGGTAGAGATTGCAGTATCACTCAGTATTCCGTAGTTATCTTAGTGAAGAAAACATTTTTAAATCGGATCAAATCTTTCATGACTCCTGAATTTATGTAGCGTTCCTCCTATTACTGTGTTGCTTCGGTATTCAGATAGAGTGCCAAGTAAGGAACGGTTGCTCACGATAGTGCCATCCTTTCTGGATAAAGCGGTCGTCTATTCGAATCCCGCTTGGGGATTTGGATGTATGCGATATGCATTTTTCATCTTCCCACTTCCGCCGGCGAGTCCATCACCCTCCGAGCGACCTCTCCTGATAAAAATCCAAAAGAAGGAAAAAAATGAAAGCGAAGGAGCGCCGCTCGAAAAAAATAATCAATCATGTTTAGCTCAGGATGCCGAAAGCTGACGCTCCGTTCCATATCATCCATCAAAAAACACGCACACATACCGGCGTAAGATCAGGGGCATACAGGCGTATCTGGTATATCCGTGGACGCCGAAGCTGTTTAGCTAATATAAGCGGAATGATAAAAATTCCAATACGTCGACCGACTTAAAGGCAGCGTAGTCGAGCCTAACGATCCTTTGAGAGGCAGTTGAGAGTAACTTATGCAGGAGGACGCGTCCGTCTTTTCCACCATCGGAAGATGATTAAAATCCTTCGTTCTACTATGCCGTAGAAACTACTCTTCGGTTTTAAAAGACAGCTTCTTTCTTTATTGCCATATGCCGGTCAATAATGATCCTTTAGGCAAAGCAAGCATTATTAGTTTCAGACTGTAAAGAGACAATTTGAACTCCATTGGTAAACGATTGACTATAAGTTGTTCTTTAAGTAAGTTTAGTTACATTAAATATAGTCCGAGGCAGAATTTACAATATGAGTCCAATGAGTTAGTGTTTGTGGTACTTCCAGGATTATCTCCTCATGAAAGATTTTCCATTCTGCAATATTTGTTTCGGATGTCAGCAGTTAGTATTTTTTTGCCTTTATCCATTTACCTAAGAGAGTATGTCAGCCTTATATTTTTACATAGATGGTTATAAAAATATTTTGACGACTATAGGCCAATCTATGAGGCGATATAGCGAAGTAGGTATAAAAATGTAGATAAAATAATTCCGATTTATTTGTTTCCTCATATGCCATTTGAAATCACAGCAGGATAAGATGACCTGTATGCTCCAGAACTGATAAGTAACTTTTATTCGCCCATTAATGCTTTTTCCATAGGCCAATATGAGACAAATGGCGAGTAAATATTTATAAATATTTCTTTCAAAATTATTGGATTCTCTAATGTACATACTATCTTCTAATAATTTTAATAAGTAAAAATAAGCTTTAACGTCTATAACAAATTGTTATAGAGGTCTATTCTAGATTCTACGACTTAAACGTTGATTATTTTGAAAATAAATGTAATATTTTTAAGCTGTATTGTAGCTTTAATTGTGAAAGCTACAATGCAGCTACAACACGCTATCATGAACCGCCGTGCCTGGCGAGTCACCGAAAGCCATTTTTATTGGTGCGCAAGTCTCATTGGAATAAAACGGAGAAAGGACCGGAAAAATGCTCGATCACTTTTACTTTGAGTTAACGTTTTTGCATTAACTTCCCATCGTTTGGGTAAAATTATTTTAATGATTAAAACTATTCTAAAAATAAAAGAATGAAGTGCCTATATGAATTTTCTAATAATTACGGGTGTAAATATCTAAGCAATAAAATTAAAATGAACAGGGTTAATCCCACGTTCACACATTGCCTCTGTGACTCTGAGTGCGAAGCTCATCGGTGGTAATAATTATTTCTAGATGATCGGAAAACATGTGGGGAAGAAAATAAGGATTGAAAAAAAGTGCCTTTTTGGCACCCTCACTCAAATAGCATTGGATCCTGAGCACTGGGACTCCTTTTCCACATCCCCTTCAATCACGCCCAGCAATTACGTAGCAGTTCAAAAAGCAAAAAATCACTCGCCCTGGAAATCAATTCCCTTCGTTTTTTCCACCTCCACGCAGTCATACCCTGGGGGCTTAATATCGAAGTTTTTAAGGAACCGATGGTAGAGGAGGAGGCTAAGGGAGGGAAGTGGTAGGAAAAGGGGACGAGAGATTAAAAAGGAAGCCTAGGGTGGATATATATATTTTTTTTCTCCAATGCGGGTGGGGGGTGGAGGATGAAGGGCGTAAGACGGGGAGCGTGCGGTTCCGTTTTGGGAAGGGCTTAAAAGGGACACGCCGACGGAAACTTGAGGGGAGAAGGCAGCAGTAGCGCAATGTCTTGAAAGACAACGTTAAATATATATTTTTTTCTCTTTTTCAAAACGCCGAAAAGGAAAACTTTTTACTTTCCGACAAAAATATTTCTCGCTCTCCTTCTCCACTAACGGTCCTCCATCTTACCTTACCGATTTCTTGTTCCTTTCTTTTTTCCCCAACACTCCCAAAGATTTTCTCCCTTTTCCCTTCATCTTTCTGATGGTTCTACCTCATTTCTTTATACTCGAGAATCTCTTTCCTTCCCACTCCTCCCCCTACTTCTTCTCTACTGCTGCTGTTTTTCTTGCTCCCTAAACCCCTCTCTTTTTCCGGAGGCTATATTGCTTCCATAATCCTTTCACCTACGCAAGGGGGGGGGGGAGGGGGAGAAGGCTGAAAGGCACTGCCTTAAGATATTCTTTCCAAAAAACTTAGAGCAAATATGTACAAAACGAAATGTGGCCCGGGTGTGTGCTGGTTCTTTGCTCTGCTCCACCCCCTTTCCGTCAAATAGTGTAGGGTTTTTTATATGAATCCTTTGCCTGAGGTGTTCGTTCTGGGTCTTACGAGTAATGGAAGTGTGGAAAAATGTATACCACCTCAGCGGTTGTATGAGCATGACTCAGTTTCAGCACAGAAGACTGAGCTTACCGGTAGGAATTGACCATTTATTAGAAAATGAAGCATGAAATCATTAAAATTCCATATTATGTTACAAAAAAATGTCGATATTTTTCATAGATTTACGAAGTTTTGCCTTGCAGAGTGTGATTTTTAAAAATCGTCTTCCTATATTATCGCAAAATTTACCAGCAATACGGCACATTTTAATTATAATTTGAGCACGAATAAAGGCCTGAATCATTCAAAACACACACTCATTATAGTATTCGTTACACAACCCTCACAGCACTTGTAATTCTCTCTGGGTTTCCTAAATACATTTTTTACAATGCACCCTTGCCATAGTAAATACCTACTCTTTGCTTTGGAAAATTCATTAGGATATTACACCATAAATGTATTAAAATTCTGAACTCAAGTTAAAGTAGGAAGAGTGAAGAAACTGTGAAGAATTCCAAAAGGGCTGTTTCATGGAGAAAATATATTGTAGTGGTCTTCCGCTGACTTATAACTCTTCTAATATTTTTAACGCTTGATAAGTTTTTAATAAAATACCCTGTACGTAATTTGATCGTTCATCTCTGGGATTTTATGGCTTTTACTGGATTCCAACGCAAAATGTTTAATAACATAATGGATTGGCATATGCGGTTGCAGAAAAACTGTTAAAAAACAAACGCTTAAACTTGAGTTTTCTGAGCTACTAAATTTAAGAGCTTCCTGGAAAAGTAGCCTGTTCCAGTCCAGTGAGATTTCCGAAATTATTCACTAATAAATTTACGTAAAAATATGTGTGCTACATAGGCTTAAGTAAACGGTCTCCCATATCGCCATTTCATGGAATCGCTATTGTGCTCATGCGGTGTTTTAGTCGGAAGAGAATGTCAGCATTTATCTCGAACATAAAGCGCGGTTCAACTTCCATTATCCTTCCCCGAGCCTCCATTCATTCCACTCATTTCCATATTATGATTTCCACTTAGTCTTTCCTTCTCTTCTTCCTCAATGTTTCTTGCCAGTTTATCAAGTTCTATCTGCAGGGGCTTAAGATATTTATTATTGCATAAATTTTCACTCTCTTAATGAACTAAAAACCATATGCAATGTGAAGTGAAAAAATAAATAGTCCACCCGTTAAGAGAAAAAGCCATCAGAGAAATTGGATAATTGGGTAACAACATGATACAAGCATTCCATGCTAATGATTTAGTTTTGGATTCTAGTCCATATGACTGTAAAAATTCTGCATGCATTCAAAAGGAATAAAATAAGGGAAATTACTTATCGCAGGGTTGTAGGTGCAATGGTTGGTGGCATATCTGTGTACTGTCGACTACTCTGACGATTTTTTCATGTTGGCTACGAGTCAATAGGGATCAAGGAGTTTTTTTTACGAATTTTTGATGCCACATCTAAATTCCATTCAGCCTGACACCACAAAAAAACCGAAGTAGCTTAGTTTGGTTAGAAGATTGGGAGGAATAGCTGTATTTTGAGTGCAAAGAATAAATCAAATGAATGAGTGGATAATTTTTTGGGAAGGGAAATTCCTCAACGCAAAGTTTTAGGTGTAATTTGAGGTTATAGTTTGCGAACTATGACGATAAGTGCATTTGAAATATACTGAACTTTCATGTAACTGAAAATTGAACATGACAGCTTAAGCAAAAATGTCGGCTTAAAGCGATGAATGACTCTGGTCTGGGCCGGCATTAGGGATTGAGGGGTCCTGTGCAAACGAAAGTCGGGGGTACCCTAAATTTGCATTGAAATATTGATATAGTACCATCTTTCAAGCCTATTTCATGGAAAGAGTGAAATTATCCGACAAACTGGCTAATGATTTCAAGATATTAGGGCAGACTTAAAAGTAAGGTCTCCAATTTTTTTTTCATAGAAAATGACATTTATTTACATTGTTGGATACATCGTTGGAAAGGTCATGGCTTCAGCTATTTTTCGATGTAGTCACCTTGGCGCTCGATGATTTTCCTCATCCGCATGATGAACTTTTGAACACCGTCGTCATACCAGCTTCCGTCCGCGTTGAGAAGGCGTTGACCTCCTCTTGCACCTCGTCGTCCGACGCGATCTTCATCCCTCCTAGGTGTTTCTTCAGGGTGAGGATTATTGTTGGTAGATTTCATGCCCCGGGGAACCACTATCAATAAGGAAAGATACTGCCACACATTACAAAAGCTTCGGCGCGCCATCAAGAACAAACGTTTAGGAATGCTGACGAAGGGGGTTTCATTTCATCACGACAACGCGCGACCGCATACGGCTAGTCAGACGCAGGAACTGATCTCGAAGTTTGGGTGGAAAGTGATCGGGCATCCTCCGTACAGCCTCGACGTCGCACCAAGTGATTTCCACATGTTCAGCACCCTGAAGAAACACCTAGGAGGGATGAAGATCGCGACGGACGACAAGTTGCAATAGGAGGTCAACGCCTTCGCAACGTCTAGTAGTACTCTCTCCAGTATATAACAACGTCTGAGTACTCTCTCCAGTATATAAATATCTGTCGAAAATTAAACAACCATTCGTGTGAGTTTCTTTTGTTTGTGCCACTATGTTTTTACTTGTCACGCCTGTGACTCCTTATTGGATATATTTTCACCACGTGTGAATTTCCTTGATTGAAAATATGTATGTGTGTGTGTTCAATCAAGGAAATTCACATGTGGTGAAAATATATCCAATAAGGAGTCACAGGTGTGACAAGTAAAAAACATAGTGACACAAACAAAAGAAACTCATACGAACGGTTTAATTTTCGACGAAAAGAAAACATGGACGTTTCGACGGTCAAACCGTCATCATCGGCCGTATAAGAAATTCAGAGACTCATAGCTATATAGCGCCCAGGAAGTGAAATATCCTGAATACTCCTCTCTCTCAATCTCCCACACCGAAACCCTAAAGCGATAGTCAGCAGTTTCCTCCCGACTATCTATCTCACACTCTGTCGTCTCCAACAACTTCCCTTTAGCGCTGGAATCGAAGCAGTAATCTCGATATTCTCATATAAGCTTGGCCTCTCTCCTTCCTCACTCTCGCCCTGCGACCTTTCAATAAAAGCAACCGACCTCTCCCTCCTTTTATCTAGCTCTCTCCACGTCTATTCCACTCCACAGTTCCCATATCTCTCTCTCCTGTATCCGTGTCGCTTCTCCGGTGCCTATGCTTACATCCTTCCACACCTCTAGCAGCCAACCCAAAGCACTCCGCAGTGTATCTTCCCAGCGAGGACTCTCGGATGATCGGGTTTCTCCCTATTCTAATGGTTCTTTCGCTTTTCCACTCAGTTCCCATTACATCTTTCAGAGCCAGATGTGACCGATTGCTATCGGAGTAACGAACGGATCCTGAAGACTCCGTTTCTATTTCTGAAAGCGATCATTATACTATTATTGAAATTCAAACTTGTATTTATCTGTGAAGGGCAATCAAAGTACCAGCAGAGAGCTTGTAAAATAGGACGCAAAGTAAAATTGTCACGGAGTGACTTCGTTGGGAGAATGGGAAAGATGATTAGGACTCCCATAACCATAGTTTTCACCTTTGACAGTTATTTGATTTATAGTAAACTAAACACAAAAGCGTAACGGTGGTAATGTTTCGTCAAGTGCCTCCCGTTTGATCGTAATTCATGTTTTTATCACATTGCTACATATAACCTTCCAATTAAAATTGTAAGTTTATTAAGTTTTGCTTGTTCTTCCTCTTCCTTCTGTATTGTAGGCCGATTGCTTACTCTTCACCTCACCGCCTATAATATTTGTTCGATGGAAAGGTCTAACGCGCGCTCGTTCTCACTCTATGTCCGCATCTTTCCGGCCACTGGCACTTTACAGCCAACTAAAATAGAATGACACGCATTACCCTTAATTTCATCGCATTTCAATCCTACTCACGAAAAATTTAAGCGGCATTAAGCAAAAAGTGCCAGAAAAGAATAATTCATTTCACATTTAGTAAATAATTTCTTTGTGAGGCTGGAGTTTGCATCAAAATATCCTTCGCAGCAGAAGACAGACACTTAACAATTTTATGCGCTCCTATTCATGAAATGAATTTGGATCGTTGAAAAAGATTTACGGAAGGTACATTTACCTGAATTGTATGCTGGGAGTGAATAAAAATGATAAATATATTAAATTTAACAAGACAATCTCTCACTGCTGTGCATTGAGGCATTTTTTATGCATTCATAAAGAATATTAATTCGTTAGTTCTGGAGATAGCGATCGTTATGTTTTTGTTTTCCGTCAAATTAGTACAGTTAAATTTATACCTTGGCGTATAAATATAGGTGGATTTATCGGCCTGGCTTCAATTGACTGTTCACAGAAAACTTGTTGAATCTTACATAGCGATGAGTTGTGTAACCTCGAGAGGAATAATGAATAGCATGCTGCCACTTTTTCTTGTAACCCTTGGCGTTATTGATTACTTCTATCGTCTTTCCTTTCCTAAGAATCACCTAGCTTTATTTCGTCTCTTTTTCATAATTTGAATCGTGAAATTCTCTCTTTATTCATGTTTCATAACACTTTCAGTAACTTTCTTTCGTTACAACTTCATGCAATCGATTGGAACTATGATACGGCATTTCAATAACGCGATCATATTCTCTCACGACCTAAATAACAACACCTCTTTACTCTTATTGAAGTTTGGTTTGATCGTTGAATTTACGAAAAAATGTCTAACGAGATAATTTGCAAACCCTGCGATGCCCAACTTCTCATATCTGGGAAGAAGAGTTCCATTGAACCCAATCAGATCTACAACGAAGAAAATCACTCAGCTAGGGCTGATCTAGCCAGGTGCGCATTGAGGCTGGATCCGAGTTTTCCTTCTATTTCTTCTGGTCAGTTGCCGAGTTCCCTCTAGTTGGCTCTTGCGACTCCATTACGCTTTTGTACTCTCATGAGGCTAGAGTTAACCCTCAGAACCATCTTCAATTGGAGAGAATTGCGGATCCTATTGGAGCAAAATAATAGTCCACAGCAAGCCTAGATAATGGAGCTATATTGAAAAATCTGCTCGCTCAATTTTTCTGGTTGATAAAAGAGTAAGCTAGACCCGCGAGTATCCCTGAATATTACAGGACTGACTATGTTATTGTGTCACTTTCTCTGGGGAGCTGGAAAGTCAGTAATTGTTGTACATGGGTTTCTGATGGAAAGTTTTTGTAGCAACGCCTGAAGCGTGATGAGGGAATTTCGACGAGAATGGAGATACTTATGAGAATGATAATGGACAATAATTGTATGCAGCCTGGTTAATGACTAATATATGTGTTACGGAAAACCTCATGCCATAAAAACTTGGATGAATATTCAAATTTGAAAAAAATTGAATTATTTCCTTTCAAGAATGCTCTGGGCAGCATATTTTGCATACCTATCTTTTGAGTGCCCTTAGCGTTTATTGTGCTATTTAACAAGTAGAATCTCTTTTCTTCTGCTTCTCAAATCATCTCTGAAAGCCTACTCGTCCACGTGTTTTTCCAACTTGCTGAATGGCTCCTCGAAGTCCAATTGGTTTTAAACAGTATGATTTTATTACCAGGAAGATCTAGTATTTCAGCCAAACAAATAACTTCATCATGATCATTCAAGAGTGGGAATCTTTCTTTGGTGATTTCTCTAAGCTAAAGGGCTTGAATTTTCATCATTGCAGCCATATAACCTAAACGGTACTGTAACTACCAGTTGAGCCATTATCCTTACATTTTCCTTAGTTTACCTTCAGTCTAGAACTTTCCTGAATGAATTCTAAAGTTAAAAAATAAATTTTTAAAAGAAATGGCGAATCGGGCTATTCATAAACCTGCCCATTTAATATTGTTTTCGCTTTTAAGTTAACGAAACACTTTTCGCTTAACTTTAGAAATTAAGGAAAATAAAAACAATGCACTTTTCGACCAGGTATTGTATATTTTTCTATAAGAAATGAAATAAATATTTCAGTGACAAGCAATTATTTGAAACAAAATTGTTGGTTTAATGTGGATTCAATTGTTTTTCGTTAATTTTTGCTTACTCTGTGCAGCCTAAAGCATTGGCCTGCTTATTTCCCGGTATATGTAGCAGGAATGGCATTAAAAGGAGGAGGTTCGAAAGGAAAGACGAGCGGAAGGAGCGAAAAAGGGATGCGGGAGGGGAATTGAGGAGGTTGGGAGGGAATGTATGATGTTCCCGGAGGAGGAAGATAGGTTTTTCGCTGAAGGAGAGCCTTGGGAGGGCTCAACGAGGTATTTTTCTCTGCCGCTGCTTCTCTACTCCTCTCCCATCAACCATTCTTCCAATCGGCGCTCCGTTGGCTCTAAACTCGGTGAAATGAACGCTGATGTTGTCATCGACCTCATATTTTTTCCCCTTTCGAGTGGGGAGTCGGACTGGAGGAATCTAGGGAGCGCTGGGTTATTCCCATACTTGGCGTGGGTGGTTGTGTGAGTAGCAGCACCCTGGCTCAGGACTTGAGGATCTTGCGTTCGATTAATGCGCCCCATATTTATGCGACTCATCGATACATCCCTCCATCCATCTTCCCAGGGAAACTAGCAACCTTTCACTCCCCGTCGATGGTTGGAATTTTTACATGATTAATTGAACGTCGTCACCGAAATTGAGCAGCGGCTAAGTATATGTGTATGCTACATTATCTGGGTGTATAAAAATAGGTTATAAAAATTATTATCACCTCAGATCTCGGATACGGGTATCTATATTTGCAAGCGTAGAAAGCGCAGATTTTACATATCTTCGGAAAAAACCGTGAGATTGCAATGACTTGCTAGTTGTCTTGAAGTGATGTTTGAAGAAGCGAATTATGTAGGCTAATTATTTGAGGTGATTACCGACACCTGAGGCAATTGGCGCCAGCGTATCCTAGGTAAGTATCAGCGGGCAGGTTGATATGGTAAGGGTTATACGGGGGATAGAGGGGAGAGAGGGGAGAGAGAGAGAGAGAGAGAGAGAGAGAGAGAGAGAGAGAGACCCAGCGTTAGAATTATTTCATAGTCTTGACGGAATGTGCCAAGGGGCCCACAGTTTTACATCAAATCTGATGAAACAAGTAGTGCACTTAAAGTGCTCTTCACGAGGCACTCAAACAAAGATCGGTGTTCCATTGAAACATTCTCACTATCGTCGGAATTTGAACCCGGCCTCTTACGATGGAAAGCCAGTACTGTAGCCACCTCATGAACCCAATCTGCTGTTTATTATTGTGTTGATGAAATCCTAGCACTAGGCAAATCATGCAGATTATTATGTCAGTTATGGAGTAAGAGAGTGACGGTGACGGATTATTTCCCACGCATCAACAAAATACCATGCGTTTTATATGAATATACATAAATTTATATATATATATATATATATATATATATATATATATATATATATATATATATATATATATATATATATAAGAGGCCGACATAAGAAGCATTCGATCTTTCCAAAATTCTCATTTATATAATGCGATGTGCGGCACAGCGCCTCTTCCTTCTCATGATGAATAATCTTCCTCCAGTTTCTTCTATCTTTTTCAGGACCCTCATGTATTCACATTGACTCCCATCACTTTCTGTTTGCCTTCCCAAACTATCCTCCCACGCCGTACCCACACACGCTGATCGTCTTAAGTATTTCTGCAGTAGAATTGGGAGGGCGATTGTCCCTCTTTCAATCTATCTCCCTGTACGCACGCGGGATTGGATATCTACACAGAGAACTCGTACAAACATGAGAATATGGGGGTACTCTTTGTAGGGGTGAAGAGGGCATATCTCTACACGGTTCGTAGAAAAGAGCGAGCTCCTAGTCGTATAGACGTTATGCACTACGGCATTCATGGCCTCCCCGCTTCCCCTATCACACGCCGTATACCCTTCCGTATCGCTGAAAATGACGTGATATCCATTGCACGGGAAGGTACCCTGCTCTTCCCTCTCACCACTGACGCTTCCTTCCGAGCTCAACGATTCTCAGAAAAAAATGCTCCTTGCCTTTTGGCTAAAAAAAATGTGAGACAGGCGTGGCTGTGTTAGGGTAGAGGGGAGGAGTGGGAAGCGAGGCTGTAATATGCAGAAGTCTTCGAGACGGGAGGAACCAAGGAAGAAGATTTAAAGGGCGAGGGAGGAGGTCTCGCCAAGGCACTACAACCGTAAGGAAGGTAGGGTTGGGACGCAAAAATTCACGGGTATCAAGAGCGGAGGGGGTCTTCCCGTCTTGTGCAAACTCAGGCGGAAGTAGGCCAGGAGGGATACAGTTTGCACACGATCCCTGTCGTGTAATGCTCAGGAGGTCTTGATGCTTCGCATAATGCATATTCTTGACCCCAAAGGATTTTGGACGGAGCTTGCCGTGAATATCTTTTTTTTGTTTGTTTGGGCGTCTGCTTTTTTCCAGAAGTTTTCCTCCCATGTTCTGCGGGTGAAATTTCGTGAGGAGTTGGGTGAGGCGAAAAGCATCCTCGCAAAGGATTTACGTTTTCCAGTTTTACGGTTTCCGTACTTAAATCGCACTCCCCAAACATTTCGGATTTGAATATTTTCTTAATGACGGCACATGATGTAGAGAAAAATGTTGTTAATGGTAAAAAATGGGCTAAAATGCTTGAAGGTAGAGACTGAATATCATCTGGTTCACCAAAATTACGTAATGAGACAATATTTAGATATCCCCCTTTTTTGTATCTCTCATATCATTGCTTGGGTTGGGTTTGCTTCAAGCTAAAAAGGAGAAATGATTGGACATATTTTTACACAAATTTTTTAGGTCTAGAATTAGTCAATTAGTTAAATGGAAAGCTACATGTAAATAAATATTCTAATAAGCTATTCTCAGCCATATTTCTTTTTAAAAATCTGGCGAATTACTGCCCCCAGAAATTCCGATCTCCATATACCATGTTTTATTTGAATCTGTGGGCTAGGTACGGTGTCTATAGGGGAAACTCAGCGCAGGAAAATGAAAAAAAGGTACCCATAAAAAACAGGCTCCAAGAGTTATTTTAAAATTAAAAGCTAGTGATTCTTGCAGGAAATATTTTAAACTGCATAAAATTATGACTATCCCTAGCATATATGTACATATGTAATGTGATTCTCTATACATGCTACAAAAAATATCTCTGACTAGAAATACAGATGTTCATCAGCACAACACCAGAGGTGAATTCAATATTTTCAATGATCATTGTAAAGTATCAATACTTCAAAAATGCCCTGAATTCTCTGGGAAAATGTTATTTAATAAACTTCATATAGAAGTAAAAGCAATATGTAGCCAGGAAAAAAGTTCAAATATATTTTAAAAGATTGTTTTGTTAAAAATGTCTTTTCCAGCATTCAAGAGTATATAGAGAGATAAAAAAGTCATAACAATGTAAAAACTACATTTTTTCTCTTTTTGTAAAATAGGTATCCTGATACTTTTTTTAAAATGGCGAATCAATCAATCAATCATTAGAATTATCATAATACGTTATAATTGATAAATAATTACTTTTGCGGACCTGTGAAGCATGCTGATGCGTAATGAGTGCTGTAAAAGGAAAGTTTTGGCAATAAACCCCTCTCGTCCATGTTGCCACCGTATTTATTATCAAATCAATTAAAATTTTAATTCTTCTTGAACATTGGATCTTTCAAAAAGAAAAACATTTTATTACTTTACGCTACTATTATTAACAAATTAATAAAACTAAGTATGCTTCGGAAGCATAATTTCTTTGGCGACCACCATTATTGCGTTTTATAAGGATTAAAGCGTTAAAAAGGAAAGTTTGGTTTGTTTCCGTTCGCTTATGATGAGCGCTGACCACAAATTAATCGTATTATTTTAGAAGTTCATTTAGTGGCACCAATTTGTGATGTAGAATTTTCAATATAAACTTCATGTTTTGTTGAATATGCTATCCGAACCGTCCGTGGAATAAAAACGATATCTGAATATCTATTACAATGCATTTGCACAAACGTTCTTTTTACTTGTGTCTTACAGAATTAAAATCTACGTAGTATCATTCTCGATGCAGTAAATTTATTTATAAGTTTTCAATTGAACCTTCTTCCCATCCCTCCGTGCCTTTCCCCTCATTTCCCTGGGAAATAATCACGCAAATGGACCTGCTTTCGCGGTAATTCCCGAGAAAGCCCTTTCATTTGGTCATTGACTTTAATTTGACCTTTTCAATACGCGTCGATGATTTTGCCGATTCATTAAGCAAAAAATGTAATGAAAGGCTGACCTCATTTTGGCATCTTTTTTATTTAGAATTTTCGATTGCATGCACCTATTGAAAGGAGCGTAAACGCACTTAATGAAAATGGTTCGGTGCCTGTTAGTGTTTCCTAAAAATAATCTTAAAGACAACATTTCATGAAAAATAACACTGAATTAGTTTATATCCACCTGAAGCGTGATGACTATTGATATATCAGTAGACATAAAAAATAATTCCGAGTGTTTGAGGAGAAATCTGCGTGACTTCTGGAAGTGATATGGGATATGATTTCAAGCATTTTGCTGCAATGGACATGGGGTCGCAACTTCTTACTAAAGGAGTAATGGTAGCACAAATTTTGATCCTGCATATTTTGCAGTGATCATGGTATGGTAAATTTTCAGGAGCGATTTTGAAATTAAACTACTGTAAGCACGAGTGACAGCATTGAAAGAACGAGAATCGAGCAATCTTATGCACCACCGAGACAACCTTCAGTTTTCTTCAATCGGCACAGGAGCAGCTATTTATCGTTTTCATAGAAACTGATAAATGTGCTGGATTAATTGGTTGCATCGCTATAGCTCCGTAAAATAACATCCCCTTTCACTTCCAGAAGTTACACAGATTCCTCCTGAAACACCCTGTATATAATAATTAGCGTCATGGAAGTTAATAATCTTAGGATGTTTCCCGTTGCCCATTCCTTCACTTGTGCAAGTGAAACGTTTTCCGGGTAAACGTCTTGTGCTTGATTTATTATATATTTTAGCTTCGAATCTTACTGTAGGGGTTATATTTTCCAATATTCCCGCTCACGACTCATTCCATAATTAGTTTGTTTTCTCAAACCAATACATGATAATGACATTACGATTTGCCTACCTTTTTAGTCCCTTCCAGAAGACTATTTCTCGCGACTTCAATCATTTAAGCCATTTCCCAGTCACATGTTTATAGTCTTCAATTGTCTCCCCGGAGCATCCGAAGAACAGAGATTCCAGTATTTTTGCCTCAAATTCCCGCATTGCGAGGTACACTGGTTGAAACGACCTAATAGATGAAACATTTTTAGTTTTGCGGAAAAGTTTCTCTGAAAAATGTATTTTTCTGCTTGTGTAAGGCATGCTTGACTATTTTCATTGAACAGTGCACGTTTAAACGTATAAAATAACGTGCGTAAAGGTAGAAAGCGTATCTGCCGTACATAAATATTTAACCACGCCACTACAAAGCGAAATTACAATTTTAGCGATTGGCACGACATTTCTATCATAGTGCTCTTAATAGTGAGCAGTAATTATGGTGCCGGATAAGGCTAAATCCAACAATAAAACAAACTTTTATTGGCAGTTGCATTTCATTCTTTAAATTATAGAAACCAGACCTGAAAGAAATCTGTCAAACTTCATCCATTAAGAACGTATGCAGAAACATACTTTCGATGAGGTGGAATAAGCTTTGAAATCATACCTCTTCTAAATCTTAAATATAAAAATAATGAGAATACGAGAATGCATGGAATTGCTGAACATGTATGTTTACGATAAATGAAAGAATTGGAGAAGTAATGCAAGAAAAGCAGGAAAAGCTCCTACTCGTCAAAGGTATATTGATATTAATGAAATGCCAAGAGTTGATTCTCCTTCCGGTTACAATGAAAACCTTCACCGGGAAAACCCAAATTGGCTATAATGAATAAAACAAGGCTTTCGTAACAGAATTTGTAATAGAAATCGGAGAACTTTTTGATTATTTTCAGCGTTTACAAAGGGAAAAATAATTTATTCGCACAGGAGCGCTAAGGGCGGCCGAGAGAGCAATATTAATCTTCGACATTGATCCCGTGACACGTTCAAAGCCATTGGTTTTCCACCAATTCCTAATACCATCTCCACGCAGCAATTTCTCATCTCCTGCCTTTAGTTTGATTGTCTCCCTTCCTTTGCTTTTTTTTTCGCCAGGCTGTACGTATCAGGTGTTTTTTGAAGGTGAGAGACTTGAGAATTTGAAGGAGTTTAGATATTTGGGAAGCTTCATTAATCGAGTCGGCGTTGCAGTATGGAGCTCATTAGCCGTACCAATCATGCTGCAAAGGGCAATAAGAAAAAGGGAATATTCACCTCCAACCACAACATTCGCCATGAAGTCGGGTAACACCTGGTCAGATCATTTGTATGGAGTGTGCTACTTTACAGCAGTGAAACTTGTACACTCGGTGCACCAGATCGTAGACGGCTGATGGCATTTGGAATGTGGTGCTATCCAAGAATGTTGAGAGCCAGATGTGTGGACAGAGTATTACCAACATTATAATTACAGAGTTACCAACGTGGAAGTGCTGAGGAGAGCAGAAACGAGTGTAAGGCTGTGGAAGCTGCTGAAGAAGAGGCGCGACAGCTGGAACCCTTACACTTGTACAGACACGGGAACCTTGTAGTAACAGAGCTGAAAGGCGCCGTGAATGGAAAGAACTACAGAGAAAGGCCCCGGTTGGGCTACATTCAACAGATAATGGAGGACACCGGCTGCCGCTCCTACACGAAAATGCTAACACAAGACAGGAAAAAATTGAATGCTGCTGCAAACCAATTTGCGGATTGATCACCGAAAGAGGAAGTACGCATCGCATATCGTGCCAAGCTGGCCTATATTTGAACACATATAGTGTAACTGGTCACACATCTGAGTGGAATTAATATCTTTATTAGGATTACTGCTGATCTATTCCGAAACAGCGCAGAACTCCGCTTGGATAACTCAACTCAACGACAAATCAATGATATTGGTACCGATTCTGCTTTCAGTTGAAGCCCATGTCTCTTGTACTCTGGATTTTTAAGGAAACATATTTTGCAATTAAAATTTGACGGAACTGTACGCACCGAACATCTCCAAATTAATGTTTTTTAACACGCCCTAAAAAAGCAAATTTGAACTGAGAATTGTAATAACTACGAATGCGTTTTATCTACTTCTCTCATTATTTATTTTTCCTCATTTTGGGTGATTAATCAACTTCAATTAGTATTTTCATCATAAATCAGTTATAGAACCATTATACATACTTCCTTTACAGTAGAATACTTTTTTAAATTATATTTTTCTCATTAAAATATATTCATATTTCAAGACACTCGAGGTTCTTGCTCTATCACAGTGGCTTCTCTATTTTCTGCCATAGGATTAATTAGGTGAATAGGGTGTATTGAAACAGATAAAAAGTATTCTTGAGATTCAAATTTCTGGCTACATATGCACAGATGAATGCGTTTATAAATAAATTAAGTAAGGGATAATCAAAATAATCGTTGCCAAAGTATATTTTTATTAGATCTCCTGATCTGAAATTTTCACGTTTAAATGTTGATGAGCCAAACATCCATATTTTAACCATTCGTATATATTACATCTTAAAATACGGGCAGAAAAGTTACTTCTACATGGACTGAAACTGACGAAGTCCCGTACTTCCTTCTAGGAATTAGATAATTAAAATATAAATACCATAGACCTTCAGATAAAGAAAATTGATCATTACAAAAAAATATACATTAATATTTTGTTACAATTCATAAATCTATATAACAAAAAAGAAATTAAGAGAATTCAGACGTGAATGTCCGTTGCCTTCGGCCTCAATTTTGATTTCATCTTCACCACCGCTATTTTCAGCCCATAGGACACGTGCTAAAATGGTGAGTGAAATAGATGCACCAATGAACATTCGTGATGCGGGTTATCGGTGGCTTTGCTGGATCACCGAACGAAATTACGGATTTGCCTAACGTCTGGCTAAAATGAATATTTCATTTCTCTTCGACCGGCGAATTAGATATTCCGCCGCCGGGCGTCGTGTTAGGTGAGTTACCAGCTCTGGAATGAAGTTGTTTTATATATATGGATGATAGTAAAATATACGCCCGACGACCCCAATCGGTATGGGGAGTCAATATTTATAGCTTCCTCATAGCGCGCATAAGGGCCAGGATTACTTATGCGAATTGGGCGACCATGAAAAGTTCTACAGGGATCTCCCCGCGGTACCCCTCTTAATTTTTTTCCGTCGCTTCTTACCGAGCCAGTGTGTATGTTGATTTTTTCCGCCCGGGAGGAAATAATATCAGAGGAGTGTTCATGTGGAAAAAGAAGGGGATCTTGCTGCTCTCTACTGCGAAGTATCGATTTTCTTTTGAGGTCCCAAACTGGGGCACGCGTATCCCCACCCCATATATCAAGTGTGCGGGGAGGAAGAGTCGGGTGAGAGAGCATGTGAGGGACGGTTAATCTTATGGAAGTTCGGTGGTTTCACTCAACTTAAGGGAATTCGACGAAACTTGCTGGAAGCATTAATTATGTTTTCCTAAAGCTTCCTGAATTTTTTCAAAATTATTTACCGGAGATTTCTCAGGATATTTGATGTGGAAGTGGGCATGGAATTACATGGGTTCTTATGGGAACGCGAGGTGCGAATAGCTTTATTCATCGAAAAGAACGTTTTCTAGAAGATTAAGGAAAACAAAAATAATAAAAATGAAGTATATCAAATGATTTTCATACATTATTCTATTGATGATTTAATTTATTTTTGTTTTTCTTATTCTTAACTAGAAAAAGGTTCTTTTTGATGAATTAAGCTACTCGTACCTTGTGTTCCCATAAGAACCCATGTAATTTTTTGTCCACTTCTCGATCAAATATCTTAAGTAATCTGCGGTAATTTTTTTTGAAAAAAAATCAGGTAGATTTAAGACAACATAAGTAATACTTCCAGCAAGTTTCGTCGAATTCTCTCTTAAGTTGAGTGAAACCACCGAACCTCCTTTATGGCGAGCAGCATGCATTGGCGTCCATTATCAGGTTGTGTGCGCAAATGTTTACGCGATTGCAGGGATCATGGTGGTCTCCGCTTGCGTTGAATGTCTGATGAAGAGATACTCCCGTTACTGATTTGAGCATTGGATGTACACCGTGAGCTCTTTTTTCTGTGCCGAAAAATCGTCGTCCCCCTATTTCCAGATGTCACCTAAGACAAATTCACAAAGAGTCACCACCACTGAGCTCCGTGCCGGTCAGAAATCGTGTCTGGTGATTATGGATTGCCAGATTGGTAGCATGAATAATATTAGTAAGGATCACTCGAAAGGTTTCACAATAATTTGAAAACTATTGGGTGCTAAAAATCCAAGAACTTAGTCGATGGAAATGGCTTCCCGGAATGACACGTTGGAGGTGAAAGGACTTTGATCTACTTTAGGAAATTCACTGCTTAAAATCTGTGTTGTAGAGAAGCATTTTGTACTAGAGTAACAAATTTCAAGCAGTAAATGGCTGTAGTTTGATTTAATTACTTAAGCCTTCAAATACGGAAACCTTGTTTACATTTGTATTTTTCTAGTTAAATTCAAACTAAAACAAAATGATTCCAAAAATATTTAATTCTTTTTGTACATATAATTAAAAAAATACTTGGGTCACATTTAAAACCCTCGATGGTGTGAAACCACCCTCCAAATAATTCATATCAGATATGATCATATGAAAAAGATGATTTTTAGATGGACTATATCAATTATATATTTCTTACATTTATAACTTATTCATTATTTATTTTTAATCGTATACGTACATATTTTTGATTGCCATGCTTTGATGGTGGAGATTAACATCACTGCTTACCTGGAAAGAAAAGGTGTATTATAAATAATGATTTAAAGTAATTTTTTTCTCAAAGCTACTTATCTAGGGTAAGATATTAATCGACAACCGAATTCCGATAAGTTACATTTTACAATAAGTAACTATTGGCTGGGAAAATATCTCAGTCGTAGATACCATTTCATGAGCATTCTCCAATACGACTGAATTGTGGGAAATTCAGGTTTGTGATTGCACGAAGCTTTGTGGAATTTTATGAACGGAATGCTTTGTTGTGACCTGTATATGTTCTGCCTTTTGCGGTACACATGTGCAGCATCGGAAAACCAGATTTTACAAAACTATGTTCATTAAGTCGCATTGGGAAATAACGGATTCCGCTCCCATTTTATGTAAAATGCGTAGACTCTAACGAGCTATTTTAATAAATACTTTGGATCTATAAATAGATGTCATTCTTGTGCTTCATTCTACGAATCCTTGGTAATTTGACGCCTTCACGTGAAAATAAAATGTGCAATACTCAAAGCGCAGGTAATAAACAATAATGTAATGTAGCATTAATAGAAGCGCTGTCACCTAGCATGACCCCATTTTAATTTTTAAAAGTAGAAGAAATGAAAAATTAGTCAGATTGCACCGAGTGTATTCCACCCTTTACGCCCTGAGGTAGTGGCAGACTTAGATACAGAGACACGGATATGATGAATTCTTTATCTTGGAAAAAAATTCGTCGAGACTTTACTGAGCAAAGAAGAATTATGATTATGGGATAATTATGATTATTAAAATAAATGGATTATTCCACATTTTCCATTTCACGGCAGGAGTTTTTGATAATTGACTGAATTTTGATAGATTTGAATGAACTTAATAGCTAGAAAAGTAAACCACAGAAAGGACATAGACAATATCATTACATTTTTATGTCAAAATTATATGTGTACTTTGTCCAGTCATTTGCACGCGTTTCACGAAATTTATTCGTTGCTCATATCACGTGTTTTTACTATCGTTTAAAGAAATTAATTATTGTTATTGGCTCATCAGCAATAGCATGATTTTAGTTCTGAAACGTACATACGTGATTTTGTAATTTACCCTCTGCCATTAAAATTTTCGAGGCAAAATATATCGTAAACATTTTTTACTATTTAGAAAGAGTTTTGTGCGCCGTTTATTTCATTGTGCAGAATATCTGGGGGAAATGGCGTCATTTTGTAACTTCATCATAAATCCCCCTCAACCATTGTTTTCTCTCATCATCCACGGTATAGATTGTCTTCCGGGCCCGAAAAGTTTTGCCCTGCAGAAACTTAGTGAAGAGATGGTCAGAGTTGTTTCCTCTGTTGGCTGTCAAGCCCCTCAAATCCAATATCCATCCAAGCTTCTCAACTAGCTAGCTTCGAAAAACGGTTATTGGTGCTAAGCTATCCATGTTTTTTCTTTTGTAAGACCAACTATTACATTAACTTCAAGCAACCAGCTTGAGATATTGTATAATATGATGCATTAAATAGAGGAAATCCATATAAAAATCTAAAGCACAGGATAAATTGACAGGTCTATGTTAATTACTTATTTGAGAACTTATTATGTACACTTTGCATATAAAATACACAACATGATATTGGAAAAATTGATAATAGGATATTCCTAAATGTTCGTTAGATGGGTCAACACTTTGCACAAGCTTACTCATGCGGGCGAAAAGCATTGCACGCTAAGATCATGAACGACATAATTTGTCTCAAATTGATCGTTGTAAACTAATAAAAAACACATCATTGACCAAAGAAGTGAATGGTTACGATATTGGTGAAGCATTAACGGACAAGTCCTTACGATTTCAATTAAAGAGCCTTGAGCCTATCCGGGGGTGGGGTCATACGTGTACGTACATGGAGAAATTATGTAACCTATTTTTAGATTACGTTTGAGTTGAGTTTACAACCTTCACATATCAATTTTTTAAAGTATTTTCCTTGAACCTCCTAATAGCGAGTTCAGTCGTTGGGCGATAAAATTCTAGCAAACAATTAGTCAAGTATATATATCTCGTTCCAATTATTTCTTTTGGCAGTAACTTTCATTAGGGAAGAAGCTTTACCTAAAATATCATATACGCCACCTGCTCAGAATACCTTTTCATCGAGCCCCCCTTTCCGAATGTCACTTATTGTTAGACATAGTATACCACATCAGCCATAAGCATAGCTGAAATTTTAGAGAGAAAGACACGTAAATGGACAATTATAGCAAGATGAAAGGTACCGCACGTGTTTGAAAGAAAACCTAGCCAGGATTTGGCATTGATGGAAAGAGTTTTTCACCGGTGAACAGCATTCACTGCATGACTCTGACGCGAGCTCCATAATTAACAATGTGTGAAGTGAACGAACGAAATTGGTATTTCGGGAAGTAGAGCATCATTTTCTGTCTGTTTTGGTCGTTTCATCTCTTTGTTAAAGAAAATCATATCTCTCTCGTATTTAGCCACCTCCAAATCAAGCCAAGAGTAGATATTGTGAACTATTTTTTCCATCCAGACGGAGTTCAAGATTACAACTATAGGCAACGTGTACAAGTTTCGACTACTTTTCAAGTGAGCCATGCATATAAAAGTCATGGAATTAAAATATGAACAAAAACTCCTTATTAGTCAAGAGTCATGGGAAAATATAAAGTTATAGATAGCGCTTAAGACTAGAAACATAAATCGCTTGTTAAGGGAGCGTAAGAGTCAGGGCATTCAAGGTATGGCTTTGTTATGAAATTTTACGTAATAAATTTATCCCAATGTGTCCCAATATCCCAATATCCCAGCTTTGCATTTCAAATTGCTTGGTCATAAATTTCGTCAATTGTGAACTGCATGGTGAAAGAGTAAGAAGGTAAATGTATTGTAAGGTTGACATCCTAGGATTACTAAATCAATAGAAGAACAAAGTTTCTACGTTAACAAAGGCTGTTCGGGTACTCCAGCGGATAAATTCCTCTATCGCTGCCGACGTTTTGATGAATGAGTCCTGAGGATGATGGACGACTCATTTATCGGAACGTCGGCAGCGATGGAGGAAATAACCCGGTGGAGAAACCGAACAGCCTTTGTGAACTGCATACGCTGGAAAACATCAGATCTTTCTTCGTCTTATAAATTCTTTCAATGGAAAACACTACTTCTACTAATTTTTCAGTAAGTTTCCACTTGAGGTATATTACAACAAAGAAAGTAGGTAGTCGCGGTGTTTGTCCTGCTGCAAAATAATCATTGCAGCCTTATCGTCAAAAAAAGGAAATTATAAATGGCAATGGAGGATTGGTAATATGAACTAAGTCCATATAAAGTACATTGACATATTTCCCGCGACGCACGTAGTGAAGTTCGGGTGTAGTGATTCTTGAGTCCTATTTCCTTACGATTCCATTTATACTCGAGAGACGCAAATAAAACGCAAGTTGTTTCTCAGAATGTGACGTACGATATACGGTCACCCTATTGACCCAATTTTGAGAAAAAATCCAGGACGGATGTAGAAGCAAAAATAAAACACCGTCTTCAAATCATCTCTACCGAGAAAGGAAAAAAACGAAACAAAGGGAGATGGAGAAAAGGAAAGAGAGAAACTCGAAACTGAAGCACAAAGGCAGTAGTGCGGTCCGGACAATTTTTTCCAAACCCCCTTAAGTCGACTGAAATGGGGACTTCCCGTTTTTATGGAAGTGGAAGAGAGCACACACACTTTGGAAACATTACGTTTCGGTCGCCACGGCGCATAAGGTTAACCTCCAAATACCCCTCTTCTAGCAAAAGGACAATCCGCCGCCGGTTACACTTGCAGCAGCATTAAAAAAAACAAAGGGAAGGACTTCTGCGTTGCGGGGGGAGACAGTGCCTCCAAAATGCGTGTCCAACACCAAAGTATAAAAAAAATGACTGGGAATAAACAAAAATTGGGGAACATTTTCGAAAAAAATGAAAGATGAAGGCACATGGTTCAGTTTTTTTTTAAATTTAAATTCAAAATCGCAATCAGCGTCAAAGGGATGGGGGGGGGGGGACGACGTGAGGATAAAAGTTGGAGGGTGGAATGAATGGTTGAACCGGAGGTGGGAGGTTGTTTGCATGTACGTGGGCGCACAAAACGCCTGCGGGAAGAAGCGCGCTCTCCTCAGGGCAGGGATAAAAAAATAACAAAACATACAGCGAAACAATTGTGCGAGGAAAACATATCAAAGGCATAAGCAGTGCAAGGCGAAAAATCACACATGGCAGCCCGCACGCAGGCATACTAAGAGATGTAAGGTGATTTATTTACTTTTTTTAATTTTCCTCTCCTCAGAAAAACACGCAGAATGATAAAAAGTATCCCTCTCAATTCTAACTAGAATAGATCTCAGCTAATGACGAGACACGGGTATGGAGAAGTAGGTGGTTACAAAGAATGGATAAGAATAGAACGGGAGAAATCGAGGGAAAAAGAAGATGGAAAAATGCCTTCGTTATTTAGGTGAGAACGAGAATCTTTTCGTATCCTCCCATCTAACTCCCCGGCACAAGGAGGGATAAATTGTACATATGCGTTGAAATACAAACTATAAGGCCTCAAGACAATGCAATAGAAGGTTAACAAGTTTGAGAAATATGGTATTTAGTCCAAGAAGCTTATCCTTCGTCTTCATTCCGGAAAAGCATGAATGCGCACTATCAATGCTAGTGTCATAGGCGTTATATGCTATAAATTACGCATGGTGAAGAATGAAATATTAATAAAATAAGAAAGATATAGATTCTTTATGGGTAAAAATTAACTCATTGGCGATGATTCCGAAAGAACCCACTGTCGGAAAGCGCCCGCAGAGGAGAGGTAGAGAATAATGTGCGAATGAGTATGCCAAGGACATTTACAAAAGCGGAAGTTGTTTCACGGGAACGATCGAGCGAAGGAATTATTTGCGCAGGCGAGATGAAGGGACTTAGGTCGTAAAGGCAAATGAATATCTTGTTCAAGGGAAATTGCGTGCATACCTAAATGTTTAAAGATCCCCAAAGAGGTAGAATAGCTATCTTAAAGGAAAATTGATCCCTTAATTCAATAGATGCTGGACTTAATATTTATAGTTATCTCATGATGCCGTTCAAATATAGTAAACGAAAATACCATATGAAACAACCGCGGAACAATCCAGACAAAGGGATATTCTTATTAGGTTCCTAAGTTCCAATCACATGTATTATCCTAATGTGAATCAGAGGAATTATACGGGAAGTAATAATTTAAATTATTATTATCTTTTCAATTATGCTAACAATAAGCAGTTATCTCGTTTTTGGCATTTAATTTGCCATATCTGTCACCCTGTTTTCCAAACGAATATTAGTCACTTTCACTATAACTCGCAGGATAGTTTAAGTTGAATCGTAGTATCATTTAGTACATATTAGTACCACCCAATAAATTAGTTCAGATTGATTTAATATTCGGTTTAGTGGTGCCGCTAATTTAGAAATCCGAATTAGATGGTACTATGAAGGTGACTTCAATGAAACATTTATTTCAATGAATCAGACTTTGTTTTTAGAAATATTGAATTTCAGAACTTGATTGAAATTCAAATTATCACTCGCCCACCGTACTCCAATGATTTCGTGAAAGTAGAAACTACAACACATCCTTAAATATGAAGTTTTCATTTAGTCACGGCCAATTTGCAGAGCTTATGCGGCCCTAAAAATATTCCTGGTTGTTTATTTCTATGGTTTTAAGATGCGATCTAAATAAACGTAAAGAGGGAAAGAAGGTGAGACTGAATAGAGAAAGGAAAGGATGGAAGGTAGGTGAAATGCGTACATGACATTAGGCACGCAAAAAAGAAAAAGTAAGGATGAAATTTTGTAAATGAAAAACTTAAACTTTGTAGTTCCACAATGATATTTTATTTCACGACCCGGGTTTCGACGTGCTATAACGTCATCTTCAGGTTAGACGTTATAGCACGTCGAACCCCGGGTCGTGAAATAAAATATCATTGTGGAACTACAAAGTTTAAGTTTTTCATTTACAAAATGAATAAGTTCCACCAAGATACGCCTGAAACTACCAGTTATAAGGATGAAATGGAGAAACAGTGAAATGATGATTAAAATGATTTTGGAACTAATCATCAATGTTCATCTAATATGAATTTTCCATCCAGAGACGCTCAATTTGAAGAATTGAAAGAGCTATGCGTAAGGCCTGTAGATTGATGCCTGCTGATGATGATAATGACGTACTGCCTTTCAGTAATATTAGCTCCCGTTAATCACGATTATTTTAAGACGCGACCTATAGAAACTCTACGAAAGAAAAATTGAGAATCCGAGTATAGGGAAAGGTGGATGAAATGAGGAAAAAAATAGTGGAGAAACAAGAGAGAAAAAATGCAGTTCCAACGAGAAACCGGAGAAACGGTGAAATAAAGGCGTACTGCGCAAAGACTCAAGCATTTTCTATTTGCGGCCTGTCAGTCATATACTCGCGCATTAATTACGTTGATTTAAAGACACCACATAAAGAAGTTGTTCGAGGAGAGAGAGAACGGTGGCTGAAATGTAGACGAAGCCTTGGTCAAACAAAGGGAAAATGTGAGGCAGTGAGAAAATGGAGAAGTGGTGAAATGAAGAAAAAAATGCGTAAAGAATTAACAGGCATTTTTCTCCCGTACTGGCCAAAAGATGGCAGGGATGTGGACCGAGGGAAAGAAAGAGACTGAGAGAGGCAGTGTGGGAGAAGGGAAGGAGGGTGAGTGGGTAGATAGGAGGCCGCCGGAGAATGTCGAGGGCCGGGGCATTGTACAATTCCGCAGTACACACGTCGACGGCGGAACCCGTCTTTTCAGTGCGGCGGAAGAAAGGCGAAACAAAAGAAAATGGTGCGGGGAAGGAGGGTGGGATGGAGAAAAGGGGGGAGGTGGGAAAACTCCATGGGCAGAACAAAAGGCCATCGCTGTGCGTGCAGCAGAGAAAAGGGAGGACACGAGAAAAGAGCGTAGGAGGAGGAGAATGGGGACAGTGGATATTTTTCAAAAAACGGGGAGAGAGTGGTACAGGGAGAGAGAGATTGGATGAGAATGGGAAAAGCTGCGTAATGCGGAGAAGATTGAGCGAGGGGTAAGCGGGGTTGAGAATGCTTAAAAGGTGGAATATTAAGAACATGAGGGGGCATATTAGGATCATATGAAAGTAAGGCTGGCGTTGAAAGAGAAATGAAATTTAAAGCATAAAATCGGCAAAATAAAAATATCAGTATGGTTCTCATGAGTTTCGATTAATAAAAACTACTACCCTGAAAAAAGGGCGTTATTGAAGGTTTGGAGTAAAATATGTAATTTATAGCAGTTTAGCGTTCTTGACTAATCGTGAATTCTGATTTATAATAAAATCGATAGTAAAAATGATTTCATCTCAAAAAGAATTATCAATTTGGAAGCCATTGCGAATACACTTTTACTACAAATTTATTCCTTTTAAGAATAGAAAGGTTAATTTGTTGCGTCAGTGAGCCTGGGTTAAAACTTTCACTGTTTAAAGCTAAAGGAACAGTTCTAGGTCCCATTAAATTGCAAAATAGTTTTATAAAATGGAATAATTATATTTATTCGCCACGAAAGTTTCAGTTAACAGAAGAAAGAAATTGTGAATCCTTGACAATTTGCTTAGAATTTATGCCGATTGTTTAGTAGAACTTTTAAATAAGTATAACGTTGTTAATTTTTTTCTCACAGATATTGCAGTTTTAAACTTCTATTTTAAACAGGGGAATATAAAAGGGCGCAGGTCCATAAAAACTCAAGGATCTCACTCCTCAAGAGACGCGAAATTAAATTTTGAATAAGAGGTGAGGGGTGCAAAATAAGGACACTTCCAAGCATTAAATGAAGCACTGTAATCAAAAATCATTTCATGACATAAATATTAAGCTCCATGCTAATGTGCTCATATGAATAAATGTTTATCATGAAAGGAAATCCTCATCAGAGATCGACAAGTCAAAATTAAAATATGCAGATTCATACACATTAGGAACTTCTTGACGAGGGGTGTTTACAACATTAATGAAAGAATTTATAGGGAAGTGGAACTTTTAAGGTTAACTCCAACATATGGCCGGGAAACTAATATCAACCTCTCCGATTTTCACACAAGCCGAACACCCCAGCATGTATTCAGCCAGGGATGTAAAGGCGGAGTTCATTAAGGCGTTGCTCAAAGATAAAATAAGATTGGAAAACACAATAAAAATGTAAAAAAGTGATGTTACGTTAAAAATGAAAAACGTGGAGTGAGGAGTAAAAGCGGAGAGTCGGGAAAGTAATACGAGGAAGACAAGAGAGAAGTGATATTTCCGTATTTTCTCCGCAATCTTTGTCCTTCCTCCTTTACTCGACACATCTTCCTTCGTCCGCATCCTCCCTAAGAGACAGAGAAGATATCAAGGAGTGAGATTGTGGAAAAGGGGGTGAGCAAGCTGGTGGAGTTAGGATGTAAGTAGGACGACGTAAGAGGGAAGAGGAGGAGGACGGGATGAGGGAGGAGGAATAGAGGTAAGGAATAGGTGTAGGAAGGAGAGAAAATGGGCGGGGTCGGAAAAGGAATGAAGCTCGTTTGAAATGCTCCTTAAGAGGGCATTAAAAGCACCGCATTCAGAGTGAAGGGGTATGGAGGTTTGGGAGGGAGAGACAAAGGGTGGGAGAGAGGTGGGGGTGCTTCCAGGGAGGGCGCGGAGGGGGTGGATGGCGGTTGCTTCGCATTGCGAGAAGGGCTGCCCGTAACGAGGCGTGCTTTCAATTGCGAGTCGCCGATTCGTGGGGGGGCTATTTCCTCCGCTTCTTCCGAGTCCCTGGAGTACTCCGCGCGCGCTCTTACCCCCTCCCTCTTCCTCGGTGCCGCCCTTTCTTAGGCCTCCACGAGAAACCTCCTTCGTTCTTTCAGCTCTGCGATATTGCAATGCATCGACTTCGATAAGCGATATTCATGAAATAGCGCATTATGGTATAGGCAATTTTATTCTACTCAAAACTATTAATATCGCATTGTTATGGAAGCTGCTAAGCATTTGTGTATTTATTTAAACTCACGGGCACCAAACTGAAATTTCAATTTTGTCTGTTTTACCACCTATAATCACATATCTCTTTCACCTACAGCCTTACTTTCATATGATATTAATTTGTCCTCTTCGGATTTTTATTACTCTACCCGTTGAGAATCAGGCAATCCGTTAAATCAGCTGTAATAGTATTATATCAGGAGAAATGATGTATCATCTGTTGTAGAATATAGAAGAGGTAGGGAGGAAGATCAACGGTAGAGTAAAACAAGAAAATTATGATGAATGTTAAAGTAAGCAGTAATGATGGAAACTGAAAATAAATTGGAGTTGAGAGCTGCAGCAACCCAATTAAATAATAGCAATAAAAATAATTCAGCGTGCTATACGATGTACTTTCGCAAAAAGTGCAAGTCTCTCTGACATCAATGAGAAATACGTATTTGAGAATATGAAGTTGTGTGTCTCACTGACACTATTAACGTGATATGCTAGAGTTGGCAGTCAAGTTTAAAAAAAATAAAAATTGAACGTTAGAAAGTCTCACTTTAGGAAATAGTTGTATTTTGCAATATACGCCTGATATGACTAGTTCAGTAATTTCGAACTCTGCCTTATTAACATTAGTAAATATCACCAAAAGTAGCGTTGTACTTGTATTTTCCCAACTCACTAGGGAAAACTCACAATGAAGTATTTTAACGAATTAATTACAGGTATCACAGAACTTAAGACACAGAACGCGAAGAGGAACCGAAAGACCCCATGCAGAGACATCCTGAGAGACTCTCGGACTCTCTGTCCCACCACTCTCGTATGCTTCCGTCTCTCTGGCGTCATGCTCTTCACAGGTGAGTACCACAAAGTTGTCTACATCTGTAATCTAAAAATGTAGTGCTAGAGTTGACAGGAATGCCACTTGGAGAGATATGCGATATGATGTCACTTAATTGGTTATGCGATTTATTGCGTCCTTGGCGATATTTCAATGTGATATCAAAATTCGAGTATTGCACAGCCCTGTACTTCGTTTCTGTCTATGCATATTTACTTTTCTCTTTTCTTAAACCCCCACTCGCATCTTCTCCTGCTCCCTTCTAGCCTCTCTTCCCCTCTACCTCCTCCGTTCCTTCTCCGTTCATTCTGTCCCTCTTTCATGCCCTCTACCTCCTTACATCCCCTAGGAGAAAATGGCCTTGCGGTGATGGGGCTTTTAAGGGAGTGGGCCAGTTTCTCCCATTCTATCTCTTTCCCTTTCTCTCCGCCAATGCGCGTTCGTTCTCCCATCCTATCTTCCTCAAGACGTGGTTTGCAAGCCCCCTTCCCTCATTCTCCCCCTTCCCGCTTTGGTAGCTCTACCGATTAATGATAAGTCTTTGAATGGTCGTTGAGTCTGATGGTTCCGACGCGTATCGCGCATTAATCCTACTTTTACCTTCCATCCCGTGAGCTGCCAAAAGAGCTTGGGCAAATTTGTTTTAAAAATCAAGCTAAAACTGAGTAGGTACTCGATTCACTTGGTCTGAGTCTGAATGGACGAAGTACTACATTTATTTAGGGCCAAGAAAACAGTGCATGGAAAGAAAATGTAAGCCTTTTTTGTATGCATTAGTACATCTAATAATTGGCACACACATCTTAAGGGCCTAAAGCTTTGCAAATAGCGAGTAAATTTGATGACCGTTTGAAAAAAAAATCCAGAGGGCAATTATAATTTTAGGGTTTCTCTACTACACTAAAACTATTCCATTTTGTACTTAGAAGCATTTGCTCTCCGTTGTTCAATCTTTGTGCTATAATCTCCCATCTTGATTGAGACAACCATTTCATTGTGAATACTGACCTTGACCTGTATAATCCTTAAAAAAAGGAACTCTCTCACGTAACAACCATTACCGTTTTTCGTATCTACGTAACCAGCAATTTACAAAAACTATTTGTCATTTATTAACTTTCCTAGCCCGTGCACTGACAAATTTTAATGGTGGAATTAAATTTCTAAGTTTAGGTAAGTCTCATATTTTTTCAAATGTATGTTAGGGGAGCTATTATTAGAAATTTATCCTAAATTTTTCATTTTTGACTAAAAAAAGCGCATTAATAATGAGTCAATGGATTGAATATTTTAAAATTTCACGCTCAAGTTAAGGCCGCCTAAACTGAAAGGGAATATTGAATATGTTTCGGTAAAATATCTCTATTTCTATAAAAAATGAACTTCTGGCCAGTGTACGTTTAACCTTATCACAATAACTATAGCCAAATATAATGGCTGTGAATATTAGCATCTGAAATTGATTAATTCCTTCATGAAACGTCACAAGCATTCAAATGTATATGAATATAGTGCAAGCTGAAAGAAGAAATGGGAAGATAATGCCATTTTAAACAGCGGAATGCCTGAGAATGAAAATATACATTAAATTTTCTGTTTATTGAATGTGAAGTTCCTGTACGTAAATGTCATGACTCGCGCATACCATTTTAAATGCCACCTAAGTAGTCCACCGCTGAAAGCCACCAGAAATTTTGATGCAGGAGTCGGACTGGTGGGGCAGGTAAATCTTGAGGAGAGCCATAGATGCAGGGCTCAAATGTGGTCTGAGGGCGAGCTGTCTAAGCAGGCACTTCCGTTGTTCTTAGTGGGGCAGCATATATGTACCTTGAAGAGCTCTTTTAGGGTGATGTTGTGGATCCCAGGAGGCCATAAGACCTTTCAAGCGTTTCCCCTAATATGTGGGTTAATATATACCTACGCAAAAAGAATGAAAGTAAAAACGGCGGGTGAGATTCAAAATTATATTAAGGATGTAATATTCTTCAAGGAGCTAAAAAATATTTCGAGAAATAAATGCCAATTACACGACTCACAAAACGCAGGATGTCTATGCAGGTCACTTAGCTAAAGCCTGAATCACACGGTCATTTTTCAGGGATAGCTCCAATGATAGCTCAAGGGATAGCTTAAATGACAGCTCAAGGGATAGCTCAAATGATAGCTCTAGCTATCATTTTTCCGGTCACACGATCATTTTTTCTGTAGGTGCTCGCATCATTGCCGGGAAATTTGTCCCACCACTTTTACGTTTACCGAGCTCGTTCGACCAGAAGTCACATGCGGCGACACAATCGCGATTTGCTTCCCTTCGCTCTGATTGGCTGAACTTCAGATTTTTGTACGTGTTCAAGGACGGAAAAAGGAAAAGGACCAAATGATGAAAAAGATTATGGCAATCCCTATCATTGCCGCTATCCCTGAAAAATGATGACGTCATAGCTGTAGGGAAAGCTATCCCTTGAGCTACCATTGGAGCTATCCCTTAAAAATTATGGAAAAAATGATCGTGTGATTCAGGCTTAAGACACAATAAGCCAAAAATACAAAATCAGTGGGCCAATGAAACTGTTGATTAGCTGACTGCCTTTCCTGATAACTATTGCCTTTAACTGATTATTACTTCTATGTCACTGCCTTTACCGTATCACGTTCTTACTTTAATTAAAAAAATATAATATAATTTGATGGTTTCGTTGATTTTTTTCGTTCCGAAATAGAGACCGGTTGGGTGTCACTAGCCACTGTCCTCCCTGGGTCCCTGCAGATGAACGAACTTACGTGTATATCGAGCCAAACCACCAGTGTTTTCGCGCTACCATCCATGTTGGGCCACGAGCCTGGAGGTGGTTGTCGGGAGAGAAAACCATCATAATAACCCCGCCAGTTAATGTTGAAAAGGCTAATATAATTTTTTAGAGAAGAAAGAAATGTTTGATGCTCACGTTGAAAATTAAGAAGGGGCTTCGCCTTATGAAAATTTTGGTTGGTTCCGGAGGAATTCATAACGCTCGAGCAAAAATATTTCATCTTGGCGGCGAGAAAAAAAATCGCAAGAGAGCGCGTGTTTTTGTCTGAAGGCGGAGGAGCACAGCCGAAGGAAGGAAGGGAGGTTGGTTGGGCTCCAAGAGTGCGAGCGAGAGGGTTAGCGTGTGCGGTCTTTCGCTGCGTTCCATTTTCTGGCGGGATACAAGCGAGAGAGAGAGAGAGACGACAGGGCTTTTCCTTCGAGAGAGAGAGAGTCCAAAGCAGGACGGAGAGGAGAATGGACGGTTTTATTAAACATTCCACAAGTAAGCGCTACCCCCCTCCTGTATTCCTTTTTTCCGAAAAAAAATACGTACACTCGTCTTTTTTCTCATCCCACAGCCGGACAAGAAGCGAATTTAAGCCGTGCATCTGAGGAAGGGAGAGAGCCTGGAGTTTGAAGGGCTGAAGAGAAGCAGCAGAGACGGGGCTGGGCTGCAAGGAGTGAGGTTGAGTGGCACGGGGAGGGGAGTGACGGGGAAATTCTTGGGAAAAGTAGAAAAAGGAGTTGCCTCCACCAAGTGGGTTAGAAGCGTTTCATGGCTAGGGCACCATTTCGTGGGAAGCTCTACTGGACAGCAAGAAAATAAATGGCAAAACTAAAACCGTCTAGTTAGATTTTTCTGTTGCGGCGGTGAGGTTACTTCCTCGTTATTATGAACTGATTACTTCCAAGTTTATTAGCAGTAGCCGAATAATTACCTTCTTCTATACGTTTTGAATACAGATTAGACTCACAGAAGTATTACTAAATTCTTACAATATGACGAGAAAGTTTTCTTGTCGAATGACAGATACTCTGCTCGCATTCAAGCTATCTCACCAGCGTTAGGTGGAGCAAGGACTTGTTTTTGAATTTGTATCATCAAGTTAAAAAAAATTAATGCCCTAAACCCATACCCATCACATTGAAAACTGAGGGTAGTTTTCAAACCCACCACTTAGTAGTTGATGGTGTTGACGGCATATCACCGATTGGCATTATCTGCCGGAGCAACCATAAAAAGACAAGACTGCGAGAATATTCCTTTGGCACATGAACTTTATTTCCGTTCAGTAGTTACACAGACACACACGAAAATACTAAATGTCCCACACACGGGAATGTCGTGCCGCTATACCCAGTCAAGAGAGGTGAAAACGACCCACCTCATTGCCGCTGACAGACAGACTCGTCGAGAGCGTGACTCGGCTCTGTGCGGCCGGGCTACACCCAGCCCTCTTGTGGGGAAATTAAACACCAAAACAGATGAATGGCGGGGGCGCAAGCCAGACTGGCATTCTGCGTTCAACATACCGCCCGCCTCGGAGTGTGACAGCACGACGAAATAAACAACTTTCAATATAAAAAAATATGGCACTGAGATAGCATACAATTCAAAATACAAAATTTAAAAAGCAGTCATTAGCAATAAACAAAAAAAAAATCGCAATTGGCATAGATAAACAAAACAAAAAAAAAATAGTGTCGAGTGCCGCCCGCCATGAGCGACTCAGATTAATCGACTCCCTCCTTTACAGCTGCATAAGCGGATGTGACCTTATCATCCATTGGTAATGGGATGATCTTCACCAAAGGTCTCAGAAGTTCAGAACCAGCTGTCTTAACAGTGACGACCCTGGGTAGCCCATCATTGCCAAGGTGCAGATGTGTAACTCTCCCCAGTGGCCACTTGGTTGGAGGAAGAAGATCGTCTTTCAACAGCACCAGGTCATCTACCTTAATGGAGTGGTTCGACTTCAACCACTTCCTTCGCTGCTGCATATGATGCAGTACCTCTCTAGTCCACCTGTGCCAGAAATGATTACGCATTAGAGAGATCAGTTTCCAACGAGAACAACATGTTTGAGACAGATCAGTGTCTAGATATGGCTCAGGAGGAGCAATCAATGAGGAACCTATTAAAAAATGCCCAGGCGTTAAAGCGACCAGATCATTGGCATTGGTACTAATAGGACAGAGTGGTCTCGAATTGAGACATGCCTCTATTTGGGCACTCAGGGTGGCGAGCTCCTCAAAGGTTAATCTAGTGTTCCCTAGAACACGCTTAAAATGAAACTTGAAACTTTTTACACTCGCTTCCCACAACCCACCAAAGTGAGGAGCCCTTGGTGGGATGAATACCCATTTTGTACCATCTTTTGCGACTTCATTTGCGAACTCAGTACAAAGTGTAGAGGTAGCATCAAACAAGCGTCGCAATTCTGCATCAGCTCCATGAAATTGCGTTCCATTATCGCTGTAAATAACACTGCAATGGCCACGTCGAGCTGCGAAACGACGATAAGCTGCTAAGAAAGATGCAGTGGTACAGTCCGATACGACCTCTATGTGTACAGCTTTAATAACCATGCAAATGAATATAGCTACATATCCCTTATAACTCTTATGTCCGCGACCCTTTGAGGTGCGTACGGCTATTGGGCCAAGGTAGTCTATCCCAGTATGGCTGAAGGGTCTCACTACGTTTACTCGAAAATCGGGAAGGGGTGCCATTTGCTGCTGGAACGGTTTCGAGGAAAATCTCGCACACCGGACGCATTGACGTGACACTTGATAAGCTAACTGCTTTCCTCTAACAATCCAGTACTGACGATATAAATGACTAAGCATTAGTTGAGGACCCCCATGAAGCGTCACCAAGTGCGATTCTTCCACTAAAAGTCGAGATATAAAAGAGTCCTTTGGAAGTATGAGGGGATGTTTCTCATATTTGTTCAAGAACTGAGAATTTTGCAAACGTCCCCCAACTCGTAGTAGCCCTTTCTCATCAATGAATGGCAGAAGGTAACGAAGTGGACTTCTTCTTGGAAGTTGTTGATCTCGGTGAAGGCAAGAAATTTCTTTCCCAAAACTAGCGGACTGAACTAACCGGAAGAGGGCAATTTTCCCAGCTGCACGCTCTGCCTCCGTTAATGGTCCGTATATCCTGTGATCTTGTACGGAGGTTGCATTGTACTTCCATCTGAGACAGTAGGAAATAATATTAATTATCCTCTTAATAGAAGAAAACTTTTTAAAGTATGATAAAAATGGTTCATCTTGGACAGTAACCGTGGTGTATGACGGAGCGCGTTCCTCTTCATTGGTGCAGAATTCATCGTATGGCAAGTCTGCTAATACGTGTTCTTTAACTAACCAGCACTGACCTTTCCACCAAAGATTAGAGTCTTTCAGCTGCATCACAGTATAACCACGAGTTGCGCAATCCGCAGCATTGTCAGACGAGCAAACATGGTGCCAAGTAGCATTGGGCAAAGTAGTGATGATTTCGCTGACACGGTTGGCTACGAACGGCTTCCATCGGGAAGGATGTCCTCGAAGCCAGGCAAGAGTGACTTTTGAGTCGGTCCAACAATGGATTGCAGCTGGACTCGACGGCAGGTGACTGGTCACTAGAAAGTTAATGGTTCGCGTTAAAAGAAGAGCTCCGCATAATTCTAGCTTAGGAAGGGTCTGTGTCTTGATCGGCGCTAACTTTGTCTTGGCTAGGATCAGAGATGATTTGTTGCAGCCGTCATCTGAAAAGACTACAATATAGACAGCGGCAGCGTAAGCTCTTTCAGACGAATCTGAAAAACCATGAAGTTCCCACTTTGATTCTTGTACAGTTTTGAACCAACGTGGTATCTTTATCTCTGATAATTGCGGCAGTTGGTGTCTGAGATCATTCCAGTGAGCTAACATGTTTCCATGTATAGGAGAATCCCACTCAAAGACTTGAATCAAGAGGTTTTGCATAAATATCTTGAAGTGAATGAGAGAAGGTGCAAGCCAGCCCAGTGGATCAAAAAGTCGAGAAATCTCAGAGAGAATTGAACGTTTTGTTGTGACTAAGGAAGCTTTAGGTAGAACTACTTGAAAAAAGAAATAGTCCTCTCCAGGAATCCAATGCAGGCCAAGGGTAGACACAGCATCTTCCAGATTAATCGGCATCTTTTCTCCTTCCATTGTGATCAATCCTTCCAGCAGTTCCACCTGGTTGGCCGCCCATTTGTCTAGAGAAATACCAGCGCTTTTTAGCATGTTAATGAGCTCATTCCTCGTGGATAGAGCGTCAGAATGATTATCCGCTCCAGAGAAAATATCATCCACGTACGTTTGCAGTTTGATTGCTGTCACTGCACGAGGATACTGGTGTCCTTCATCTTCCGCTAGTTGGTGCAATGTACGAATGGCTAAATACGGAGCAGAAGCCGTTCCATACGTGACAGTCTTCAAGCGAAAGTCCTGGATTGGTTGATCAGTTGAAGAACGCCATACTATTCGCTGCCAGTCCGTGTCTTGGTGATGCATCCAAATCTGTCGGTACATTTTTACAATATCCGCAACAAAGACCACCCGTAGATAACGCCAGCGAATAATGATTGCCGTTAAATCCGATTGAAGCTTCGGACCAGGGAACAGGCAATCATTCAGCGACAGACTATTGCTGCACTTTTGAGATGCGTTAAAAACTACACGGATTTTCTTCGGACTGCTTGACTTAAAAACACCATGATGAGGCAAATAATAGGTAGATTCGCAATGCGACTCATCTGGTGGTACAGGTTCCATGTGGTTCAGTGTTAAATATTCGTCCATAAACTTTTTATATTCGTTGCCAAAAAAGGGATTTGAAAGGAACTTCTCGTTCCGCAGAAGGCAGGATACAGCGATGCTACGTGCGTCTGGAAAGGATGATAAACGCGAAAAAGGCAACCTTACTTCATAGCGGCCATCATCAGAACGAACAAGAGTTTTCTTATAGTATTCTTCGCAGGCATCCTCTTCTTCGGATAGAGGGGTTGTGTCCGGCAATTCCTCCATTTTCCAGAAACGACTAATGGCCTCGATCAACGGAGAATCACTGAATGTATGAGAGCTGACCACTTGAGGAACATCAGAGAAGGCATTAGTCGGTCCAATGAGAATCCACCCTAGGGCTGTATTTTGAGCGACAGGTGAGTTGATTGGCCCCTGATGAAGTCCAGGTTTCAATACTGATGCGTAAACATCAGCACCTAAAAGACAATCTATTTGGGCTGGAGTACCAAATTGAGGATCTGCAAGTGGCAAATTGTATACATGATCCCAGTTGTGTTTGAGTACCTTGTTGGTGGGAAGGAACTTTGTAATGTTCTTCAGCACGAGAGCAGAAAAGTTAAGGAAAAACTGTTGGTCAATGGTGGATTTCAAAGTGAGGTTAACACTGCCTTTAGGCTCCACTAAAGGACCCATCCCAACACCCTGCACAGATACAGTGGCTCGAGTGCGGGATAGCCTAAGTAATTGCGCTACACTCTCACTAACAAATGACGCCTCAGAGCCAGGATCCAGCAAGGCTCTAACTGTAATGGTGGCTCCAGATGATCCTACCAAGACTACCCGGGCAGTAGCCATTAATATAGTCCTTCCAACCGATGACGTGTTGACTGAAACTGAAGATGCAATGCTTGGGGCTTTTGATACGTCAGCACATAACTGTCGAGGGTCTTGACTCTTTGGAGGATTCTGATGGACAAGCCTATCCTTATGTAACGTCGTATGGTGTCTTTCTCTACAAATCAGACAGGATCCTGAAGAAGGACAGGTTGATGCAAAGTGTCCCTTACGTAGACAATTTCCACAAAGTTTAGCCTTTTGAATAAATTCGATGCGTTGACTAGAAGGCATATTATGGAATTTGGGACAATGTCCCACAAAGTGACCATTTTTGCAAAGGTCACAAGGTCTTTTAGTGACAGGGGTGTGGGACATGTTTGAATTTATAATCCTTTGGCCTTTAAACTGACGTGAACTTCGACTAAAAGTTTCTGAAATGTTCTCCGATCTGCTTGCATCAAGTGATCGAGCGCGATTTTCTAGAAAGTCAATCAGCTGCTTGAAAGACGGGAAGGCAGAAGATGCTTCTTGCGATATCTCCCAGTCTTCTCTGGTCACCGGGTCCAATTTGCGTCCTATTAGATGAACAAACCACAGGTCCCAGCTCTCGACAGGGCAATTCAGGTCTCGCAATCCCTGGATGGCCTCCTCTGCGACATCCAACAAGCGATTAATATCTGAAACTGACTTTCGTTGGGATGCCTTTACAGATATTAATGCCTCCAGATGAGTTGATAGACGAACGCGAGGGTTGTCGTACCGGCGACATAATTTCTCCCATGCTACGTCTAAGTTACTCCCAATAATCTTCATCCCCTTTAATCGGTTTGCAGCAGCACCTTCTAAGCTGTTTATTAGATGTTGAAGTTTTACTACAGAGGACAAGGAAGGATTGTGTTTGATAAGTGAACAGAACAACTCTTTAAAGGACTCCCATTCCTGCTGTTTCCCATAAAACTTAGGTATAGTTAACTTAGGAGTGCAACACAGAGGTGTTTGAGCATGGGTACTGGCTCCCTCTGGTAGATTACCAGGGAGGGAGGTTCCTTCAGAAAGAACACTGGTTAGTCTTTCTATTTCTTCCATAATATCGCTTTTAGCAAAAATATAGGCTTGTTCCACGTTTAGATACCAATTTTCAGAAAAATAAACGTTAGAAGACAATTGCTCCTCATAAGCTGAAAGCTCAAGATGGCGCTTAGAAAAGTTTAGCCAATAGCGGCCCAATAACTCAAGTCTTGCTTGCCAAACACCCAAATTCAATTTTTTAACACCAAGCTTTTTGGAATTTTCCATGAAACTTAAAATTAATTTACCCTCCGCAACTTGCTGATCTATTAGTTCGGCCATGATGGCGGTAGATAATTGACAGAATAATTAGTGCTTATACTTATCTAAATGATACAGAGCCGAACAAATGGACCGAGGAAGCAACCACTATACGACGACTCTCCCGGCATTCATGAACGACTCGAAGACTCGTTCACCAGGATAGATGATCCGAAGAGATGACCACAGCACGGCGACCTCTCACGGCAGGCAGGAACGACTCGATGACTCGTTCAACAGGAAAGATGATCCGAAGAGATGACCACAGCACGGCGACCTCTCACGGCAGGCAGGAACGACTCGATGACTCGTTCAACAGGAAAGATGATCCGAAGAGATGACCACAGCACGGCGACCTCTCACGGCAGGCAGGAACGACTCGATGACTCGTTCAACAGGAAAGATGATCCGAAGAGATGACCACAGCACGGCGACCTCTCACGGCAGGCAGGAACGACTCGATGACTCGTTCAACAGGAAAGATGATCCGAAGAGATGACCACAGCACGGCGACCTCTCACGGCAGGCAGGAACGACTCGCTGACTCGTTCAACAGGAAAAATGAGCCGAAGAGATGACCACAGCACGGCGACCTCTCACGGCAGGCAGGAACGACTCGATGACTCGTTCAACAGGGAGTGGGGCAATTTGACGACTGGGTGCGACGAATAGCATGCTCGTCGAATACTCAAAGCACGATTAATCAAAGCACAATTAATCACGGCACAACCAATCAAGGAACGGAATTAGTATTTAAGTAAGTGTCAGAAAAGGCTGGAACGATCTTACCGCAGTCTGAGATGGAAACCACGCTCTGCTACCAAAAATGTTGACGGCATATCACCGATTGGCATTATCTGCCGGAGCAACCATAAAAAGACAAGACTGCGAGAATATTCCTTTGGCACATGAACTTTATTTCCGTTCAGTAGTTACACAGACACACACGAAAATACTAAATGTCCCACACACGGGAATGTCGTGCCGCTATACCCAGTCAAGAGAGGTGAAAACGACCCACCTCATTGCCGCTGACAGACAGACTCGTCGAGAGCGTGACTCGGCTCTGTGCGGCCGGGCTACACCCAGCCCTCTTGTGGGGAAATTAAACACCAAAACAGATGAATGGCGGGGGCGCAAGCCAGACTGGCATTCTGCGTTCAACAGATGGTTACAAAAATTGAAAGCAAATACAGTTACATACTTAAGAGTAATTTAAGGCATGGGGAGCTGGAAATAGTTGACGAATGGGATTCACAGAATTCATTGCACAGAAAATGGGATTCCTAAAAGTTCTATGAAAATAATGTTGCTCTTATAAAAGTTCCACAATATTAGAACCTTTATTTTAAACTCAACAAATTCATGAATAAGTCAAAGAAAAATTGCAATGGTTAGTTTAAATTTATGTACTACAACCGAGGTTTTGTGATGCAAATATCATCTTCTACCATCTTCTGGAAATGAGAATAGTAACCAACATAAATACTCCAACCCTACTATTCCTTCTTGCTCACTGAGGTATTACACTGCATATAAGTTCGCACATTATTTATTCAGCCGAAGATGATGTAGAATATCGATAGCTGGGTTGTAATAAATTTATTTGAGTGGAACTCTGCAATTTCGTTGGCTTATTCATCACGCCTGAATTGGTTCGACACATTCAGCTATATTTCTTCTGCACCTCGAAACCCTCGTCTTCAATGGAAGAGCGTTACTTCTTTCTGTCCACAATGATTTGTTTTGCTAAACTTAACCTTTTTTTACTATATTTATTTTTGTTACAATTTTGTTTGCTCTTCCTCGGTATTTTAAATTAAAAACGATTAATGTTTACAGTGAGAGAGTCGCTTAATTCAAGTCCTGTAAAATTGAAATAGCTGCAGAAGAGTAAGTGTTTCGTAAATGTTTGTGTGTTTGGCTCTTCCATTTGAGAACGCAAGGCTATATTTCATGAGCATCCTACAGAGTAGCTATGTAACTGTTAATGTAGGGTAAACGAGGAATCCGAGATTGAGGAAATGAATTAAGAACTTTAGCAATGCTAGCTCTTGATAGCTTTCAGTACCGCAAACTTAAGAGCTATCAGCACTAAATCTCGAGAGCATACATTCCTTGCTCCACTCCACCGTCTTTACTCCGATATGGTGGCCTTAAGATGTCATTCAAAAGTCATGAGGCCTAAGAACCTTCAGATGATAGTAATCATGAGTCTTTTAACGCTAAGATTGAGTAACTGCAGCGCTCCATTCCTTCCCTATCCCATACAAACTTTATTTCCCTGTTGTTCTTCTTCCCCAGACCTCTTTCCCAAGGTCCCAGGTATCTGACCTTGGTCTTTCCAGGGGAATTTCGCCTCAATTCCCCTTGGAAATGTTTATAACATCTACATCTACATCTACATATTACCCCGCAAGCCGCCTCAATAGGCGTGTGGCGGGGGGTGTTAGGACACCAGCCGCTTAAAGATAAAAAGGAAACGCTCTAATGAAATTACGCCTAGCATTTATTGAAGTCCCTTATTGTTCGGGGGAAAAACGAATTCCCATACCTATCCGTTCGGCAAAATATCTCTCTTAATTTATCGTTTCTGTCGGACCTGGAAATATAGTGGGGTTCTAATATGATGTTCTCCGTGTCGCTCTGAAAGATATCTATTCTCAATTGTTCAACCAATCTAAGCCTAGCGCGCAGCCTCCGAGTCTCTAGCGGTTCCCAGCCTAATTCGTTTAACATCTGTGTAACGCTGTCAGTACGCCCGTAGCTGTTTTTGACGAATCGCGCAGCTTTCCTTTGTATTTTATTAAGTTCCCGGACTAAGTCTTTCTGCACCGGATCCCATATGCTCGCTGCATATTCAAGGTGTGGCCGGACGAGTGCGAAATAGCACCTCTCTTTTACTTTTTCATCCGAAAATCTTCCCACAATACGCTTGACGAATCCTAGCTTCTTCAGAGCTCTGCCACAAATATTTCTTATATGTGCTCCCCACGATAGGTCCGAAGTTATCGTAACTCCTAGATACTTCACCTCATCTGACGCCTTTATGTTAACACCATCCACAGCATATACATGGGAATAGTTGGACGACTTCCGCAAGAAATGTACCGCCGTGCATTTGCTCAGATTAAGTTCGAGTCCCCACTCTTGGATCCACACATGAACGTTGTTTAAATCCGATGATAGAGTTTCAAAGTCAGAGTGATCACTAATTTCACGATAGATGACAGCGTCGTCGGCGAATAGACGTATTTTACTGCTAATTCGAGAGCATAGATCATTTATGTATATAATGAACAAAAGGGGTCCGATCACGCTTCCTTGCGGGACACCTGATGTCACTTTAACGACATCAGAGCTAATTCCGTCAAGAACTACCTTTTGCTTACGATCACTCAGAAAGTCGCGTATCCAGTTTACTACTGTTTCGTTTAGGCCGCATGACTGTAATTTGTATAAAAGTTTGTTATGAGGTACCGTGTCGAAAGCTTTCTTAAAATCTAGAAATAATGCGTCAACTTGTCTTTTCGATTCGCCAGATTTGAGAACGTCATGAAGAAAGAGCGCGAGTTGTGTTTCACATGATCTACCTTTCCGGAAGCCGTGCTGAGAGCCATGGAGGACGTTACGACTGTCCAGGAACGTCATGATATTGCTAACGATGATATGTTCGAGTATCTTGCCTATAATCGACATTAATGAAATTGGTCGATAGTTCCCTGGGTCGTGTCTGTTTCCCTTTTTGAATATCGGTGTAACGATTGCAATTTTCCAGTCTAATGGTATCTTTCCTTCAGACAATGACTTCTTGAATATTATGTCTAAGAACGGTGCGATCTGTGGCGCTAACTCCTTGAGGACACGCGCGGGTATTCCCTCCGGACCCGGAGATTTACTATTTTTTATCGACTGTAGCTGTTTAGTTATCCCATCACGTTGAATAGTGATTTCTTTCATCGGTTCCTCAGTGAATTGTATTTCAAAATTACATGCAGTATCGTCTGTGGTGAATACACTTTTGAAGTGGGAATTTAACGTGTTAGCTTTGTCAATATTTTCGGTGACAAGTTTGCCATCATTATCAAATAACGAATCTACGGTTGAAGATTTTCCCTGAAGCTCTCTCGCATATGACCAAAAAGATTTCGGATTTTCTTCGAGTAATTCGCCAAGTACTTTTTTCTTGAAATTTAGCAATGCAGAACGCATTGATTTCTTAGTTTTTGAGCGTTGCGCAGCGTAACTTTCTTTTGCTTCAAGTTCCTTCGATTTGTCACCTACCGTAGTGAACTTTTTAACCAAGTTGTACAATTTTCTCTGTCTCTTAAGGTCCCTCCTAACATCGTTGTTATACCAGCGAGGTTCTTTACTGTCGCATTTCAATTTTTGCGGAATATATTCGTTGATTCCCCGTCGTAGAATTTTTAAGAAATATTTCCATGATTCATCAGTGCTTTTATCCTCAGTTTTAGCTACGAAATCCGTGTACGAATCATTAAGCATCTCGCCAAATTTGATGAAGTTGCATTTATCAAATAAATAAATATTGCGTTTTGGTTTTACAGCTGACTCTACTTCAATGTCAATATGAGTAAGGAAGTGTACACTGTGTTCGTTTGCGCATGTTACTTCATAGATTCCGTACTTCTTAGGCTCTTTTTTGTGATTTATCTTTCTTATAGTTATAATTCTGAATACAAATTGATAATTCCTCAATGAAGAGTTTTCCACTGTTTTACGATGGCTGCGAACAGTACTTTTTTACACTTCCTCCTTTCTAATTTTGCTCGTCTATTTTATTTTCATCATTCTTCTCCAGCAGAAACCGATGAACATGTAATATTGACGGCTTTAAGCATTCTGAACATCAACTGATACCAAAACAGATCTCCTCTGTTCTTGTGATGGTCGCGAATTGTACTCACGCTCATCTCGGGGGATTGAAAGTGGTCATGGCAACGATACACCAGGAGGTGACACCGAAATCGATTTATTCCTTCCATTCCTCCACTGAGTTCAAGTCTACGACGAGCACAAGAGGGAATCGAACCTCAATCCTTCACAAGCACGTTCACACGAGCTCGCTTCGGATAATCCCCATGGCAAACTCGAGAGACATATGCACACTCACGAATTCAAGGATTGAGAGGGCTGAGAAGTGGTAAACGAACAAACATGACCTCTCGGAGTGACGTTCCTCTGCATTCGAGGCAAAGCCTTAGGAAATTAAAGCAACGAAGTGACGTGCATTAAAACCCTCCGGAGCACAACCGCAAGAGAGAGGGAGAGAGACGAGAGGGGTGGAAAAAAGATAAAAATGTCGTGCGCAACCGTGAACCCCTTTTAAAGGGTACAGACGTAAACTTGAGGGTATAGCGGCGCTGGGGAAAGGGTAAGGAGTACGGGGAGGAGCTGGCGCGCTGTCTTTTTGTTTTTATTATTTTTTAGGGAGAGACGCGTCTCCGAGAGCTGTCGGAAGTTGGAACTCGGCGGTGGAACGATCTCGCTTCCGACTTCTCGGAGGAAGAGGGGCTAGTAAAGAGGAAAGTGGTGGTGAAAGGAAAAAAAAGAAATGTGAGCGAAAATAAGGAGTCTTTTCTTTTTATCTTCGTCACCATCTTTCCTTTATTTGCATTACTTCCCTCCACGTCTTCTTTTTTTATTATCGGAATCTTCTCGTGTCACTTACATATTATGCCTCCGAGATGCCGTTAGCCCACTGATAGCTTTACATAAGGGTTTTCAGGTGTAAAACCACCTGATTGAATGTGAAATTACTTATTGCTAGTAATATTTCATATGGTATTGCTAATTATTCCTCAACCAGTTTCTTGCCATTGGGTGGTTATCAAAACGTTAAGGTCTCCACTCATTCTCTTTTCAGCAAATAAATCTACCCTCATAATTTGCTTCATGAATTCCAGCTCTGCTCAAAAGGTAATAGAACCCATAAATAAAAAGAAAAAAAAGACGTCTCTTGATTATAATCGAATACGTCGAAACTAGTCTGGGGAAAATATACTGTGTGGAATGTTACTTATGGATTTCATATTTTATCTGGTGGTTTAGCCCTTTAGAAACTAGATGGAAGTACAAAAATACTTCTTAGGGAAATAAGAAACACGAAAGGGGTCTGGGGTCTGGAGGAACATTTACAACCTGAAAAAAGTTAAAAAGGTTAATTCTCAAACACATTCCTCGAAATTAACCTAACGTTCATCCTATGAATGGGAGACGAACCCGCAGGCTCAGGGAACACTAACTGCATCATTCGCCAGGTAGCACGCATGGCTTCCCCCAAGTATTTTTGTACCTAACCTGTCACTCCTTTCTTCATCCTCGCGAAGCTAGCTAAGACGAGCTGGAGGCGAGACTAGCTTTTATTATCCCTTCGGTTCATTGCTCACGAAATTCCCGTATTCAATGGCGCTTAATAAAAATCCCACATCTGGTTGTAGCTGGTTCTCCATTTTTTGCGCCTTTGGTGGATGCATCCTTCTTCTGGTCCTATCTGCATAAAATATGCCACTTAAAAATACTCAGTACCCTCAGTGCTTTCGTTTCTGACTTGAATGTGCTTAGAAGTAGAGACACCGAAGGAAGAAGGAGAGGCATGATGTGTGGGAATAGTTAATTAGCGGAATATGAGAGGGAGCGATGGAGTGGTTAGACGGTGGAAATTCCCTCCTGCTTTCGAGCCGAGATAGAAACTACCAAGTTATCTCTTCTAATCTATAAATAAGTGGTTCTTAACCCTCCGGAGGCACCTTAACTCTCCCTCACTATGGAGCAATTTTACCCTGTCTCCCATAAAATTACTTTATACGTTCTCTTAGCTAATTTTACCCGACAAATGCACCATGAAGAGAAATGCACTAGTGATTCTCAAAGGGTTATTTTTTCTACTGTGCAAAAGATGCTAGTGATTACCTAAAAAATCCTTGGTGCATAATTATTCAAATAGTAGTGTTTAAAAGTTCTTCTTTCATTAAATTAAAAGTTAAAAATTCTTTATGTCATGGTTGCACTTATAAGCAATTTAAATTATGCACGGCCAAAAACTACTTATTAACAAGTATTTTTCACGACTGACTAAACACTTTATCCAGGATTATGTACTTTTGTAAGCTTGTTAGAGCTGATTTGATTAAATATTTACGTGAATATCAAGACTTTCAATAGGAATATAGTTTTTAATCTTTTTAAATTTTTATTCGCAAAACATTTAGTACAAGGAAAAACTTAGTAATAGTATGAAAAACTCAGCCAGGGTTGTGCTATGAAAAATGGGACGCAATGATGTTTCCTACTGGTATGTCGACCATCTTACTCTTGGTATCATCTTTCAAAAATAGAAATGCGGAACGAAAAATGACAGACGAGTGTTTACGAGGAGTGAGACTGACAGCGACCCAGATTTATGGTTACCTACATTTCTTCACAAATGGAATTTTTGGTAATCTACCAAGGTGCCTTGACCGATTTACATTGCTCTATCGGAGAGAAATCCATCTCGATGTGACGATAATGGTAATTGAACGCCTAAAAGGAACTTTCCAAAGGAATTCGACAAAAATATCGGGTGATATGGCCGTCGGAATTGGAATTCCTTGGAGAGAAATTCCGGTGCGGAAAATCCAGCATTGATTTATAATGCAGCCGATCACTAATGCTCATACGAATAGGATGTTTTTCATCTCGTGATTTTTGTGACAATCGCCTCTTTCTTGAGAAACATTGGAAAATACATTATATATATTTCAAATGCCATTTGTCGAGTGTTTATGTTAATTTAGCTAAGTAATAGATTTTTAGTGCTTTCTAAGGCATCAGCAACTTTGTTTCAGATTCAAGGATATACTATAACATTGCAATATTTAATTTTTTTGAATGTAGCAATAAATGCGTAGAGATTTCATCTTCAATAGAAGGGTAAGCAATGCACCCGAAGATTTTAGGGCTGAACTTTCACATTTGAACTTATAATTTTTATGAAACGACGTGCGAAAACGTTTGAAATTTACACCTGGCAACAGCAGCAGTTAAAAATGTGACATTTTACTGCCTGCCGCGATGAAGAGCAGGGAAGGGAAAGGAAATTGATTAAGTACAAAGGTTTTCTGGCCCGGAAATTGATCCACGGAATTTCGCCTCTAAAATTCAACATTTTTAAGGAATTATGTATGAGGGGCTGCGCACTGATATGCACATTGGTCCAGTAAATCGAAGGCTCATTGTTCTATTTTTGGTCTAGGAAAACTTCCTCCGGTAAATTCCAGTTTATAGCAACTTAGGTTCGGTGTGGAAAGTGTACACATATTGTGTGATTGCTTTATAACGAGGGAAGAAACGTGCCGAGGCCATGGGTGTCGAGTTTTGAAGAGAAGAAAAGTGGAATGGAAGTGACTTGTAGATGTGACTTGTAGCAAGTGAAGTTATTTTACGTCTACGTTCAGTTCTTTTCCTCATCCCCTTCACTCCTCTTCTCTTGGCCAGTAAAAGCGACTCCGAAACGGTGAAAGCCTACTATTAAAATTTTCTCAAGCCATTTTGGTGTCTCTCTCACCCCTTCCCCATTCCCTCGGTCTCCTTTTGTCGTAAATAAAAGCGCACGATCGATGTAAATGCAAAGACCCATATATTCCGTTTGTTGGATGGCACACGTCGGATTTCCAATGGATAGGGTGGGTTGGCCCTAAAAACCTTTACGATATCCCCCGTATCTTTCCTCAGCATCGCCATATGATAATATTATGCCTAAAATGGCATCTTCACGTCCATTCATGGCCTAAAACGGGCGGTATGCCCTTTTAAATTGTTGAACTTAACCAATTCCGAGAGTTTTTCATTTCAGGAGTGGCGTAATATAACACTGTAGGCTCCTTTCATGACACGATGGTTGTAAGGTGGTGCCCCTGATACAAAAGTAGAAGTTAATCTTCTTTCGGAAACATGCAATTCTTGCATAGGACCTAAAAGTATTTCATTAGTGACTGCAAGCAGGAATATATTGATTATGATGCAGGAGTCTGATATTGATGTGGAATGACAAACCAGGAGACATATTGATGGGTTTGAAAGCTAAAACTGATACATCTGAAGGTAATTGACGGAAAAAATACAGGGAGTATTCTTGATACTCCCGTCGGATATTTATTTCGTGAATGCGACATTACATACGGCACTCTCGTTATTGGGAGATTTTTTTTTGTTTGTCAGGCAGAAAGTTGAAAAGAATGAAAGAAAATTACGTTATACATAAAATTTATTCATCGAAATCATTAGTACAAATAGCTAACCTGTGAACAATTGGTCGATGGTGACTAATATTTTCTGATTTCCAATGTTAATTTTATATTCGTTTTGTTATTAACGTCTAACTTACATTCTCAGCTCTCCGTAGACACCTCGATCACTAAAATCGACCAACTCTTGTTCCGGAGATGCAAATGAACTGAACGCGCACCGTGCCCACAGAAGTCCAAATGTAGACTCCCCCGCGCAGCGCTGTGACGTCACATCGCAACCCCCCTCCACTCGCGACAAACCATTTCCGGTAGTCAAAGAAATGGGCTATCCTGCCATAGTTTTAGAAATTCTGCAATCCTTATAGTTTATGTACACGAGGCAATCGAAAGTACAGAAATATTGGTCTCGACAAAACCTTACATGACACCGAGAACGAACCATAAGTTGTTCATTCGTATTCACATCAAAAAGGTAATGTGACGTCATTGAGACGTCGACTGGTTGTTGAGTTGGGTTGAGATCTGTTTAAAAAAATCATAAATAAGACGATTATCAAGTGTGATGCTTATTTTCTGATTAAATTCGATCCTGACTGATGGAAATTCAATCGATGACATTGGTTGACTTGACTAGCGTTCACTGTGGATATTAGAGTCTATGGAATAAATACATACAATTCTTATAATTGACATAGCTTAGTACTTTTCAACAACATTTTATTATAGCACGATGCGTTTCGCCGCTTTACGCCATCGTCAGAATTGCAAAATAAACCTGACGATGCCGTAAAGCGGCGGAACGCGTCGTGCTATAATAAAATGTTGTAGAAAAGTACTAAGCTATGTCAATTATGACTACTAGTAACTTCAACGAAGTAAAGCCTTCATCAGTCAAGTATATCTACAATTCTGTTGCTGCTAACTAGTGTATCCTCGGCTAGATATCGTTGAATTTAGCTGGGAAGTAGAATATTTCAAGCGACCTTCGCTAAGTAAGCGTAATCTGAGACAATAACCTACTTTCTTCGCTTGCGTACATTAATTAGGATCGGCATGGATTTTTTATAAAGGTTTATGACTAATTAATATTATATTGAGGATCTTAAAGCAAAACTACTGGTTACCAAACACGAGAGATGTTTAAATAAAATATATGCAGCCCATCCTTTAGGCTGCCAACATTTCATCGAAAAGGAAGAATAAGCAAATAAATCTAATTGCCATTCGCATACTGGAACTGCCGGTGTTAGAGCCAATAAAAACCCGATGATGATGTTCTTTTTTTTTTGGAAATTGCGTGTTCTTTATTGCGGAAGCATTTTTCTTCCGATCTAACATCCACGTCCCATCTCCTCTCTCAAAAAAACACACTTTCCAAATTCATCACCATTTGCAGAAGAACATTCCCGGATCGGTAGCTCTCATTAACGTCGCATGAAGCGTTATTATGCATCGATAAAAAATGAGTTAACGACGACAAAGGTCGTAAATACAGCACAGGGGATGCGCTTCTGATATCAGGAGGGATGGAGGAGGCAAAACCGGGATGAGGAGCGGAGGAGGAGAACCCGAATAAAGTGAAATATATGGCCGCTTATTTCATATTTTGGTACGACTCCTGGCGCCGTAAATATAACTCGAAGTCCCCAAAGGGTAGCAGAGGCGTTCAAGAGCTCTCCCCTTAAAACTGAGAATGACAGGCGGCAGCGGAGGAATATATGTATAAAAAGGAAAAAAAACGGAAGTGGAAGAGTTGCGTGGTGATAAATTTTTTCCCAAGCTCCCTTTCGTCCTTCCCCGGTTACCTTCCGCTAGTTCCAGCGGTTATACTCTCTCTCTCACTCCTTGCTACTTTTCCCACACCAACACCGCCACTCTTTACTCTTCCGTGCCTCGGAAAAAGGAAAACTTTTACGTTGGAATTCGTGGAAAAAAATGCGGAAACACGGAAGGTGTGGTACGCTTGCGTCATTTTACGCGCAAATTAATCACGTGGGGACATTTTACGCCCTGTGTTATAATTCTCTCGCTTTCTGTTTGCTTCCGGACTCTCCGGCTTTCCGATTGCCCGAAAAAATCTTCGATAACGCAGCGTATTTTGAATAAAGAGGGGAATGTGAATTCGCCCAATGTGAAGGAGGCGCATGGAGTTTTGGAATTCGCACTGGCGCTCTTTACTATTTTGTATGCCTAGAATATTGTCCCCGCAATGATGTAAAGGAAGTGCTGAAAGCCCCGAAGTGTCTTAATTTCCTGAAAATATTTTTATCAAAAACAAACGAAATGTGTGTGGTCTTTAATGATAAAGGGTACTTCAAATCTGGAAATAAAAGATAAGACACTGACACGCAGAATATCGATCTCCTAAATGTATAATTCGCAAACCTCCATTCAGGGAGAGAAGAGGGATAGGTTCTTCATCAATACAAAGAACTCACGACAAGACGTGCGGACGAGAAGAGGGATGCAGAACAGGGAATAGAAGGGAAAATGGCATTGATAAAAAAATGGCGACGTTTAAGGCCTTAATGGAAGGTATATTGGTAGTAAATCGGGAAGATATGGGTTTTACATAGTTCAAGAGGGTAAGTTAAATAGGAAGCCATCCTATAAATTGAAATAATTGAAGGTGATACGGATAAAAAAATAACGTTTATAAAGTTTATGGGGATCAAAATATGTAATACTTATTGCTATAGGCCTGCGTGCATCCTGATTCTTGTGCGATCTTCACTGCAATGAAAGTTCAATTTAATTTAAAATGCTTTTGTCATTTGACCTAATAATTATGCATCGAAATTGAACGCCAACCTTTAAATAAAATTGATGGATGGGGCTTGAGCCTACCTACTTCTAGGGCCGGAAACGTGGAAAATTCAAATATAATAGTTTTTGGACCAGTGTTTAGGGTGATGCTTGTACCCAGGAGATTAGATAGCCGCCATCGGCTAGGATTGAGCTGGGCGTGACCTACTTAGTTACTTCTGAATGTAAGCCCCGTTCACTGACTATTGGCCGAAGGCTCTTCCCGTTAGTCTAACATAGCCCATAAATTAACATAAGTGTTTTGAGATCCTGAATACCTGTAGTAATTATTTCAAATCCTAAGTCATTATTACACAGGTAGTTTTAACTTAAATTGAATCCAAAGGCCTTTCTCCCATGGTGAACTAACTGACACATATTACATAAATTGAGCAAACTCAACCTTTTGTCATCATTATATAGTAAAGTATCATGCGATGGAAAATTATTCTTTTCACATGAATATGGCCTCGGTTCAAAAAATGATTTTATTGCGATCCGATATGGCGAAGATTTGATTCGTGGAACATTAACTGTATATTTAACCAATAGTGTCAACACATCAATCATAAAAACAAGCTGTTACGATCATATGAAATTTTAAAATTGCAAACAATCATCTCGGTTGCTTTTAAACGTCACGTAATGCAAAATAAACAAAAGGGACTGACTGTATGAATACCTCCCAAAGTTTTTCCATCCAGCAAATTTATGTATTTATACTCGCTATCAAGCAATTAATATCTAACGACAATGTTATTGGATTTTAGTGGAAGCATTACTCGAGGATGCCTTATCTGTAATATGCACGCCTGATAACATGGCAGCGATTGCATATTCTGTAGAAATAACTTCGAAACCCTTTATATTTCCCGCAATTGTGACTTTACGTTCCAGTTTATTTTGAAATTTCAAAGCCTATAACTAACATTACTAAAAACTTTGAAAAATACTTGCAAAATAATTAATCGATTTAATTACCCAATATTGGCAAAAGCCAAGTTTTCATACCTCTGCCCTGGTTCAATCGTAATCACCGTTTTCTTTGCTGGTCGGAAGTGGATTAGTAAATAACGATTAAATGCGATTTTAGAATCGTAATCAAATATCAATCATCATTTAGATTAATCTCCTGTTATGTCTGTGACTTAAGGAATCACTTATTAGGTAATTGCTGTCCTTAGTTACTTGAAGTATAATTACTATCATAATAGGCCGTCATCAGTCAGGATTGCAGCCGCTCTCCATTATATTTCCTTTTCATTTTTCGTGTCTATTTCTTGATAATGTCTTATTTTAAAATTCCCCTTAATTCACTTCATATAATCTATCCTTATCGTCTTCAGGAGGTTTTTATGCCATTGTATTTAATAATTGGGTCTCCCGTTTCTTCTCAAAGTTTTCATTTAGAATCTTTCCTCCCCAAATCTTCATATGTATGAGTTACATAGAAATTGATGAATTCAAAATTGCTTCTTTTTCCTCATGAACGATATATTGGTGATTATTATTCAATACCCGCAGGACCACGCTTTCGCCAGTATTTCGTTTAGAATGCCTTATCTCACCACCCCACTACAACGCGCCAGGGTGAGCAGTGCCCATAATTTCTCAGGAACGAAATTTCCCTCTCCTCCTCTGGCCATCATCTAGTCGCAAGTAATGGTTTATCTCCCCCAGCATAACAGCTTGCAGACAAAAGGTCGATGCGCTCCCCCTCAATTCCTTGGTGTGTACGTGTTAAAGGGGGAAAGTGCTTTGCAGTGTGGGCACTTGAGATGGGTTCCCATGTGAGGTGGGGAGGGGTGTTCTGCGAAAAAGATGTGGGAGGAATTTCTCGTGATGGAATTGGGAGGTGGGGGAGGAAGCGTTTGGGTATTTATTCCGAACACCTGACGCCCATAACAGTCGAACATATGTCTCAGGCAGCCAGGGGACAGGGACTGAGGAGCGTTTCTGGGGATGAGAGGAGTTTTGTGCTTCTGAGCCAGCCAGCCACAATCTCTAGGCGCCACTCCCTCGTTGATGGGAGGGGCTATTCATTTAAGGGCGTCGGTTTTGGTGAGGGCCCTGCGGGGCAGTAAGTTTCATCCTCCCATGTGCCTCAGGAGTGGGAGTTAGGTAGCGAATCATTCGGAATTCGGGTTGCTAGAGGGACGTTGAATCTGTTGATAAACCGGTGTCATATCAGTATACTCCGTTTAACAACGTATTATATGGGGTCTAGTAATTCACTGTATACGGGTAAATAAAAAACTGTAAAAATCAAAACAGAAATCTACAAACACCTTTGATTTTATTGTGACACTAGGATTGTACAGAAATGTGATGATTGGTGAAATAGAGTTTTCTTTTAGATGAATAATGAATCTGCGAGAATGATTGAAAGAATAAACAATGAAGACGTTTAACGAAGAGCTTTGGAGAAAATATGCTCCATTAAAACTGCAAAATTTAAGGGAAAAAGATATATGACATATTTGGAGACAATGACCTCCTGAAATTAGTGATGAAAGGGAAAATAAAAGGGGAGATTACGTATTAGAATAAAGGCTCGAATAAATGTGGAATATTATTAACAATGTAACTGCTAGGAATGATGAGGGGACAGTGTGATCTGAAAATGGAATGGAAAAATGAGCTACAGCAAAGTATGTATATGTACTTTGAATTGATGACTGCTAGTGACGACGATTGTAATGGCATAAATAAGGAAATGATTCTGACGTTTTTTCTGCACTATGGTTTACTGATGATATCTCAATGGTACATACATGAGTGCTCGACTTTGATTAATAGAATGCATTAATATTACAAGCATAATTGGTATAACTATAGATTTATAAAAAGCACGAATCTTCCTGCATTACGGTAATGTTGGAGGAATGCAGTAACTACCTATGCAATTTTAGAGAGGCTGAAATTTAATTACCTGAAACACTCTCTAGGTTATTGAATACACTGGTAATGCTAGTGAAAGTTTTATTGTACAAATTTATATCGAAAAAGTCACAAAAACTAGTTTGGAGGAATGTGTTTACAGACTGCATCAGTTTATTCCTTCTTTACTTGTTTCGTGAGACTTAAAAAAAGATTTATTATGAAATTATTCTCTCTGCACTTGACTAATGGAATGACACTAACAGTTATAAATGCGTCCATTAAAAAAAGCAATCCTATTACTCGGCTGAGACTAGAAATTTGTGGTCAAATCACAGTTGGCGGAATGTCTTCTCAAAGGTTGTTATACTGTCGGAGACAAAATTTTCGAATCGATAATCCTCTCCATTGCTAATTTAACATTTCTCGGGTACAAAAACACGCTTTTAGTTTTAGTGAAAAGTTGCGGTAACCTCATATTTTCTCTTTTTTGGAGCAAATAAAACTTAACAGTCCGCGAGTAGTGCACGTTTTAATCAGAATGTAATATTGTCCTTCGCTAATTTGATGAAATATGCGAGTGACTGAGTAAATAGTTTCTCCTTTTATTTTAATTTATGTTTTGACCAAGTGTCCTCATTTACGGCAACATCTTCGCGAAAAAGAATTGTTGGGGTTCGATAGGGGAGGGGGTTGGGGAAGATAGGTTGCATAACTTGTCTCGACACGGGTTCTAATTAATTCCCAAATTAATAGAGTTGGATGGGTTTGCGAAGCCTGTATCGGAGTCTCTTTTCATTCGGTCCCTTTTCCGTCTTTTTCGTTCACCATGATCCCTCATGATCTTTTCATTCCAATTCACCTTCAGCCTTTATCTTTTTCTCATTCCCTTTTATACTGCAGGGCACACCACAGGTCCCGTCGGATTGGCATTTCGGTGGCTGAGCAGTTTTAGTTCGTTTGGGAGCGGGGTAGAGCGGAGGAGTAGGGGGGAGGGTCGCGTATGGAAGGAGGTGCGAGGCTCCAGCAGTTCTTGGAGGCGTGAGGGGAAAAAAAACGGGACCGAGGAAGGGAGGGGTAGAAACTCCTTCATTTGCAGGGGATGGAGTCGGGATATGTTCGAGGAACTCCCGATTTCCCGAGGAGGACTTGCACAATCTTTAATTTTCCTCGAAGGGAGTAGACGCGTAGGAAAAGAGGAATTTCGGTCACAGAGATTTTTACTAGCGCTCTTCGAGTTTTATTTTTTTCTACTTCTTATTTCTGTCTCTCGCCCGCCGTTGGCGCGAGTGCATAAATTCAGAGCAACTTCTTCCTCTCTTTTTTTTCCGTGTGCCCACTAATTTTTCGTCCGTTTTCTATTTCCATTTTTATTTTCCGGTAGACTAACCCTATCCCAAATCCCCTTCCACCTCTATAGTTTCCCCTTCTATGTATATTTCTAAAAATCTAGTTCACAGTCTCTTTATAATGTCCCGTGAGTTATTTATAAGGATGTATTTTATTCACTTCACTCGAGGCTATTGGTTGAGAAGGTACCTAATAAAATATCTTCTATATTTTTAACAGTGGCAAATGTGCTATGTGCGAAACCTTTTTGCACATACACTCTAACTACGCAGGCATGTTGTTAATCTCGCTTCGGGTACTTAGTCGAGTTGAATTTGCTGTGCTAACCGAAAGTTTTCCACACTCTTCTCGTGAATCATATTAAAGACGACATTTATAGCGTATTTAATGCGTGTGCTATGTAGCATGCTCACGTAGAGCGTGGAAATTCTTAAAAACAGCAGAGAAATGTTTTAGTAATATTAGAAAGTGTTTTCTCTATTAACTCAATGGTTGAATTCATTAACGGTAAAAATATGAAAAAAAGCTGTTAGTAAATAATTGTCCACGTCCATAAAAAATCATGCCCCAATATCCACCTGAAATGCTTCCTTTAATTTTGTCCTTTTGATAAATCATTATGTTTAATGCTACATATTATCATTTTGATAAATGATTAACAAATCGGGAATATCAGATTAATACTTTTGCTTGTATTACGTAGATCATTAGTTGGTTATGTTAATATGATTCACACTATAGTCGTGTGAATTTATTCTTTTTTGATGCCAATGCAGAAGATTTATCCCACAAGAGAAGGACAAATGTTTTCAATTGAGAATTTCTGCAACTATACATCATGCGTAAAAATTAATGTCAAAAGTAGGCAAATGTGCAAGTGAAAAATATAGTTGAACCAAAGCAGGTTCAAATTTTGGGAAGAACTGGAAGAGAGGGAATAGATGAAAACTATTTTAACAGCTTTACCTTGGTACTACGATTACGCTGTAATGTTGGCTAACACTAACCTTTCGGTTAAATAATGGCTTTCCAAATTTTCAGCTATTCAGTTTACGATACACTTTTATTGCAAAATTTAAGACTAACGTGGTGTCCTCCTTTATGTTATTATGTAAGCATGTTACTAGAAGGTACGCTAATACAAATATATATAAAATCCACATCTATCTAAATCTAAAATATTATTATTTTTGCTTAATCTGGCTTAAATATTTATAGAGTTAGAAATACCAAACTTTATAATCCTCTGGTAATATTAGTAAAATTAGTTTGTAGTGTAAAATAATAGAAAAATCCAGTTACACTTTTTAAATTCATGTTAAAAAAATATACTTTTCGAGCATGAAATAAGTTACAAAAAAAGATATTTATCTCAATTGGATAGCGCTTGTTTCATAGTTACTTAAAAATCTGAGGCTGGATGATTTCCATTATCATTGTCCTGCGTTAAGTCAATTGTTTTGCTTTCACATAAGAGGATTGACTTCTTGTTCAATAACATGATCGCATCGAGAAATAGCATTTAACCCTTAAAGGCATCATTAGTTTGAATACCAAATATTAACGACTAACTCCGTGGTTCCAGCGTCGCTTCAAATAGCTCGACAGGTTTCACCTAGCTACGTCTTTCTTTAGCAAGTTTGCAAACAGCAGCATAAGTGATATTTGGAATGAATAATGAAGCAGTTGAAATGTGTTAAAACCTTTACTCAGGGGAAATAAAAACCCTTAACCACTGCTTAACTTGGTGAAACATGGTATTAGTTTACTTCTGCGGGAAGAAAGGGAACGTTCAAAAGGTGGTTTTATTTGCGGAAAAAACTTCAGTGAAAAAATTAATGAATTTACGTATTTCAATATATCCATAAGTTGTTTATGCTAATATAACAAATTTATACTACCTAAATTTGTTCAGATAGTGGAACTCAAGTAATTGGAAAGGAGATTTTGACTGCAATGCAATTTCCAGAAAATATGTCTAGCCTGAATTAAAAAATGTTATTATAAAGTAACGGTTCGGGTTTTAAAACCTCGGTTCTACAATATTTGTTTCCTAATGCGAAAAATTTAAGTGAATTACATGGGAGGCTTCAAAACCAAATGGCACCTTTTGTTAACATGATTACTGTCGACGGATAACGTTGCACTCCAGCTAATTGCCGTAATCATACAGAACAATTCACGTATTGGACAAAGGCACACAGAGGATCCTATCTACCATGTACTTCATTTTTAGCGATTTTATTTGAGGAATGGAAATCAGCATGTCGGACAAATAATGGAATCAAACGCAAAAACATATGGATAGTAAAATTCTTCAACCAAAAGATTGGTTTAATTCCCATGTAATACTTAAAAAAGAAGCACTAGAGTGGAAATATTTAAGTATTTTATTTTTTTATCGTATGATTTTTTATTAACTTTGCTATAGAAACGTCATTAATAAATAGGATACACAATGACTTCTTAAACCTTTAACTGACGTTAAGCATATCCTAGTTTGAAAGTGAGCACGCAAGAAGTGTAGTTTAAGGACTCTCTTATCTTAAAAACCCGTCACTATATTTACATTTCCATTGGTCGCTTATGGTGTCGGAAATCGTCTACGAAATATGCCGCCGGAGGAGTTTTTTGGGTCTTATCTTCTAGCTGAGACTCACCAAAAAGGCATCGCAACACCCCCAGTTCACCCCTCTTCTTCCCTACTTATCCTATTTCTAAGCTCTCCTTCCGTTCTCACGATAAGGAAGCCAATTTCCCGCCTTTATAGTAGGCACCCCCCCCCCCAGCATTTCGCCTCAGAAGTAGGCAGCACTCGTTTCTATCCTCAAGCCCCGCTTCCTTTCCGTCCTGCTCTGATCCCTCGACCTTTCACCCATTGCTCCAAGGGTGACCTCTTTTGCAAAGGATGCAGTGGAAAATATTTTTAGGAAACGCAGGAAGCTTACTGAGGCGGCTCCGATTCCTGTTTCAACAGAACTATTCTAAAGACTTTCGCAATCTTGTAGTAAGGTAGTGCTAACCCTCTCAATTTTGAGCCATTAATAATGTTGTTAAGTTCTCAAGAACATTCAAAAGTAAATATAAGTAACTAAATTTATACATTCAATAAATATGCTACAAAATTATTGCACTTATGATAGCATGATTTATAATAATTTCTTTGATTTAATATCTGTGAAATAAATGGAACACCTATCACCTCTCTTCGTGAGTATATCCGTTCCGGGGCTGCTAATACATAGTTGATTAATGTATTAATGTTAGAATTTATAGAAGTAATAAGGGTAAACAATGTCAGTAATTAAACTGATGGAATTAAATACCCTCATTAAAATGACAACTATAATTTGAACTGAGATGGACAGTGGCTAAATCAAATAATCAGAGAATACGAGCTGCTCAGAAAAAAATAGCTTAAAATTTCCCATGGAATACAATACGCTACATAATTTATTTATGAAACCATAAAACCTTGCTGCTAATAATTTATTTGGCTTAATGTCCATGTATCCATTACTATACTGATTACTTATCATCCTGTCGATTCTCCAGCCGTCGGTGTATTGATCATTAATGTATTTGACAGATAAGCAACTTCGAATTGAAAATTAGTTGAGAAGAGACGATACTTTGCTTACATCGCTGTTCCTAATTTAGACATCCAGAGAAGTTTAGTAAATGAAACTCAAAACCACCAAACAAGTAATTATTTACAAGAATTTACTTTATGCCTTTACCTAACATAATCGATAAGGAGAAACGATATATGTAGAACACATTCGAAGCAAATGGCTACCGTCGAGAGGTTATTCACAGGGTCTCATGCAAGGATGAGATTAAAATAAAAATGAAAGTCGAGCCTCCTACGAGAAAGAAACCATCGACCTACGTATTAATCCCTTATGTTTCCGGTGCGACGGAAAAGATAGCCCGAGTCCTCGCTAAATACAACGTTATCACCAGATTCAACGATGTGTAACGAAGACAGCCGACCTCCTCTACAGGGCGAAGGATTATGTATCAAGGGAAATTCAAAGTGGTGTCTACGAAGTGCAATGTTGCTGCGATAGTGTGTATGTTGGTCAGACATGCAGGCCACTAAAATGCCGCTTGAAAGAACACCAAATAGCTACAAATAGACAAAATACACGCCTTTCCGCTGTGGCAGAACACATCTGGTCGGGACCCACGCACATCAACTTTGACTAGGCAAAATTAAAAATAATAATAATATTTATTTGCTCTGGGTACAATACCCCTAAGAGCACCAATTTTACAATGGTGGTGAGCTTAAGGTACTTTACCTGCTATTGAACATATATAAATATATACATTACATGCCAGTTTTATATCCCTAATCACAGAAAAGACATACAATCAAAAATGCATCATATAAAAATAAAATAAACCTAAACGAAGAATACAATTAAGAAAAAAGTGACATAATCCTTTTAGTGTAAACATAAGCAAAAACAGAATCTGAACTGGATAACTGAAGAATAATTTTTTAACACATTTCTAAATCAGAATTTACAATCAAAGACATTTTAGTGAATAATAAACCAATGATAAAACAGTAAAGAAAGTCGTTGCAGCTTCTTTTTGGTATAAAATCAAACGAAAAACCAATACTGAGCAACAGTTTCACAAGTTCATTTTTGGTGTAGACTGAATCACAGAATTATGTTTTTTTTGTAGAAGGTAAGAATAAAGTTTTGTCTTGAATGTCTGTGTGTTTAAAATATTCTTTAGATGAATGGGGAGGAAATTCCATAATTTTGTAGATTTGACCAGGAAAGAGTGATGATATTTGGTGGTTCTATGGGCGGGGCAATAAAGGTCAGATTGTGCACTTCTTGTATTTATAGTTCGGGACTGTGGTTGGTGTATAAACATGTCTATTAAGTATTTTGGTTCTGAAGCGGAGAATAAGGAGAACAGAAAGACACTGAGCGAATAATTACGTCTGTCTTTGACTGTTAACCAAGACAGTTTTTCCCTATAAGAGGACACATGTTCATCGTAGCGAAGGTTAAAAATGAATCTAATACAAGAGTTTTGGGTCCTCTGAAGTTTGTCATTAAGTTCTTCTGAAAGATCACCAAATACCAAGGAACAATAGTCTAAATGGGGAAATGCTAATGCAATAACTAATTTCGTCCTAATGTGAGTCGGTAAGACATGTTTCTGGGTTTTAAGCTGATACAGAGTACTGTTTACGCGGTTGGAAATTTGGTTCACTTGATCATGCCAGGTGAGATTGTTATTCATAAGAATTCCCAGATTTCTGACTACGTTAGAGTAGTGAACCGTGACATTATCAATCTCTAAGCGCGGTATGGTATCGTAGTTAATTTTATTTGTAATCTTAGAGCTCCCAATAATTATTGCTTTAGATTTGGTGTTATTCAGGATTAGTTGGTTGTCTTTGACCCATAAGGAGACAGCTTCAGCATCACATTGGACTTTAGCTATTCCATCGTGAAGATCATGCAGGTGACATAGAAAGTAAATTTGCAGGTCGTCGGCATATAGCATATAACGACAATGTTTTAATGTTTTTGGGAGGTCCAAAACGTAAATTGCAAACAAAAGTGGGTCGAGAACAGACCCCTGAGGAACACCATGCTTAACTGGCAACAATGAGGACAGGTTTCCAATGGAGTCCTTGACTGCCTGTTTACGGTCTGTGAGATAAGAATAAAACCAGTTCAAAACGGAGGCAGAGAAGTTCAAACGCTTCAATTTATCGAGGAGATTGGCGTGATTAACTCGGTCGAAAGCTTTGCTTAAATCAAAAAGAACCAAAATGGTCACCATTTTTCTATCGATAGCCAGGCGAATGTCGTCAGTTATTTTCAGGAGGGCGGACTGAGGGCTAAAGTTCTTTCGAAAACCAGACTGGTAAGGGTCTAGCTTGTTGTTTTTAATTAAATCATCAGAGTTAATCATCAGAGAAAATCGTTACTTTCCTCGTATGATAAGAAAAGCCATTGAAATTAACAAAAATATTAATAATTTCAATAGGGAAGACGGTTACAAGCTTTCAAACGTCTGAAAACGTCTTTTTAGCAACAATGGGTGGTCAACCAATCACCGCGCATCTGACTCTAACGATTGATATGCAAAAGACGTTCCCGCATATTTAATTGTCAATTGATCTGAAGACGCCGACTGCAACGCCGACGATACTCTTGTCCGAAAAAATGGAAGTTCGTGGTAGAGATCCCGAAAGACCGGATCTTTCCAAAGAATTATTCCGCGGAAGCATTAACAAGGACTTTACCTAACATGTTCATCATCTTCTACAAACATACAAGCTCTATCAAAGTTCGATGGCGTGTTTACTGGTGCAAATACAATAATGTAGAATTAAATATTTCAGTTGAGTGACAATACTTCAATCGAATAATAGCTTATTCGAAAGTGTAACACGTGAATATCAATTACTACAGTTCTCATTTTAGCGCCGGATTCGATTTAAACGTAAACCTTAAATCATCTCTCAGTCAAGAGAAAAATTGTCTTCCAGAAAATATGAAGGCTTTCTCGAATAAACAATGGAATAGCTTTGCCCATAAATTTAAGCGCGCAAAGCTTAAGCTTCTACCATGCAAGATTTACCGCTCAATCCTTAGATTTATATTTTTTCACACATATCGCAGAAAGGGCGGTGTAATAGCAAATAATACGGGTAAATGTTAGTTATGTCAAAATATTTTCACCGTGTGATGCACATTTCTTCAGATTATTTTTATGGAAAATGGTACGTCAGTTTGTAGCTTTTTACTGCAGTGCAAATTATTAACTGAGTGCATACCAAAAGATGCGAATACATTCATGTTTGGATTTCCATCAACTATACATAACATATATAAGCAAAAATCACCGTTACTTGATCATATACGTTTCTTATAACAGTCCGCTGTCCTAATAAGAGATTGTTTTCTGGATAACGTTGATTCTTTGGAAGAAGAATTCCAAACTATTACGTCTATGCCTTCTCTTGGTAGCTATAACTATCTCATTAAATTAAAATGAAATATGTTTTAAAATATGTGTACGTACTGTGATAGAGGTGTTACTTTTCGTATTTTAAAGACCTCATACGTCATATTTTATTCTTATAATCCTTATCCTAATTAAAAATAACTGGATCATCACTTTATTAACGCGAAGAACCTTCGTAATTGTTTGACACTTAATAATTTGAAGCTCGTACGTGAAAGAGAATGATTAAAAAGGATGCAGACGAGCAAGATGCCGCAGAAAATGCGATTTCCGATTCCTGTACGCATATAAAGAAATTCTATTTTATGAACCGTCCCGCGGTCATAATTGCTGCAATTGCGAGCGGCAGACATGCATGCAGGCGAAGGAGATAAGTAGAATCAAATTAGCAAGAGTGAATGCACGTCGGATGGAACAGAGACTCTCCTCAGTTACCCCGTTACGTAAACTGCAATACTACTCATCCCTCTCTCCACTTTCGTTACCCTCTCCCTCATGCCTATCGCTTAAACCCCTTTCCCACCCTCCCCCTCCCTTCTGCACGGCGGTCATAAATAACTGCCCAATGTCCAGTACGATGGGACTGCTACACCCATTGATTATAAACGTGACCCCTTTAGCCGGCAAGAGGACGACGAGGAATTCGGAGACTCCCCGCGATGTTCCCTTCAGTGCATTCCCATAATGTAGGATGTAGTCTGGAAACCATTAGTTTTAGCCCACCTCGGGCACTTATATGCACGGTACACTTCCCCAATGCTGCCAACCCCCCGGGTTTTATTTAAAAAGTACGCTGGAAGGAAGTCCCCACTAGGGATTAGAACTACTGCAGTCCAAGTTGTTCGGGGAAATAAATGCTTGAGCTTTAAATACTATTCGAATTAGTAAAACCGTGGAGTAGTTCCTAGTAATTTCCACCTGAAGATACAAAACTACTTAAAAGAAATTTATCCACTCATTCCGAACAACGGAAACAACATAGAATCAGTGAATGCTTCACTGATTGTTGACCAATGACCATGTAAGCCATTTGTGTCATTTAAGGCTTCGAGAGATAAAACTTTAAGAGTTCATTCCAAGCTGGATGGGGTTTCTCTTTGCTAGGAAAACAGGACGGTGAGAAAAACACGATACAATCGCTGGCAATACATATGCACAAAGAAGATGTATACAAATCCAATATTTGAGAAATACCACTTCGTAGGCAAGCAAGACAGCATGGTTTAAATATTCATAGAATTATATATGCAAACGGATAATGAGAACCGAAGCACAAAGCATAATGCTGTGGTATCATACACGCTCAATCAGATTTGATGTCACTATAAGACACTAGTTAACTGCTGCATTGAGTAGTTCAAGGCTTATAATCCAGCAGTAATCGATGATCAAACTGCTATTTTTTGAAAATTATGAGTGAAAAAATACCCCTCTCACTTTAGTCCTTTACGTTTAAGACGCCAATTTCATCCTCTTTTGTAATGGAGGTTATTTCACAAAGGCTCGTGTAATGGAAAGGTATCGCTACGGATGTATACTTCAAATAAATTGCGGAGGCTTATGTTGAGCTCCCTCGTATTTCAATTGCCGGTTGTCATTTCAACATTCATTCATCAGAATATTTAAGTGCAGATTAGTTATAGTTTTATTGACCTGTTTATCTCTTCTTTGCTGGAAAGTAGACAGTAAGCCTGTTTTGTAAAAATCTATCTACGACCATTCAGGCACATAGGAGTGACTTACCCTCAGAATATGCCTAGCCAATATAGGATCATTTAGGTGATAGTTTTATGTTTCATTTATAATGAAGGAAAGAGTGGCTGCATGAAGGAAATTATATTAATAGTCAGTGATGTGAGAAAATAAATCATGCATGGAAAGTACATTATTTCCATCCTTAATGTTAGGAACCGCCAATATTCAACCTCAATCGCACTTGTTCAGACGTCGGACAGTTTTCTCGCATTCATTCATGACAACAATATGTAAATGGAATTTGTGGATTTTTCAAAAAAATTATGTACCAATTACCTCTCCACCAAGAAAACGCGATTACCTTAGTTTATAATATAAATAAAAAACAGCGATATATTACCTTACCTGAAAGTAGTTACTTGTTTGAAATGCTTACTATGTCACATAAACCTTAATCTTTTACTGATTTCTCAACGGCCGAGATCTGAGGAATATCCCTGACTAGTCGACCGGGTCCTTTAATATGGGATATACTTTTCATGCGAAGTAATGGTAATGGGAAGGTTTCTCTTTCCGCTGGAACAAATTCCCATTTGCTACCCTCTTAGGTTGAGTTGTAAATCGTTTGATATGGCTCTATTAGGTAACTAAAGAGTCACTTGATACACTCACAATTGCTTTGAAATTTGGGTGTTTGAAGCTTAGATAAAAATAGCACACAGTGCTTCCGCTTAAGTTATTCTCACACCGAAAATTTGAAAATCAAAACTATGGCCGAAATTCGAAAAAAAACCCGTGTGTCTGTTTATTTTCTACATGCTATATCAATCAAAATATCCTATGCCTCATAGGAATTTTGATGATATCGTATCACGGAAAATACCAATTTTTCAAACTTGCAAAGCGAATATTGAATTACTATTTCACATTTGTTCGGTAATCTATTCCCTTTGTTCTCTCCAGTGCTTCTTTATGGCGATGTAAACAGCCTGAAAAATCGAGAGTGGGAGTGAGATGGAGAGAGAGACCGAAGCATCGCATAACCCATAACACGACGCGAATCGACGGGGAGGACGTGGAAAAATCGGTGAGGACCTATTTTCCGCGGCCCTCGAGGAAAAAGTCCGTCTGCGGGTGGAGTAGAGTAGGGAGATGCGGCAAAAAAGCGCCAAAGGAAAGGACGGAGAAAGAGAGAGGGAGGGAGATGAAAATTGGGAAAAAGGGTCATTGACGCTCCGGAGCGGGGCAGAGGTGACGGAAGAGGAGGGATCTGGCGCTAAGGGGATTCGGGGGACCCGTATTTGCGAAGGGGAAAGCGACGAAAAGCGAGAGGCAAGAGCAGAGGGAAGCCATTTTGCACAGCGCTGGTTGGTGTTGGTATGAGGGTGGATAGGATGTGGCGACGGGCTGGAGGAATGAGGGTGAAGGGCGAGGAGGGCATGGTGGTAGGAGGATAGTGGTAGGGTTAGGGGAAGGAGGGAATTTTTTCCCGAATGGGCAATAGAGTTACGTAGAGGTGGCGTCCCATGAGAGAGGGAAGACGGGAGGTTGAGGAGAGGAGGGTTAGGAATGTGGGTGCCATGGTGATCTCACCCCGATGGATGGATGGATGCCTTAGGGGGAGTTTTTTTGGATGACACGGCGAGCGGGAACCAACTATGAGGGTGGACGGAATTCGGGCAGAAGGGAAGAAGTTCGGGGCGAAGGCGTGGAAGAAAACGGGAGGGGCATGTGGACTCGATATAGCATTAAAGACCTCTTGCAAGCGCTTAGTACTGTCAAAATTACATTAAGGTTAGATTATAGAAGGAGAGATATGAAATTTCCCTCATGCTTGGGTTTACTCATGGGAAAAAGGTATCCTTCGGGCAATCTCATACACTTTGACCTTTAGCATTATTAAGGGTGAAATTGGGCGTAAAATATTCGTCAACATCATTAGCAGTCATTAATCCGAATATTGGTTTTATGCACCTCCCCACTCCAATCTCATTTCCGCTAACCGCTTTATTCCTTCATATGTCTCCACTTTACACATCTGTCTTAATTTGTCTGATGCATTCTATCCTTGACATTCCTAGGCAATTCCTCCCATTCATTTAAATTTCCATCGTTTTCTTTTTCATTGAGGTTTTCACTTTAAGATGCGTAAAGTAGCGAAGGAAATTTTTTACGTCACTGCAACATGTCATATTCGGAAAACTGATAGCGATAATGCTTTACATCTTCAATAATTTCTATCATTTCCCATAACTAATCACTCACAGAATACATCGAAAACTGTATTTTTACTCTTTGAAGAGAAATTAGTAGCTACTCCGTAAATAGTTTCAATTGGAAATACTTTTACAACGATTCCTTTTATGACAGCCGAAACTAACTTCTAAGAGTTATATCACAGAAAAACTTCTACCAAATTACGGAGCTAAACTTATCATTCGCAAATAATGACGTAGTTGCCTCACGCATCTTCGGAAAAATTCCCCAATCTATTTACCCTGTTTGAAATTCATGCCAAGTAGTGTATATTACTAACTAAGTATCTTGTTTTTTCCGGAAGCTTCCACTAAATTTTTTAAGCATCCAATTTTTTTAATGGTTGCGTGCGATGTCCAATTTCAATGACCCTTAATTGCTGAGGGCTATTTCCTAAAGCTAATGATACGGAGGAAAAGAAAGAAACGCCGCAAAATGAGAATGGAACAAATTGGAGGTAATTTTGTGCACCGGTGAGTGAGATGAGGAATGACTGAGGACTCCAGCAGGGAACGGTTAATTACTTGAGCTACTGAGGGGCGCAGAAGAGGGAAAAGGTTCGGGGTCAATTTCGATGAGCTACTGGTTTGATTCCCTTTGCAATGGTTCGAGTTTAAAAAGAAAAGGCATCAGCTAATCCCTCGCGGCAGAGGAATGAAACTTAAGCTGATATAAAAATCAAACTATCGCAAAAAAAATTTCATCGTAATAATAGCAAAATATTGGAAAATTTTCATGCATTCAGAATGTTTGACTTACCATCCTGAGGGAGCAGTGTTCGATTTCCGGAAATGGCAGAAATTTTTCAATAGTATTCCGATCCCTACTTGAGTCCATTCGGAGATCACTACAAGTTAAGCTCTCCATTCTTCGGATAAAACGTAACAGTGTGACCCTCTTCGGGCCTTTATTTAAGAGTAGGCTAATTTCGTGCTAACAATGTGGAAACTGGGCTTCAATCCATCTTTAATAAATTTTCAAAATAATCCAATCTTTACCAGCGTAACCACCTTTCCTCATGAAACCAATAACCTAATAGTCACCACATCCAGGAATAATTTCAACGACTCATAAAATCTTGTTTTCTATACTTTTCACGCTATACACTTACACTGTTTTACGACTACTGGTACTTACAGGAACCTTTCGATGTTTAAACGGCTTTGAGATTGCTGTAAAATACAATTGCTGTAATTGCTAAAATATTCGTACATTAGCTGCGATCCCGTTGCCAGTTATGTTGTCATATAAAAATGGTGGATGGTGATGAGAATTTCTTAAGCGGTATACGGTAAAATAAAAATTAATACAGCTAATGCAAAAGATAATAAAACCTGAATGAAAATATTATATCTTTCTTCCCTAGCAATATTTCATTCTGCGTTTCAGCGCGATTCCTCGAAGCATTTGGGAAGTGCGACATGGTAACTTGTCATTTATATCCTTTGAAAAATAACGCATAAAAGAGTTAAAATGTAGATAATAGTAAAGAAAATATACGATGATGCATACAACGCATGATAATCAGCTCGATAAGCCATGCACCAATTAAGTTTGAAGAATCTGGAATGGACGTTGAGTCGCCTCAAATTTAAACAGCCATTCTCAAGAAGATGTCGTTAAGCCCGTGACCCTCGCTGCAGCAAGGGATTAGTAGGCGATATTACCAAGAAGCCTCGCTCCGGCCGGGAAACAACAGCCCTAATTTGAATGATTTACAAGTACGCTAAAGTATCGTAAGCGTGCTCGGAACAGACAGGGAAACGGGATCCAAGCAAGATAATGCTTGAGAGAGCGCCGAGCTGAGTTGACATCTATGGTGGCACGATAGGAGGAAGTTAAGGGGGAGGGGAGGCGGAGAGAGAGAGAGAGGAAGGAAGGAGATGAGAAGAAAGAGAGGAAACGGATGGCAAGAAGGCTGGGAAAGTACGTTTTTTTCTGTCAAAAGTTGCGTCCAAGGACTGGAGAGTTGACGGGGAAGGAAAGCGGGCGCCGAGGTCGTCCGGCATTACGGTGCAAGGGAAAGGTTTGAGAATAGCGATAGCTGTGTGGCCACCCTACCTTGGAATTATTTAAAACTGGGAAAATGCATTGGAATTGGTAGCAGTTGTACTTCCGTTTAAAGAACCTTAAAAGCTAAGGTCATTTCGGCCATACTGATTGCAAATCTCTTGGGAGTCCAATGAATGGACATAACAGAAAATGTTGCTCATTTTACATACTGAGAAAAGGAAGAAAAACAAAATGTTTCTGGAGCAATTTGAGATTATCAACATATGAAAATCAGGTTGTAAACGACTTGGCCTTGGAATATCACTCCCCATTCTTGATAATTAGCCTTCATAAAAAAATCTGAGAGTCATCCTAGTTTGACATCATGATTCCCGCTTTATTTTTCTACCTCTGCCAACTACTTTTCACCTTGAAAATAAAATTTCGCGCCTCTCTTATTCCTCTGAGTTGTATAGTAAGACAGCTTACGATATGTATCATACCTTGGTGATGACAGTTATTGCCGAAACTATGGTTGGTAATAAAATTGAAGAAAATTCAAAGTACCAATTAATGAGCGAAATCAAAATTGTAAAATAAAACTGCATTGAGGTTCTGACATAGAGATGTACCTATCTGTTTCTCAACCTAAAATATATCCAATCCATATTCTGGAGAATTGGAATAGAACACGCAAGCAGTTGGATGAAGACGAAAAGAGTGTAGACATAATAAATACCGACTCCCCGCAATACATCCAAACCTCCTGGAAAACCGTGAATTTTCACCTGGAAAACCTGGAACAATTCTTGATTCTGAAGTTGGAAATCCAATGAATACCATTGGAGGAGGGACAGGAGATAAAAGCGGAGGAAGAGAGTAAAGGGACGGGTTCGAGGCTTGGAAAGGACGTGTTTTTTCCATCAAAAGTTTTGTCACAGGGCATGGAGAGAGAATGGGGAACGAAAGCGGACGCTGAGAACGTCCTGAATGACGGTGCTAAGGAAAGATTCAAGAATGGAAAGAGGGAAAAGCAAGCAAGGAATGAAAAGAAAATGGGCAAGGGGAGAATCGGAAGGTTGGTTGGAGGGCGGAATTGCCCGATCCTCCAACCACTCTTCGCAAGCCCTTCCCCCTCCATCCCAATCCCTACAATATTCTCCCTCCCTCCCCATCTCGATCCTCCTGCTTCTATATAGGTCTAGACAATGGAGCGGCTCCTCGCGAAGCGACGCTTGCGCTTTGTTTTTCTATCAAATATCTTGCACCCGTTATTTATCTCACCATTCCTTTCTCTCTTGCATCCCCTACCCCCAAGGAATGCCTCGGGTTATCTCGGGTTTTAATGCTTTCTCTTCTCTCTCACTCTCTCTTGTCTCAAGCTTCGTTTTGTGCTGCATGAAGCTCTCTCATTGTTGCAGAGAGGGGGTTAGATGGAGAAATAATTCTTCCCCAAGCGATAGGGCTCTGTTTATATCCCGCCAGTCTTTTTCTCCACTCAGGTTATTTGCATACTTTCTTCATTCCCCACCCCCTCTCCCTCAAACGCCCCTCCGCCATCTTTACATTCGTCTCTGCAAGGAACTAAAACGAGAAATTTTGTATCTTTCTGTTACCTCACGGTGGTTTTTTTCTTTTCATCTTTCCCGAATCCATGAGTCTTATACCAACCACATTTTCAAATATTTACAGTGAAAAAGACTTTCGCTTCAACTTAGTTTTCCTGCTTATATTGTTCAGAGGATTGAAATTTAGAAGCCCTACCGGAGGTTATTTTTTTCCTAATTACAAGGAATTTTCTGCTTTAATGTTTATCTGTGAAATTTTTTTCAGTGATATTAGACAAATATAGGTGATTTATAGCATAATTTTTAGAAAAAAATCTATGACGCACGTAATGGTTACGGGCCTGAATATTCGGAATGGCCTTGAGTAAATAGGTTCATAACATTGACGGAGCCTGGTCAAACTGAATGACCAAGCTATCCAAGCTATTCAAGACATGTTGTAATAGCAGTACAAAGTAAAATAAAATTCGCCAAATTCAGGGAAGTATATATAACCGTTATTTTTTAACTTTGACTTGTCTCAAAGATAAAGCTTGGATTTCCATGATGTGTAATTATTAGCGTTTCCTACCGTATCTCATCTCATAACACGTAATTGAAGCTGCAAGTGAAAAAAACGTCTTTATTATGAAACGCAATCCCTCATCAATTCGTGCATCACGAGGTAAAACATTTACTGCAAGCCTTGTGTTTCCAAAGTCCTCTTCCGAAAAAATCTCCTATCTCATTTTCTTCTTAATCGAGTTAACCCCTTGAAATAAACTTGTAATGCCTTCGCCGTAACTATTTCTCAACCACTATTCGCTTATCTCCATACTTTTGTATTTGCATATCTACATAAAAGAATTACAAAACCTGAATGCAGTTAATCTTCCATTCCCGGCTCCTTCTTTTCATTTGATTATCAATGCCATTCCTTCATGTATTTGTTTCCCCTTACAGCCTATTCTGCCCTATTTCGCGATCACGACTTGGTATAGCATTTTAATTCACGCGTTTTCCACTTCTAACGTTTGAGCTTCGGGTTTTGAAGTAGAGAAGATATTCTAGGGAAGTGAGAGATGTTAAGCAGTTACCTACGTGTAAGGTTGAGGAAAATGAAGGTATGCTTAAGTGGAAAAATAAGGATAAAAACGATTAGAAACACTTTTTCCATTGTGAATTATTACATCCGTAGGGTCTCCTTGATGTCTTATCAGTGTTTGGTTTGCTTCAGAAGTCGATCTGAAATCTTGAGTAAGTCACGATATTGGAATTCCTAGTTTTTGAGTTTCTTTTACAGAAGTGGGTTTATGATAAGATCGAATGGAACATAAGTTAACAAAGATATTGATTTTGGCTATTGGTCTACTCACATGAGTGAGTGAATCATGCTGTACAGTTTCAACATGCAAAACAATATGCAAGGAACTTTAGGTTTGAAAGGGTATGGAGCAACTCGTAAATATTGAGATAGCAGAACCGACAAATCTCATTATGTGTATACTTTTAATTGAATGATGGACATAGAATGATGAGCATTTTTAAATCAAACATTCTTAGAAGTTCAATTTTACTTTACAACTCCAAATTTAAGAAACGTACTTTATAGATAACATTTCATTTGAAAACGTCTTTGAAATACCGCTTGTCTTAACTAAGAGTCAGTACGAACTCATATCACGGCACGACGATATCATAGCACGGGAAATAAAATGGTTGGAGTGTAAGCCGTCGTTGGGAAAAAAAGATTTAAAGAGTGAGGTGGAGAAAAAAATTTCTTTCCTTTTTTATTCATCATGTTCTTTTTTTTCTTATGATGGGTAAGGAGGAATTTTTTCCCGAAAGCTTCCATTCTCCCGCCTCATCCATTTCTTCCTCCCCTCTTCTCCAGTCAATTCGAAGTTAATTTTCAGTCCGGGAAAGGAACAGGCGGTCGAGAATCCAAGGCTTGCCGGGAAAGGATGGAGAATGATGGTGATGGAGGGTTGCGGGGCTCGAGGATTTTGATGAGCATGTGCTGATGGGCAATCTTTTTCGGCTCCAAAATGCCATTAAAAAACGAAATTGCACACATATTTATTTTAAAGCCTTGCGCCTGCTTCCAATAGGGAATGCCATCCGATAGAACAGGGGGAGGAGAGAGCTGATTTACGTTGTTGGTACGCTAGAGGAAGGGAAGGCGATGATTGGCTTCAAAATGAGATTTGCCCATCCTTTTTATATTTTTTTCATCCATCGCCGAAAACTTCTTTTGCCTATCAGATTGGAGTAACATTCGATTTGAAAATGGTTGAATATTCCACGATCCAATATCGTCGTCGTTATAGGATTATCATGCTAAAATTCTGATTTAGTTTATTGCAGTGTTATGTGTGTTATACATGTATAATAATAGTTCCAAAAATTAGTTTAGTACCATTATTCCTTTGTAATTTGGAAATGTACGTGTGTGCACAAACTTATTTTTAAGCGGAAAACTCTGGAAAATGAGTCGTTTAGTTTTGCTGCTGGAATTTGTTTTTACTTTTTAATAGGTTTCCTGTGTGCAGGATGCTTGAGAGCTCCATAAACAAATGGTTCCCTCTAGTTAAGGGAGATTACTTAAGCTCCAAGACGAATTCGACCGGGAAGGACAGAGAGTCGATTTACTGAAAACTTGACGATTACGGGTAATGGACGGGAAAGTTGAAAAATTTTCATGGCTGGAGAAAATACTCTCCGCCATCCAAAACAGTTTTCAGTGTTTTAAATATTTCTTCAATGGGAAATATGGTGCTCATTCTGTCCAATTCTGTATCAAAACATGACCTTTTCCGTAGGAAACGCCTCGGGAAATTCGCTTTTTGATGTTTGAGTGATCAATTGAGTGCTTTAGGCAGTCACTTAAGAGAGAATCCAGTACCGTGCATGTGTTACGAGCTATTTGCGGTTGTAAAATAGCAACAAATAATGGCAATACTTGTAATTTGTGCGTTACTGTAGTTTCAATAATATTAATTCTTTCTGATAATATATTTGTAATTGAACTAATGCCATGGCATTGATATGCAATAACTGTGTGCAAATAAAGGAGATGTAATCTAAATAATTAGACACCTTGGGAAAGAAAACAATTATTTTAGCAAGAAGTGTACCTCACTCGATAAGATATATTTTATTGTTTTCAATTTCTTTTTGGAGATGGAACATTTTTAAGTAATAGGGCGAATGATAACAAAATTCATACAATTTTAGAGCACCTACTAGGAATTATTTACGTGGAAATGATTTTAAATTTAATGAGATTTCAGGGCCTCTTATTTTTTTATGCAATTAAATCCCTGGTAATAGAATTACAAATGGGAAAACATTATTCTGCATAATGAATTAAGAAAGACACATGAATAAAAAATTTGGTCTTGGAAAAACCAGGAAAATGAAGCGGAGGAATGAAACCTAAAAATCAAATATCACGTCTTGAAGTCCTATTTCGTCGACCTCTGGAGTGGAGGAAAATCAAATAAAAGATTCCACGCCCAAAAACAATGAAGGCGACGGAAGTTATGTGACGCAACTAAACGGAGGAATATTAAAGTTCTTCCGAAACTCCTGCTTCCTGAGAGCGGCAGTAGCTAAGACGAAGTTCATTACATATTTACTTCATGTTATAAAACTTTTTCCTTTAAGGTGACTTCATTTTATTTTTTAACGAGCAGAGAAATGTGTGTTTTCTTAGAAGAGCATTAAGAACTCCGGACAATGTATAAAAGATTTCTATCATGGATTAAAATTTAAACCCAGACAGGTCCCACCAATTTCCTCCACCAGACGGAAAGAAGTTATAGCCGGAGATTTTTCGCAATCTAATCTTAAAAAAAAACAGGGTATGCAACTTTTTATTTCTCAAGCATAAGGATACTTTAAAAAGCGTCATTCGTATGAATCATAACTTATGTTATATTTGTCACATCCTAAATGTTTACTGCGTCTAAAATGCTTCTCTCAGTTTCCATGAAAACCCTTAGTCTCAAGTTAAATTTTAAAAGTATCGTCCTCGTCCTTTAAATATTTTTACCGAGTGATAAAGCGTGAATAACACTGATTACATGGATAGATTATTCGGAATAGTCCGTACTCAAATCCCGATAATAGGTAATACGGTGCTAAGGGTAATTCTGCGAATGCTGGATCAATGTCAATCTGATTCGTTCCGTAATATAGAAGGTAGGCATGATGTTTGAAGGCATCAATGAAAAACATCTTGTTTTTTGTCGTGTCGTAACGCATGTCAATAAGAACTAATAAAAATGATAACCTTAGACACTCATGGTCAATCGTATTATTTTTAAACAGTATAATTTTTTATTATCTTTGCACACTTTTTTCCAATTTTTAATACAGTTATCGCGAAACTACAGAGGGATTAATTTTTTGGGTGGCTTACAATATTATTCATAAACCTACACGTTACTCAGCCAGCTACCGCTAGGGCGTTCGGCGTAAGGTGGTTTCAGCATAAGGTAAGGGCACCAGAAACGAAAAAAAGGTAAAGTAGTTAGGAAGGACAAAAAGGATTAAAGTATTTAGTTGGGTTATAACCTCGCAGTTTCCTTTGTAGTTTTAATTTTCTGTCCAGAACTAAGACTTTTATAATATGTCTGGATGAGTTCATATATAATTTTTTCGCTTAGTCTATTTTATAATTATTTCGGAGGTGTCTACTGTGCCACCCTAAAACACATTATCCGGCACTGAGTTCTCCTATTAATATTTTTCCTACGTATTAATTGATAAAAAATCATCGTACAACAGTTTCTCAATCCCCATTACCGTCTGCAGATCGCGATTAACACCAGCTTCATTTCCTAAAAATATTCAGATGCTGCATAACATCCCATTACGGTGAAAAGGTTTTTTATCTATATAGTAGAGAAAAAACGTGCATACATTAGCAGCAGCGGATAATTTTTTGGAGATGAAGAACGATGATCTGCCACGTGTAACCCCTTCTGCCTGCCACGAGTAACCTTCATCGGATCTCGCATCCGCGCGTCTGTCTGTAGAAGGAACGTGGACGGACAAGGAGATGAGAGGAGACGCGGGTGAGTGTGTGGTGGAACTGCCGATAGCAGGTGCCGGAAGAGGGGGTAAATGTGGGCGGAGGCGCTGGAGGGCGGCATTCGTGGAACGAGGCGGGGAATCAATTGGAAAGGTAGCCGAGTCTGAGATGGAGGCGTGGCTGTGCGCATCTCGTGCCCTCATGGAGGTTGCCTCGCCGCTGCGTCATCCCAAAAGAAATGAGAAATCCCACGTTTTCCTTCGCATCGTTTTGAAGCACTGTTGCTTTCACTGCTGACATGCCTCAATTGCTAAAAAGCAATATGTAAGATGCTCAATAATCTGATTAGTCGACGAGTTAGTATATATTTGTCATGATGTGGCGAATGAAACTCTATAGAGGAGGAACATTAGGAGTATTAAGAATAGGAGATCGTGCACAAAGCAATTCATGAGAGGTAAGCAAAAATTGGGTATTAAAGAGAACATTATCAAAATGGGGACAGATTTCTAGGCCTAGGAACAATAAGTAAGTTTTTGGACTTCGCCTACCACGAAAGGCATTCAGGCATGGCATATATTACTTTTTAAAGCTCGAGGAGTTGGTACCGATGCTGTTGAAGCCGTGAATATTGATTTTTGTGACTCCTGTTAGTCGCTTATAACTAAAAAACCAAGACATGTCGATGCTTTTATTGCAAAATCATTTTATTTTTAGGAAATATTTGCTTCTCACGTCAGTTTTTCGCAAAAAATGTCATTCCCACTGGGTAAAAAAGTTCTATTTTTCCTCATATTTGCCTATTCTTCGCCCGTAAGCCAATGAAGAGTCAATTTTAATATGCGAAAAATGTAGGTGGAAAGGTAAGATTTTGTTTACGTGAAATAACAGTATGTTTTTCTATAAGTTACATCAGCATAAATGAAAACAACTCCAATCTTGATCGTAACCTGCTTGAGAATCGCTTTCTAGGCTACCTTCCATAGAGAGAACACTTCTCCTCCTACTCCTTTTCCTAGTGTTAGAAGAAGGAAAAGGGAGGGCGGGGGCAGAATCGAGAGTATCCCTTGACTCAGAAAGATTGGCGCAAGGAAAATTCATCGCAAGGATGTCTGAGAAAATTTGGATCCTTCCCTTCAGACATTCCTGGCTGCTCCGGCCCCGTCCTTGCCCCATCCTCCGTATCGACTGAGCTCGGAGGAAATTCCTTGAGGCTATGGGCGGCGTTCCGAATTTTCCTTCGGGTTCTTCTCTTATTTCATCCCCCTTTTCCGTTACACTATCATTCTCCTCTCATTCTCTCTTCAACTTTCATCTTCATTCCTCTTCTCGACCTCTTCTGTCTACTTTTTGCGCGACTTTGCTCTTTCATTTGTTTCTTCGCTTCGGGCGCCATCGCCTACCTTTCACCAACCCTACTTCCCTCATAAAATAAACCTCTATCAACTATAAAATTGGATACGACAGGATGCTCTTTCGCTTTCCTCCTTAATTACACAGAAAGATGGGGGAATACAGTCAATTTGGAGAGAGAATGCTTTGGTATGTTTAAATAGTAATTCGATAACCACAGGGCCTTGATAAAATGTTAACCTCATGGGAACAAATTTTTGTGGCAAATGTGTCTTCACTTTTGTGTTACTTTCAAGCATCTCAGGACTAAAAAATAAAAACTTAAACCCTCTCCACAAGGTAGAATAACCATACTTAATATTTTAAATAGCGGCCATGTCTGACCAAAATTCCCCCTCGTTTTAGAATATTTGTCTTACCTTCTATCCCTTGCTCCCTTTGCTTGGGAGGCAGCTAATCGGATGTAAAGTAATTTGTGGCTCAGACGAAGCGCTTGAGAATGTTTGCTAAATGCGGTTTACCAAATAAAGAACACTTATGTCAATATTTTCTCCATCTCAGACTTATCTCTTTACTTTCCGTGGTTTACCGAAGACATATATTGATTTGGAAGTGGATGTTGGAGTGCACTCAATGGGATCTTCTCCTTCCACTGTAAAGGTCATTATAATTCTTGATCCGTAGTAGCATTGTCTTACGGAGACTTAGAGGAAAGAAATTTCATTAGTATATTTTTGAGCATGTGTATTTTTTAAGAATAAAATAATGCGAGGATAAATAAATTGCGTTATCTAGGATACAAGGTCTTGTAAATTTCAGTACGATAAAATCAATAATAAGTTGTTCACAAATACATTACAGAAATTAATAGCATCAGCGACAAGCCACGATGAAACACTTGGTCCTGTCCTTGAATAAATCCCCTTGGTCAAATTAGGTAACATCTAATCGGCTAAAAAAATTAGCATGTAATTGCGGGGAAAAATAGTTTCTGGATATTAAGAAGGTTGGTAGTGTAATTCGACCTTTTCAATATTAAATTATAATGAGTTTGAATATTTCCCGAGGTTAACTCATAATTAGTCTATACATTAGTATTTTCATTTGAATAGTTATTCAACTTCAAAGGTGAACCATTCTCATCACATTATTTTCATGAGAAATTCACACGAGGGCACAGGGAAATCGTCCATCGAATTTGATAAATACCCTTTGTACGCACTCCAGCTTTTTCCCGCTTTCACATATCCAACGGCGAGTAGTCCCTTTCACCAAAAATATTTTATTTCCGTCCCTCTCAAAACTTCCCTTCGCCCGTATGTTTTTCAATCGTCCGTCGAATTTTCATCACAGATCCACCCTACTGGATCCTTTCCTCGCCATTTCCTCCTCTTTTCCGACAATCCTCATTCTTTTCTCCGAAGCTTACCACCTCCACCCTGGCTTCTCTATCCTCTCTCTGCCATCCCCCCTTCCTACCTCTATCTCACTACATGACGCCTCATTGGATCTCCCACCTATTACATGGGCCATTGCCCTAACCGCTGGAATATATTCCCTCAAAAGTCGAACCCTTTTTGCGCGCCTGCGCGCGGGGAGAGTCACGGGTGGGAGGGAGGGTAGAAGGCTGGGTGGGTCGTGAAAGGAGCGGTTGACGTCGCCTAGGGTTAATTTCGGTCTCATAATAGAGGGGGAACGAAGGGGGGAGGCCGACCTCTCTGGCGTACGAGGATAATGTGGGGGCGAGGAGGGCAACTTAATTGAAGAATGTGGAGGCGAATTCCTTCGCGAAAAAGATGATAATGTTTTTAATTCGAGACGCCGGGATGCCTATCATACCCTATTCTCACCTTCGATGAGATGAGCGCACCCTGCGGTGATGAGCGTATTTTAGAATGCATATTGCTTTAATCCATCTTCACATGGGTTACAGCATCCTATATTAAGAGAATTACTTGCTATGAAAAACTTATGAGCAGCAGAAGACATTAAAACTATGAAAGTAAACAATGAGACAATGTCTCCTGCTGCTCACAATTTTTTCATAGCAAGTAATACTCGTGATAAAGGATGATATACGCCATGTGTTGCTCTGCTCTTTGGTGTGTCTATAGGCTATTGAGGAATGAGAAGAATTATAATAGGCTTTATGGATGAGATAAAGAGAAGTAGGAAGGACCGAGCTAGAGAAAGAAATAGCGTAAGGAAGCTGTAAACTGCGGCTATGAAAGATTGATGGAAGTAATCGTTTCTCTATTTAAATCTACCATAACCAGTAAATCAACTTTAATAGCAATAATAACTACACTGCTAATGAAGTAAACTGAAAACCCTACGGTCCATGGGTGATTTAGTCGCTATCTCACCAAAATCAAAAAGAAGATCAGTACGTTTCCGTGTTTTAAGCTATGTCCCGCGCACAAATGTTTTAAGAATGTCAGCTAAAATTGCTACAGCTACCCTAAACAAGGGCTTTCAAAAATAATTAGGCATTTTAAAATGTCGTTTAATTAAGGGCAGAGGTGTGTGCATCGATAATTTAAGAGCAAATACTACAGAAGACTAACCGTAAAATAGAAAATGCCAATGTAGTGAGTTGTTTTCCAGAGGTATAAAAATTCCCTTCGGCTCAAGCGAGAGGAGCGATCCCACGTTTTTCACTCGGACAATTCAATTCTTATTCGAATGACGTCATTTTCAATTGACTTGTCTCTTCCATAAAACTGAAAATCAGAATGTGATTTGCTTCTTCATGTAAATCATCAGGGGTTCTAATGAAAGGGGGATTTAGTACACTATTGTCATCATCCATGAATCTCACACGATGAAACTCTTGCAGGACTGTTGCATTCGAGCGTTAGGCTCAGTAGGCAAGCAAGGGAGTAAAACGACTTGGGCATGAGGAAAAAGAAGGAGAGAAGTAATGCTCAATTTATGTGATACGAACTCATCCCTCACTCTCCCTTCGTCTCACTCTTCGTCTCTCTCAAGACGCCGAAATGCCCATTCCCCGGCAACCCAGCTGTTGGTATAATTTGATTTCAGATCGCTTGCTCCTCAGTAAGGGTATCTGAAAAATCGATGCCGGGGGATGAATTTTTCATACGGAATCATGGAAAAATATATTCGGACTGCGATGAAGTTGGATGCAAATTGGATCGATGGATTGGAATATTTTAGAGATTCATTTCGAAATTATACGTACATTTACCTCAATGTCATCGAAAGCTTTATTCTACGAAGAGTTATAGAAGAACATCCATTCGCCAATGGTCATTTCATGTACATTACAGTCTAATTGCCAGTTTCAAGTGCCAATATAGTAATAAAATAGTCTACAACCTTAGTATACGATTTGATGATCCAAAATATTGGACAATCTGTAGCACTTAGTGACTGACTCTGAATTCTTAGAAATACAAGCATTTATCTTAAAATGTGCTCTGATTTAATTGAGCGCATTTAAACAAACCTAAAATTCAATTCGATTGGCATACATGATGTAATGATATCGTAATCTAAACCTATGAATACATATCTGCATATATACTATCAAAGATTTTTCATTAAGGCTATTTTCTTACATAGATACGTTCTGGCAAAGCTACCACACGCATTATACACATAATGTAATGAAAGTGAAGATTATTCTTTGCTACAAGTCTCTTTCTGGACTGAAAATTTTGAATACATTAAAAGGATTTTATATATAATGCAAAATTCATATTCGCTGGTTATAAATACCTAATCCGCGTAATTAGCCAAGAATATCAATACAAGATGCACTGAATATAAATCTTACTTTCCATAAAATCTCATTTAAGAAAATAACTTTGCTCCCTATGTTGCTGTTATAAGTATTCACCTGATGGTCAATAAGGGCTAGAATTTTTATTTAAGGAGGGATATTACAAATGCTAGTCTTAATTCGCTGGAATTTCATCATCTTTATAGTCACGCCTCAGATTCTCTGCCTTTTTCAAACCTTTAAGTTACTTTTCATTCAGTCGAGTTTTTTTTGAAGCTATGCTCTATTAACGAGAATTTACAGACAATCCCACTGGACAATGGAACGTCAATTCCTCTTCTGAACCATGCAGGGGGTGAGGAGTAAAAAAAATAAATATAAAAAAAGAGAAAAAAACTCTGCGGCTGCGGTCCGAACTTGGCAAACCTTTAAAGGTTCGTCTTGGGAATTAAAGAAAGCGGAAAAGAAAGCAAAACAAGAGCCATTGGAAGGGGGGGAGGGCCAAGGAAGGGAGGAAACGCTTTAAATCACCGCTGCAATACCGCGGCACACGGGCGCAACTTTGCCCACTTCCGACCGATTGATGGGCAAAGCCACGAGGAAGAGTGGAGAATGGAAGTGGGGTTAGGGGGAGGAGAAGCAACGGAAGAGGAATAGGAGAGAAGAAGTGGGTGGAAGGGATCGGATTACTTTATTTTTCTTTCAAGGGTTTTGGGGAGGACCACCTCCTGAGGGGGTAGGGTGCGTGAGGAGCAATTGTGGAATGGGCGTGGGGTCGTAACGGGGGAGGGTGAAGGGATAGGAGAGAAGAGAAAGGTGATGGAAGAAAGGAACGGTGGGTGAGGTTTGGAGAGGGAAAAGAGGAGGCCGCTGCAGTGCACTCAAGGGCTCAATGAGGTTCTTCCATAGAAAACATACAAGGTAGGTAGGGAGAACTAGTCTTTTTGATGCTTTGACAACGATGGTCATGTTGCGTCACGATCAAATTATTTATTCCCAATTTTTTCAGTTTATACAAATGTAGTAAAACAATTTGAATTTATGTCATTAAATAGCCATAGTTTCTTAAACTGGCCCGTTTCTAGTAAATATTCTAAAACACGACTGACTAACTCAGGGTTATCACAAAAAGTTGTCTTTATTTCCCCATAATAAATATTATCTCGAGTGAAACCCGGTCATTTTTTTCACTCAGAAATATAAAAGGAATTTAGATTTGTACAACGTTGGTTGTCCATTTTGGGAGATGAACGACAAATTGCGCCATTTAGGTTAGGTGCAATGGTTGTTTTTTTTTTGGGAGGGATTTTAGTGAGAAACAGAAAAAATTGTAGAGAGAAACTCCGCATCAGCCCACACTTAACGGAAGGCTCCAAGGGGTAACCGAGTTTAACCGGCTTTGCTGGCTTAACTTGAAGTAATCTCTAATTAAGTTTAACTTGGTGTACTCTCCACATAACAAAATAGTAGAGATCGAAGGTCCACTGAAAAATAACTATCACTTTCTGGATTCGAACCCGGGCCCTCAGGATGGGGAGCCAGTACACTAGTCTCCCCACCAACCCTTCGTTCATCGTTAAGGATTCCAGAGGGAAAATAAGATATGTCTCCGATCTGATGAATTGTTAAGTCTAGGACTATCTGTTCACCTAATATTAATGCATTCTATTAATCAAAGTCGAGCACCCATGTACCTCAAAATCACCCAATATTATGAGACATCTAAGACCGAGCATTTGTATTGAGCAAATAAATGTTAAATGGTGAAGGAATACAAAAAGTAGAAGTAAACTGCATAATCTTAAAGATGAATGCAAGGATATCAACGATTATTTAATAGAATTGTGGTAATTTGAAGTTAAGATTACCTCAATACACCTTTGTTTTGCAGTAAAAAGTGGCGCAAGTTACAGAAAACTTAACTCCTTGTCTTTCTACTCGACCGATCGGACTCCTTTTTTCTTCCAAGGGTTTGGAGGATCTAAGTCCTAAGGAGGTTAGGGTTAGTGCCAGGCATGTGTGATATGTACATTGTGGGAGAGGAAGGTGTAGGGAACAGGGGATAAGAGAAAGGTGATGGGAACAAGGAACGATGGGATAGGTTTGGAGAGTAGGGGAAGAGGATGTATGTGTCGTTCATGCTCGTTCGAAGGAGAGTGGAAGGAGAAGGGGCCCTATCAATTTCTTTAATAAATTTTACTTATTTCGGTAAATTAGATAGAACAATTCAAATGGCAGAACCTTTTGTTTATGGAAATAGGAAACAGCAAAATAAAAATAATTTACTCAAATATTAAATCACAAAATTTTTCAGCAAGACTTTCTTCAGGTGACTGACTCAAATAACTCTCTTCGAAGTAATAATTAATCAATCGTCAACAGATGATAAACCATTTTAATGACGTATATGATTAGCCTATGAATCGCCTGTGCTCAATGCCTTCCCCTGCGACACCCATCGGTAAACATTTTGTAATGCCTTTGGTAGATAACTTGATATCTCTCACAATTAATGCAAAAGGAGCACTTTTCTGCGAATTAACTTCCATCCAGCTTTGATAATAATATACAGCGTAATATTCTAAGCACTATCATGGAATATTCGTAGTATTGATTGTATATGGATCCCCTAATGTATGCTCCATGGACGAATCCTGAACTGACTCCGGCTTTTTTTTTACGTAGTATCATGCTTAAGCTTTTTTCCGTAGCTTTTCGTGCAGAAAAACTGCATCAAAAGGTCAGTCATGAGTCAGATATTTCATCACGTCAATTACACTTATTAATCGACACGCAGAAATGAATATTTTAGTAAGGCTTTGGATGAATATTTTATAGGAATCAACGGTTGCGTTCGAAAAGCTTCATTACTGCGTAATTTCCTATTCATGCAATGTTAATATCACAATTATAAACAGGAAAATGAGATCCTATCACTCATTAACGTACGAAACAGTTTTTGCCCAGTGAATATCGTCGAAGCATTTTTAAGCATGATTAGAACACACTTTAATGTTTATGTTGAGTCCTTGTTTATATTCAAAAGTAATTTTTGTTTTAGGCATTACTAATTCATATTACTATGATTTTTGATTCCTATTACAGTGCAAACATGTCCACCAGGTATATAATTACAGCCTTTATAGTTTTATACAGCATGTAACTTACGTAACGCAACCTTTTAGCGTTAACGAAACCAATAGAGAAATTTCTTTTATTGGGAACTGTTAAAAAAATTTGAATCATTAATTATGAAATGAAAAACTTTTAAATTTGTGGTTCCAAAATGACCTTTTTACTAGCACTACCTGGGTTTCGACGTACTATAACATCATCATCAGGTCGTTATGGCAATTGCAATGTGTACGTCACATGGGGATACTTTATAGCATATGAAACAGTTTGTTTTTTGCTTCCCGTTAAACTTCAACAGGCACCCTCTACTAGTTATTCAAGAAAATGCTCAAGGCCCGACAACAATACAAGCATACGATGGCATATGAGTAGACTAAAGTTGTGGGTTTAAGTCTCCAAAACTGACAGTTAACTGACTTTAAAGATTTTTGCTGCAATTTTAACTAATGCCTGGGTGTATTTAACCCTAGTACAATTGGTTTATCTTTATATTTAGCCGTTGCATTACGTTCGTTATTAACTATCTTCGTTGATTCATCTCCATTAGTCTGTCTCACTACTTCATCATGCCCCTTTTGTGAGGAATGGCTGTAAGTTCACTACATTCTCTCAGGAATGTCAGGTGGTTGATTACTCGGTGTACGGAATGTTATACTCCTTGCCTATCTCCACTAACCGGCCCTATTAAGGTACGTGCATTCTTGATGAATTCCAGTTGATTTATAATATTATCATGTTGTCGTCTCTTCCATCTTCTTGGGGATCCAGTATTTTATTTCTTATTATTTTGCGAGTTTGACGACGGAATGGTCGTTATTATAGCTTGCTTCACTCTCTTCGACCTCAGATTAATCAATCTTGGGCTTCAAACTCTTCAAATAGGTACTTAGCCTAGCCACCGAAAAGTGGTCATTGAGCATTTTTTCTGGTTACCATAAAGGAGATACAAAGATACAATTGCTTCAAAAAAGTATTTTTACTGTCTATAACCTGTTTTATTCAGCATGAATAAATTGAAGCTCATTTTACAACGTTTGAGAGACTAGAATGCATTTCGCCATTGTGTTCTTACATAGATTATTACAATGGTGCTTATATATATATATATATATATATATATATATATATAATAATAAAAACACTTGACAGGGGGTGGGGAAAGAAAAGTAAAAAGAGAGAGAGGACTTACTGGGACGTTTCGGGCATGCAGGCCCTATATTGCTTTATATATATATATATAAAGCAATTACTCAAAAATTCACAATCTAGAACTTAGAGGTGGATTCCTTCCTCCGTCAGTTTTCCTAATAATAATTGAAAAAGTACTGACGTCATAAAGCTTGAATATATAAAAAACGTTCGAATTCAACCCTTATTATTGTCTGAATTTAATGCTTAAAATTTTACATTGCTGCATAGTTGGATTGAAACGCTTTTTATAATACCTCAATACTTTCGTCCGCTAACTTACGAGATAAATACTAAGGGCCGGTTTCACCAACCTCTCGTTAATCGACGATCAATTGATCGGCATCAATTTACCGATCGGAGATCAAATCCCGCATCCGTTTCACCAACACTTGATCGTCGATCAAGATCGGCAATCACATGATCGGCAATCGCGTAACGTAAACGTTCTCATAGATTTATAAGAAGAATTCCTATTGGCGGTCACCGTCACGTGATCACTGTAGCGTGTCCGTGCATAACGATCGTGATTTTAAATGCATTGTGCGCGACGTAATAGTTTTTTCAAATTGGAAAATTCTCTGTTGCTTGATCTGGTGGGAGACGTAATAAATATGTTGGAAAATAAAATACACGACGTAGTATCATATGAGGATAAAAGGATAGTTTGGGAAGAGGTTTCAGTGTCATTTAATGCCACCCAAACTAACTCCATAAGAACTTGGAAGTAATTGAAAACTTCTTGTGAACAAATGAAACATCGTACTAAGAAGAACGCCAATAATTAAAAAGCCTTATAATTTGGCAACTCGATAAAATTAATTAAAAGCAATAATTTATAATGCAAATGTTGAAAAATGAATTGAAAAATAGTGAGTTTATAGGTATTCATAAACCACGAAAGGAAATTATAAAGGCTACTCGAGTAAAACTCAGGGAGAATTAATAAGCTAATAATTGTCGCATCTGTGCCTTTTAATTCAAATTCTCTTTGAAATCCTCGCTAGAGGTAACTAAACCTATAAATGACAAATGCTAAGTTTAGTAGAACATGTCTAATTTTTTATGTTAAACGTTTCTGCCTACCCTACTTGCTTTAGGGCCGTGAATCTACGTTATATGCTCTACTGAAGGATGCATTTTTTAATTTTTTTTGAAATCAATTGGTTACCTAGTGAGTAATATTCACCATTTATATATTTAAGAAAAAGGAAATATATCACAATGAGATTGAGTTGAGGATTGAGTATATCTGATCTACGAAAGCGTTGAGGATTCACATAAATATTCTCTAGATGCTCCTCATCCTTAAACAATAATGCTATGTTATGCAAAACTGGGGCCATGATGATAATGAGTGCAGTGTCTATTTGACCCAAAGCCTGAGGAATGATCATATGGATCCCTCCTCTTCATTACCCCAACACAGCATTCCATTGAATTTCTATTTCAAATGTGAGAAACGTTGTAACGTCTCTCTCTTCTGGTAGCAGGGTTAAACTAGGGGGAAAGGAGATAAGCCCGGCAAGGATTACCTTGGTCACCAAAGTAAAATCCATATGGAATCTGCCTATTTACAAATTTACATTTGTTAAAAAAAATGGTTACTAAATATTGCCTCATCATGCTACCTGGCCATCTAGCTACCAAATGGGTCAGCCTCAGGCTTGGGGAGCTAATTGCTTGAACATTGATAGAAAAATAGGAATTTTTATTCCTGAATAACTCTGCATTTTTCCCTCCTGGTGAGGAGATTGGAATGTCAGCACAGGCTAAAGCTCCAAATACACAGGGGAATTTAGCAATTTCAAAAAAAACTTCCTTTATATTGTCTAGGTCTATTCTTCCAGTAAGAATTATCATTATTTCTTTAGACATCATTTCTACGTACCTTGACACTCTCTTGATTATCCTGTAGAAGCTTGGTTTTGATACAGCTTGTATATCACCAATAAAAAATATTTTAACTTAAAATCAGATCAATTATTCAGATTCACTACATGTAGCTCTAGAGAGTCACGCTGACACTTAACTTACATCAAGTAGTTTACATGAGACAGTTTTAATAATTAGAGCAACATAAGAATATGTTTCCTTGATAAGATAAAAAAATTCTGATAACTACCTATAATGCATTTATATATACCTACCCATTTATATATAGATATTTTTCTTTTTCAGGATATTGAAGTGCAAAACATAAGATTTGATTAAATCTGCACACACCACAATATTTCATTCAATGGTCATCAGAGGAATCTGTTACAAAATCTAATGAATGACTTAATGCACATTAAGCTAGATTTACTTTTATTCTCTTTCATCAACATTTAGACATTTTTTTAATACCCACATCCTAACTATATTTAATAAACTATGAGATATAGCATAGGGGAAAATGGCCAAAATTTATTAAGTGGGAGTTGCCATTAGTCCAATTACAGGACGACCTGTATATAGCCTTATAAATATTTTTAATAATGATCTAAATACATACATCTACCTTCAAACACACTACATACTAATGCTTTGATATTCCTAAACAACAAGCACATTATTAATTGCAGATATTTTCTGCAAATTCTGAAGTGGACAATAATAAATTATTTCCACAATAAAAGTATTGGGGACAGATTTCGTTTTTCCTATTTGCTAAGGCTTACAAAAACTTAGCAATTACATACTACTGGTCTATTCAATAGCACAATCTCTAACAAGATATATGATGAGATAAGTGTCGACCTAGTGCATAAAAATCACTATCATCACCTAATTACACTATCGTACAACTCTGGATCCATACAAATTGTTTTTTTCACTATCAGAATTGACATTCTAATTTCCACTGTTTAGTTATATCATGTGATTAAAAAGGTGCCCAACCCCAATTAATACTCTACTACTCGTATAATGGTTACACCTGTGATGAAAACATTGAAAAACACCATTGCAGTGGCACCTGTACAACGACCCATGCTATGCTAAAAGAACACCAGTAAAGCAAACTTTGTTGAATGATAAGCTAAGTAGTCTATTATTATATTTATTAGAACTGATTAATCCTAAGGCCTGTCATAATGTTACTCCTATATGAGGAAACTTTTATTAAATTGTTTACTAATGAGCTATGATATTGAATGATTATGGTTTTTGAATTTGAGAAAATGACTTATATTCTCAAACCAAGAGATACAATTTTAAAACTTATGACTTAATAAGTTAGTTAATAAATACAAATAAATATCTCCTAATGTTAAAAAAACTTGTTACACCTAATGTACATAGTCAAAACAATTCGTCCAAGTACGAATGAATTCGGTGGAAACATTTAACTATGCATTGGAGTATAAAATATAGCAGGTCATATACCTATGTGCATCTTCCACATTCCTTGCAACATAAGAGATGAGCCTCAGTTTGAATTGCCAGAAGGTATAAGAGAAAAGGTCATATCAAGTAATTGCAATATAATTAGGTAGCAATAAAATGAGAAGAACAAATCATATACCAACCAAGCTGAAACGTACATTGAGCCAACAATAACGACCCATAAAGAATGTAATAATAATATAATTTACAGTAGTTAAGTATATTTCCTGCATGGAAGTGAAAAACTGCATAACACTTGTCACATTTGGTGAAAAACCTATATTGCATAACATCTTAAGGCCATAGAATTGCACATTAGTGGCATACCTGATTATGCTGACATAATATTAGCTAATGACTTACTATTATACAGTATCATTTATTAATATGGCAAGGAAATCATTGCTTTCAATGAACCCATACTGACTACACAGCCTTGCCAACGTTTACCCTACTATTCAATGCTTGTATATCTAAACACTGCAATGAATTGCTCAAATTTTATAATTTGGCATATTTAATTTCCAACATCTCATTCCCATTGCACTCATCATGTGTAAAATAATGTAGGTATTTCATTTGGTTGCTTTGAAAGATGAAACACATCAAGGCATCAACCACTTCCTAAAGCTTACAACTAATGTGTTTATCTACCAAAATTGTATCACTGTGATGTGTGTAGGTACTTATAATGTTCACATAAATATTTAGTAGATCAATATGAAAATTAACATTGTATGATGTTATACTGCAGTGTCTTGTGTTAAATATGTAGGGGTAGCAACTTACATTTCAGTCATTAGTACTGTTTGGCAAACTAACTCTGGGGATCCAGTTTTGTTTATGAGATTTAACTACATATACACTTCTGTAGTGTTTACTGGATAGAATTTTGCTAGATAACTTAACACTTTAACTTGTGCAACATATAAGTCTACGTTTTTATCAATACTAGCTCTCGATCGGATCGTGATAAACTTATCCCATAAATTTTACACCACACTTTACCATAATTTTAGATAGCACTCACTCTGCATGGTGTGACGGAATATTATAATAACACTTCAAGTAATTTATACTTAAGCATCACAAACATACACAAACTGAGTAAAATAAACGATTGTCTACTTGGTTATTACATCCAAGGCGCGGGAATAACACATACTATATGCAGAGACTACACTTGTTGAACACACAAAGGTGTTTATGTTATGTATGACACGAAGGCTACACACAAAGGTTTTATATTTCGATAAATGTTACACTTGGTGTAAATAATAAAAACGTAAGCCGTTTATTACACTCAAAACTACTTCCTTAAAGTCATCGCAGTAGCTAAGATCGCAAAAAGTAACTAAAATTCAATCGAGGTATCAAATACCTTAGGTACTCACTTTAAACTCTTGTCGTGTATATTAATAAATTAAAATAAAATCTCAATATCATAACGACAAATACTTCACCACTCCTCTGCAATTGTAATAATACCACAAAATCTATCCAGTAAGTAAATACTTCTCCAAAAAAGACCACAAGCTTCACAACAGCCGGCATCGCGACATAAATATGAGGGTGCGACGGTTGCGATTTTCGTAATTCTCATGTTGAGAACCCGCGAAATTTAAACACATCGTGCGTAAACTGGTGCAATTTACCTGAATACTTCTCGTTACATAATATAATACCACCATTAAAAGCTGGTTTAGTAGTGACATTGGGATATTTCTAATTCTCGGACTATGCAACCAGTTCCCGATCCCTACTAGACCGAAATTAACTGTAGGTTTGGTTAAAATAATTTTTAACTCGTATTAAATATATTAATTTTCTTCGCACGCATCGTACAGGTTTGCTCTTAATGGCCTGTGGTTGGCTCTCAAGCTCAAATAGTCTGGTATTTCTTCTATTTATGTGTGAGATGAATACAAGATTTCCGCCATAATGGTTGATTGTGGATTTGATCGCCCAATATCTACGATCAACTGGACCAACGATTTTGATCTCCGATAATCGCTGATTGTCGTTGGTGAAACCCAATTAACGTAATCACTGATTAACTCGAGGGTTAATCCATGATCAGGCGTTGATTGTCGTTGGTGAAACCGGGCCTAAGTCGTGATGTTAAAGTTATAATTTGTCAAATATGAATAAATATAAGCATCGGTACTAAAAAAATACTTAAAATGTGGGTCTGAAATCTCTGATAGGGTAAGATACAATTAATTCCGTATCCTGATAAAAATTATTAAACATCCGGCGAAACTATGGCAATAAAATCGCGGCCTGAGGTATTATCAATCCAGTTTCATGTAACTTAATTGTTAAGAAATCATAGAAAATCGACCCTGGTGATCAAGTAGGCATGCTTGTGAATGAGAAATTCGTATTATGGGGGAAATATTCTTAGAATCCGCGGAAGGGAATTTAAAATGGCTAAATTAAGCGAACGCCACTTCATTTCACCGTCGGAGTGCAAAGTAAACTCGGGGAGGTATTTCCCCACTAGCGTACCTACCTACTCGACGAAAATTCTCTTCATTCACATCTCCGTTTCGCCTCTCTTCCCCTCCTTGTCTCCCATGATTCTCTCTCCACATCTCTCTCTTTCCACCCACCCGTCTCCTCCAACCCTTTTCTTCCTCTCTCTCTTATATTTACTCTTCCTTCCTACCTATCCCATCCCCGATTTCCCTCCTTCACCGCCAAGCCAAGCCAAAACCCTCCCAACTCATGCCTTCCTGACCTCACCCCCCCCCCCCCAACCCCCCTCCGTCCCATCCTCCTCCCCAATACCCCTTCGTTCCGGTCCCCCTCTCCCAACCATTCCTCTTCCACACCCTTTACCCCACATCCACATCTCTTCTTCTCTCTCCTTCTCTCTCAACCGTCGAATGACTGCCCTATCCCTCCCATATTTCCTCCTTTGCACCTTCCCCGCCCCATTCCCATACTCTTCTCTTCCTCCTTCCAACACTCGTCCTCCATCTCCTCAGCCCAGGGAAAACTTCCCTCTCACATTCCTACTCCTGACCCCTCTCTCTTCTTTCCCACATGGCCTCCCCTTCCCGCTTCTTGTGCCCCCCCTTGAAGCTTTTCACCTCCTGGGAGGATCCTCTCTACGGCGAACGGAAGCCTTTATATATATTTATATATAATTATATATATACATACACATACATATATATACATGTGTAAAGGGGAAGAAAATAGAGAAAGGAAAAGAAAGAAAAAAATAAGAAGAGTAATAAAAATGAAACGATCGGTGGAGGTAAAGGAAAAGAGTGTGGATTCCTACTCTCTAGAGAGGAGAGTGGTTCTCTCTCTTTACTCGTTCTGTTTTTTCTTCTTTTTTTCATTACTAGTTCTTCCGTTTTTCCACCCCCTCTCCCACCTCTCCCCCCTTTTCGCCAGCGCAAGCTCTATTCCCCGTCCGATCAACCAACCTCCCATTTCCGCAGCTCCTGCGCTTCTATCCTAGGGGATATTTGGGATCGGATCGTCTTGAGGCTCGAACTCACGTTCCGCCGTCTCTGAGGTGCTGACCCACTGGGGCAAATCCCCCACCCTTTCCTCTCCCATCCCACACAAAACCCTCTTCTATTCTTCTCTCCTTCCTTCTTTGTGAACGGACGGGTTTCATGGGGAATACTACTACGCCAAGAGAGTTATAACTTTCCATTGGATTGCTTTTGTTTATGTTTTACTTTTTCAAGTTTCCCGAAACTAGTCCATTTGTATTCAGGCAGCCAACCAGACGTTTTTCCTATTTTTATCTCACCCGCGGGAACCACTCAGCATTTGTTTTAGGAGAAGGATCGGCAAGTAATCGGTCTCTGCTCTGAATTAATTTCTATTTCTTGCTGCATACGTCATCCTGACAAAAGTAATTTGTTGATTATACTTCGTAACATTTTACATAAATATGTCGTTTCTCATCGCTGACGATCATTAATCATGTCTGGGAGAATGTTCACCATTTTTTTGAAGCCTCTCTGTCAATTATATTGCACATTATATTCATTATCTGTGGAACTGAATTGAGCCGAGGTGGGGTGACTACACCATATTTCACTGCAGAATGTTATCAGAACGACTTGATGAAGTATTTGTTTGAATGATATCAATTAAAATGAGTTTTAATATACTTATGTTCACTACTTGTAGTTTGTAACAGTTTGTAGTTACCGTTTTTTCTCGTAAATTGTGCCTGTATGTCAACGAATGGCGAGGAACTTTTTGAGGATTTTCGGTGAGAAAATAAAATGTATCGTTAAGGTTTGTTTAGATATACTAGGAAGATAACTTTACATTTAATCTCGGCTTATGTTTGCATCGTACTAATCAGTGGCAGTTAAAATATTCTTTGCCTATTTACCACTGTTTATTCATCATGACAAGACCAAGAGGTACACATGGAAGATTCCCATGAGCTGGCTTGAATTTCTGACATTATCAATAGACCAATCCAAAGTTCTAACGGATTTACGGACCTTAATAAAATGTGAGCAGATAAACAATTACTATAAAGTTTATGCTTTATTATCCCCTTATGATAAAATCTTAAGCTAAAAGGAACCCACAGGTTCGGAAGCGATGTATCAACGCAAGAAATAGCATCTGCATTCGTAAGTGCTCGTCACTTCATTAGTACGTCCGCCGAGAAGTTTAGCTTTGATATCCAATAGCGGAGGTGTAGTACTTTATTCCTGGATGCCTTTGATGACTTTTATAGGTTTATCTATCCAACAAACACATTCTATTTTATAGCCAAATTAATATGGGCTGAGTATGGGCTAGGAATAGAGTTGGCATTTGACTTTTAGAGTATGCACGCAATCATGAATTCTAATGAAAACCATGAACTTAATATGGAACTAGAATTTACTTTGACGACATACTGAGGCAAGGAATCACCTTTACTCTTCAATAATTCAAACGAGAGAAAAAGGTTTGCACTTGCTGACTACTTCATGACCTCTTTGCTTTTAGATATCACGAGCTTTTGTCATAATGCGAAACATTGCATTTCATACAGACACTGGGGAACATTTCCATTTAGAAATGTAATGTATTGTGCATGGAAGAATTTTGTTCTCCCTCATTCAGCCTCCTGAATTAGTTATTTGCACGAGACACTGAAGGACCTAAAAGGAAAATTTCAGCGGTTAATTAATACCGTGGTGACTAAAGTTGAAGCTTTCTGCAAATAAAGCAATATTTTAGGCCTCATTGTTAGTAGTTTTCAATTTTAACATTACATAACAGCCTCGAACGGAGTGGGCACAAACGGAACGTATTTAATATTTCAAAAGCTTTTAGGGTGGAAAATTTCCCCCGTGAATAGAGCAGCGAGGAGCGGTAAGCACTCCCGGTCTTTGGTCCATTGTTCTCGGCAAGTGGGCGGCGAGTGGGAATTACAGCGTTTTGCATCATCTATCGGGACAACTGGGGAAGTGTGGATGGCCGTTTTATCGTGCCCTGCAACGGTTAATTCGTTTTTCGGAACTTCCCAAAGCACGCTCGATTTAAGCCACTGAATCGTCGGCCCGCCGGAACCGAGCCTTTCTCACGGCCTTCTAGTTCCTCGCGCGCGGGATAACTGTTCCGCGTAATGCGGATTTTCCGAGAGAGGCATGCTGGTGGGGGGGGGGTTTGTGTGGTTGGCTTGGGCACCGAGGGAATGGAGCAGAAGCGAAACGAATAATCGCCATCGGATGCCTAACTATATTTACCACTTAGGAAAGGGGTACTTAGGAATTGGTCCATTCGTCGGGAACGAGGTGTTTCATATTTCTCTTCTCTTTTTCAATTTTGACATAAATATTAACCATAGAGCTAACCCACTGTCTTTTGGTTGAGTGAAATTTGATAATCATTTATTATGTGACGGATTATGGCAGTCACTGCTTTTCCCGTTCCCGGGTGAACGCCCCACAGCGTCATATTTGTTCCTGGATTAGAGTAATCGAAATGAAAGTAAGTAGTTCTATTTGAAAGGATTTCAAACATATGTTCCCTATAACATGAAGAGGACACGAAAAGCATTGCTTCATCAACGCTTCCCCAAAGTCTTCTTAAGAAGCGCTGAGTGACTTATAAGAGACGCAAAGTAGATAATTGCAGACGTGTAGCAGGAAATATGCCTCGATACTCTCTTATAAATCATATTTTTCGTTTGAAATTATGATATTTCCTGTATTAATAACTTCACTTCTGTATGAAATCATTTGCAGAGACAGAGTGGGAGTTAAAAACATATTTTCATTGATGAACGTATATCTCGGAAGTTATGCTGTGCCACGGATGCCTTTCTTTTTCGAGTAATTACGTCAGCAATTAATGACGGAGATTATAGTAGTAATAGACTAGTGGTGACGAAGAGTAATATTCCCTACTTCCCTGTTAAGTAAATGCCGTTGTATTTTACTCTTGCTACGAGAATGAAATAATTTTCTAACAAAAATAATTTTAGTCTACCTACGTAATTTTTCAAAATGAAATGCACGCATTTATTGCATGAACAACAACCCTTATAGCATAGAGATTTTAGCACATAATGACACGCTCCACACAATAGCGTTTGATTAGTAAATTGCTAGGCTATTCTACGCCACTGGGATGGATGAGAATGAGGTCTCGGAGAAAACTAAATATGGGGGAGCATCCTCTGAAATGCGTCCATTAATGCTAGCAGCGGCTATTAAATGTTCAGCGGGCGCAAAACCGATACATGGATTTAGAGAGGACTACGGTAACTGGAGTAGCTTTTGACCCGCTTACAAATCCTCTCATGTTTCTTATAACATGTGCATTTAGCCGAATCGATTGGATCGTTGTCCTTGTATTTTCCTGAATCACGCCTCCGTTATCAAATATCACCAAGGTTTCCTAGACTCCTTGTGGAAAATACGAAAACCTTTTTAAATTTTGCTTCATGTTGTATCCGTAGTTTTCTCTCTCAAATTAATCATAGTCTGTAACATGTCCTATATAAGATTTTTATACTGGCTTCTTATGAGAAAAACTGAATGTTGAGCAACTGATGCATAAAACCGACTTTTCGTCGTTTCCACCTTTTTTTCCGTTATCCAAAAAAGATCATTGGAGAATATTTCTATTTTTCCACTACGTGTGTTTTATTACTGAATAATTCAAATTGAGCTAGAGATAAATCGAATTGACCAGCGCGAAGATGTTTCGAAATAATTCAGTTGGTAATAATAAATCAGAAATTACTTACACAGGATTAAAAAAAATAACATTGAATATTGTAGTCAATTGAAAATTCCAGTGCTGAATTTGGAAAGTGTATGCATCCCCAGTATCATTACATCCTAAAGAAGAATCTATCTTTCGATCCTTGTCACCGTAAAACTAACTGGAGTTATACCTCAAAGGAACGATTTTAAACATTAGCATGCCCAAACAAGTTGACACCGACCACTTAGAGGGGAATTCTGTTTTCGGGTCGCATTCTGAATGCGAAGACCTAAAGAAGCGGCGGAGAAGAAATCACGGGGGGAAGTAAGTACACCTTTGCGAGTTTCCGCGTCATTATTCACATTCTAAGCAGTAACGTGGCGTACGCATAATGGATTGGGTGACTCGCATGCGTCTCCAGCTCGCTACCCACACCCAACGGATTACTGCGCGTTAGTTCCGATGGGTCACTCGGGAAGTGGAAATGCACCCAATTTCCCCCGTGTATGTAGGTGTGCGCCTTTATCGACATGCATTGTACACACCACCGCAGAGCCCTTTGCACTCACTGGCTAAACCTGCTCCCTCTCCCCTCGTCCCATGCCTCTAACTCCCCGGGCAGTTCCGGAACGAGTGTCGGGCGAACTAGCCCTTTCGTCCTACTCGTCGTTGTTGGATACCGTGTATAGGAAGGGAGGAGAGGTTTGGGGCTCGGGAGCAGACCAAACTTTTCGCTGTCCCCTGGAAAGTCTTGCTCTTCCGTCCCTCACAACCCGTGAGCGAGGCGTGGGTGGGGCAAAACGGAAGGAAGTAGCATTGGACGAGCGCACGCATTCTTTAAGGTGGCTCTATGCTGGCTACATTAATCTACAAATTTTCAGCGGCATACAGTGTAGAACTTGTAAAATAATATCGTCATTCTAAAAAATTTCTACAATATACATAGAAATCATGCCGTACATAATGCTTAACTTCATCGTAGTTTCTAAATCATGGATGAAAAATTAGGTGTTAGATAGGAAGACAGGAAAGTAAGCTGATTTAATAAATCAGGAGGCAGCAAAGGTGTCTGGTGGATGTAATGAGGGGTAGCGATTTCATGAAGAAGGTGATATAGGGGAAAATATTGGGTTCATGGAGCATTTGGTAGAATCCCTATGGTGAAAACCATTGTAAAAGCTATTATGCAAAATGGCCGAACGTAAGCTAAGGTAAATCGGTAGAATCGGTTTTAAATAATTCATAATATATAATAAAATTTCATATTTTAACATTAGATTTACATGCTTATCTTGTGAATTTATAATATTCATAATTTACGCAACACCTCTCCTGTTTACCCCCAACGAAAAATTTAGAACCTAAACTGTTTCCCCTGCCTCCTGATATTCTTTTTGGAATTTTATCGTAGCAGGGCCACTAAAATAACAAAATATATACCACAAGCTCTGAGATTCGTTGGTCTAAAAGGAATGTTTTTCGATGCATATTGGTTAATCGTGAAGGCGAATGAACATGAGGGCGAAGTGTAATGGTTTATTTTCTAATACTTAAAGTGCCTTTTTTCAATCAAGCATCCATTCCATGGTGGCAGAAAAACACAACAAGAAAGTGAAAAATTGCATTGACAATCACCTGCCAATTTTCAGAACAACACGGACGTCGGAAGGTATGCAGCTTAATTTGTCATTCATTCACTGAATGCGGACAGATGGCGAATATCCTGCGCTATTTTTTAATGAAAGCTCTAAGTTCCATATTTAACTTAACATCTTCGAACTTTTTTTTAAGCCATCCTAAAATAAGAAAATGGTAATAATAAACCAGGGAATTCCTGGAAAAACGTGATTTTTCCTTCCGAAATACCAGGAATACTTCTTGAGTTTGAAAATAGTTCCGCCGTGGCCGCCGAGAGAGGAGGGTCGAGTAGAATATGTTCGGGAGGACGCAGTGGTGTTGAACCCCGCGCCGCGGTCGCTGCTTTGCATGTTGCCCCACTTTAACACCCTTGCCTCTCTTTTCCTCTCCGTCTCTCCCCTCAAACGACACTACCTTCCGTAACCCCGAATATTTTTTTCTTCCTCCACCCCAACACACGGAGAAGTTGCGCCAAAATTCCCGGGGCACTCCTGCGACCTCCACGTGGTGTTTCTTTGTCGTTAACAACCTGGTAAAATGCGAGTTCCGCCATGCTCTATGCCAATGAGGACATAAGGGGGCGGCAGAGAAGGCTGCGTCATGGTATCTCGGTCCACCCGCGTTCGTCCCCAAACTTTTGGTTTGCCATTACGGCATCCTTTACTAGCATAATCGAGGGCGTTTTCCTCCCTACCTAAACCTCTAAATAGATATCCCTCTAAATCGAATTTCTACGAAAACCTTGCTATCCGTGCGCGTGCATGTCAAGTCCCTATACGGCCAATCACCAGTCACCGGTCGCTAGCATCATTTCATTTTAACGTTATTCGACAGCCAAGGTCATTACGTACATACTAGCGCTCGCAGACAGGAGAAATATCACCCGAAACGAAGTGAAGAATAATAGCCATTCAAATTTGGGCGGAGCGCAGCGATGGTTAATAAGTGGAAGCTGGTATTTCATCGTGGTTTGCCGTTGCTTGAACGATCACTTATGGCATAATGTTTTTGTAACAATGCAACCAGGGACCCACTTGGTACTTTTTATTTCCGATGAGATAAAGTAGTCTCCATTCACGAAGTGATTTTTATGGAGATTGGAATAGAATAAATCAATTAATGATAAAAATACAAGAGGGCGTGCACGCAATGTTACTACTTTTACTACCAATAGGGTTTTGAAGCACATGCTAGACTTCTAATGTGAGCAAGTTTTGGTTTCTGAGGCTGTTTTTGATCAAACATAGCAACGCATTTTTCCCTCCTTTCCCCTAATGAATGACCATTAATATTTTTTGACCTGCAGTCGAACTTGAGCGGGTATCACCAACCAGGCGAGAGACAAATGCGTGAAATTCACCGATAAAAAGCCATTTGCCAGGACTGGGATCCCAGTCCAGTGCATTAAAAATTATAAGAAAGCAGAACGGCCATATTTAATTTAAATACCAAGTAAGTAATCTATACATTCGCATTAATCAGACATAATACCTATACGCCAGTAATCTAAGGGAAAAGTTATTTGTTTGGCTCGCAATAAAATTCATTCTCTTTACTTTTTCAGTTTATCAAATTTCCTCTCAAAAATATCCTAGACGTAGCCTCCGCGTAGCTAATCATAGTCTGGTTTACATAAGTCAAAAATATTATACCCGCGTATTAATTAGATGACAGCAATTTTTTACAGCTCTTAATCGTTCGCTATTTTCAACTAAGCTATATAGCAGTTTTAATCAATTTTGCAGTTTCATTTGAATTAAAAATTTCACTTTAAAATAATTCTCCCTCAGAGGCTCGTATCTTTGAATCTTTACCTTTAATTCTCGTGGGTGAAACCTCCATAAGGACATGACATACAATGGCGAAAGGTTTCAGGACGTTATAGCCATGAATTAATGGATACTCGTTTAATTTGAAATGTAGTCATTCAGTTGATGCCTTACGGATGCAGTAGTGTACACTTTTTATTCATCGAAGACCCAAAATACAGCAATTGGTAAGCAGCTAGAAGGGTTGAGTACCTCATTAAGAGATAAATTTCTTCTTCTTAAAAGCTTGTACCCACAAGTGTTAAAATATATTTTTTTTTCAATTTACATTCTGTGGGGAATAATATCATAATTAATTAAAATGATATAATATGCCCCTTCCACCCGTAACAGCTTGAAACTTGCCGTGCTAGTATTCAGTATGTTATCCCCATTTTTCTCTAACTCCGATTTCCTTCAATAAGCACGAACTCCAGTCGACCTTCCAGGTCCTCTTATACTACGGCATCCTCTGAATCCCTTTGGGCGATGCTCTTCCTCTGGTCTCGGCTTTCCGGATCCCACGCGTATAGTTGCCCGGACAAGTTGCATTCCTCCGGTTGCTGGCATCGCATTCAGTTTCTATTTGCGGTGAGACGTGGCCGTTCTATACCACACTCGAGCGAGACAAAAGGAACGAAAACTCGACACGCTTCCAGATGGTACATTCTCTCCCTTCCTTTAGCTGGATTATTTCTTAATTTTGACCTCGCTGGCGGTCAATCCATTCTGAGCATTATATAGGAGTATGCTAGATTTGAATTAAATATAACATTACAATTATCAGAGATTGGTGAACAAATCGCAAATATAATTGTAATTTGATCTTTCGTTCAATGCTTTTCAATTACTGACTAAATGTTTTATGTAAGATGTATTTCATACATGATTTCATATATTGCATGCCATGTTTGTGCAAAACATTCACTGTAACGATTATTTTATGAAGTGAGCACCAGGGTTCAGCTTTGGTCTGTGTTTATTTCATTAATTATTATTTAATATGTATCACTCACAATAGGACTAACTCCCTTTAGGAATTGTAGTTAAATAAGGCAATTTGATTTGACAGATAAACATCGGTGTATCCTCAAAACGGTGGCTTCTCATGAACGTATTTTCTTACCTTGTTACCCTTACCCTACGTATCATATTTTGTGCGATCCCGTTTAGGTATTCGGTTAAATATCCTTGGATCTGGTATACAAAATTTTTTTAAAATTCTTCACGAAATTTGCTACAAAAATATGTAGATACCCATAACTTAAATTAGCTAATGAATATGCTCCCAACTGAACAAGAAGCACTTTTCCTTACCAAAATCAATATTTTAGGACAGTCACCGCTGTTGCTTTGATTTTAGATGGCTGAATTAGGGCGGAAAACCTGTGTGCTTCTGTTTCTCTCACAGTCAATAGCTACATTTTAATCCCGCGTGCTTCTCTAAACTTGAAAAACGTGCCTTTTTCAAATTCTTGGATGGGATCGAGCATCGCTGGGATTCCGTGGCGCTTTTATACGAACACGAATCATCCTTTATTGCGGTAGTTTCAGTCACGGAAGCGCGGAATAAATGGAAGAAAAAAAACAAAAGAGATAAAAATTGCGGGCGGAAAAAAAACCTGCCAGCACGATACTGCCTCGATGATTACCACCCACTTCATTTCCTCCGTAACGTACCGAGTGGATTTTTTCATGCAGACAAATTTGTGCAGTTTCACTAAAAATATTTCTATACCTACGTAAGTATGCATGTATGCCGTTGCTCTCTCTCTCTCCCTCCCTGTCTCTGTCTCACTCTTGGTGATATGAAAGTTTTAGCAAACGTATACCCTTACCTGTCTCCCTCATGCTTTTCCATGGAATGTAAGTTTAATGGAGTGAAATATCGCATCGAAGGCTTCCGCGTGTCTTCCCATGCGAATCTGATTTTTTTCCTCTTCCAACGCAGCCTAGGAACAAACTCAATTTAAGTCGCTGAGAGGAATCAGAAAGCGTTTTATCTGGCATGCTTGAAAATTTTAAAAACTCTACTCAGCTCGAATGGCGAAGATAGAGTGAAATCCATAGTAGGGTTCCGTCCTTTTTCGTATTCGAGAGAAATGAATGAGAAGAGAAAGAATCTCTTAGCTCCCGAGACGCGATATCTACCTGATGAGCCCTCAAGTCGGAAACTAAAAAAAATAAATGCTAGATTTATCGGTGCCTGCCATTATTTTCTTACCGCCTCCTTGATCGATTCCTGTACCGAGGCGGAATGATCAAGGTTCTGAGCGAGAAATGCCAGTTGTTGGCCATAATTTCTCAGTGGTTCAACGTGGAGACATACATGTAGGTGTGCATGTTCGCGCTAGGGCTTCCACGGACGGGGCTTGACGATTTTTTTATTTTTTCTCAAGCGGCTCTGGATGAGATTTGCGATAGTTCGAGTTTATATTATGCCCTACGTTGAAATATCTTGCCTGAATGCAAAAAGAATACTTAAATATCACGTTCATCCGTTTATCCCCCTTCCTCTCGATTCGAGATTTTCGCCAAAATCACGTAAATTCGGAGGCGTACGTGACGATTTTCCGCGTTTAACGCTTAAAGGTATTGAGAAAAATGAAAGAGCTGAAACTCACTCTCATCTCTTCGTATTTTTCTTTATCCTTTTTAAAAACAGAGTCGTGGGATGGGGATTTTTTTGGAATTTAGTTGGTATTAGTTGTGCTTTGCTAATATGGGACATTGAATGTGACTTAGACCAAATCTCTAAAAGAATGTGTACTTGCATGTTAATCTTTTCCCAGTAAAGTTCTTACGCTGAAGGCGTTCATCAGTTTCGGAAGTGTTATTGCCTCTGTGACGATAAGTGTTTTCAAATTCTCCGGGAAGTTTAAATTAAATAATTCACTAAAAACTCCCACCGATTTAGCGTTAAAGCGTATATCTATATATATTTTAAAAATGGATGTTTGTATATATCTGTTTGTCTGTCTATCTGTCCGAGAATGTTTAACTTCGACACCGTTTCACCGATCACCTTGAAAGTTGGCACATATATGCATTTTTTCAAGGAGAAGGTTTTTATGCTATCTAAAAATACCTCGGGGCCCCAAAAGGTCCAAAAATGGGCTTTTTGGTGGTTAAAGCTACGAATTGGGTTTTGTGCAGTGATTTCATTTATTGCTTTTTAAAATTACTTCCACTCAAGATAGAGGGTTGAGATTTTTTTAATCAAATGGCTGAAAGAATGAAGTTTATATTTCTTTCAATCTATTGTCTTTTTCAATTCGTATTTGTCGGAAAATTGCATTTTTAGCTGCAAAATCGCATATTTTGCTCTGAAATTAATATTAGCATATTTCCTTGGCATCCATATTTTGGTCTTTAACGCATTTAAAATTCACTTTCCTTAGTTAAGAAGTGAAACTGATTAGGAATGCTAAGCATTGGGATTTGGGCAATGTTTTTTTTTACTTTTTTAAACTACTTTCGCTCAAGATAGAGAGTTGAAATTTATTTTATCAGATACCCGAAAGAATGAAGTTTCTCATTTTTTTAATCGATTCTCCTCTTATTATATGATGTGTTATGAATCAAGTGTTATCCCGAGCTACGCCGGGTAATTCAACTAGTCTCTATATATAAAACAAAGTCGGGTTAGTTACACCATTATATATAACCATATTATATAACTCATGAACGGCTGGACCGATTTTTATGATATTTGATTTGTTGGATTTTTCTCCTCCCCGAATAGGAGAATAACTATTAAAACATCGGAAAAATTCACGAAAAAACAATTATGAAGAAAATTCATTTTCTCATACATTTTGTTTGGAAAGGCTTGTAGGTTTTTTTAAATTGCTTTTTTAAATGATTTGAACTCAAGATATTGGATTGAAATGTGCATCATAGAACGCATAAAAGAATGCAGTATTTATTTCTTTCATTCAATTTTCTTATACGCTTCTTTTTTGTCCAAATATTGCGTTTTTATCTCGAAATTCATCAATTTTCTTCCTTTTCAACAATAGAAATATCCTTGGCAGCCAGGCGTGAATATCCATTTCATAGCGATTTCACTACTGCAAGAGTGAACAGCATTTAAAGGCCAGATTCAGTGACTAATTTGATAGTTGTAGTCAAACGACTCGAGTTCCCCGTTCGCCTCGCCCTCTCAATGACCATCAACAAGGCACAAGGTCAATCGCTTCAAGTGTGTGGATTGAATCTGGAAAATCCATGCTTTTCACACGGTCAATTATATGTTGCATGCTCACGAGTGGGACAGACCAGTAATACCAAATTCAACACCAGCTGATGAACTCAACGCTTGCCTCAAAGCGTCACATCTTTGGAGGCATCTGCAGAAACTCACATTAACGACCAATATGCGCGTAAATCTGCAGCGTAATGTGTCACCCATATTTTCAAATTGGACATTAGTAATGGAAAAGTAGTAGTTGATGCCGACACAAAATATATTTCAATTCCATCGATCTTTTTTGTCATTGTTCCATCGATTGAACAATTAATTCAGAACGTTTTTCCGCACATTGGTACCAATTACAAACATCACCAATGGCTTTGCGAACGTGCTATTTTGGCAGCAAAAAACACGGACGTCAATGCAATCAACTACGCCATCCACGAAAAAGTTTCGGGAAAGTCTGTCCCCTACAGATCGATTGGCAGCGTCATGAATGCGGACGAGGATTTTAATCATCCAATTGAGATTTTATATTCGTAGGATCTTTCTGGTATACTACCGCACAAATTGTTACTCAAACTCGGTGCAACAATAATTCTTTTGCGTAATATTTATGCACTACGATTGTGCAATGCAACCAGGCTCACTGTCAAACAACTGCTGCAAAACGTAATCGAAGCGACAATTATGAATGGCAAGTCAAAAGGAGAAGATGTGCTTCTTCCACGTATTCACATCATTCCCACAGACATGGCATTTGATTTCAAACGACTACAGTTCCCCGTTCGCCTTGCATTTGCAATGACAATAAACAAGGCACAAGGTCAATCGTTTCAAGTATGTGGATTAAATCTGGATTCATGCTTTTCACACGGTCAATTATATGTGGCATGCTCACGAGTAGGACAGCCGAAGCATTTATTTGTTTTCGCAGAGGGCGGTAATACCAAAAATATTGAATATCCGAAAGCATTCGAATAAAATATTCAACTATATTTTAACACACAAAAAATAATTTTATTTCATTTATTTTGAACATGTAAATGTGTCTGCTTTGTATATGAGTGCCTACTTAGAAACAAAAAGAGGCATTGCAACGTATGCCGGGCACAGCTAGTTGAATAATACTTTTCCTTAGGCAGCCTGTCGTGTCAAGGAAGAGATTTGATTATCCATGTTAAATGCGGAAAGTAAATCGGTAAAAGGCATGGTCAAAATGCTTCAGTTTCTGTAATTTGAATTTTTATTTACGTGCCAAGTAACATTCTGTTATCAATGACGAATGCCGATATATACCGATAAAATTTTCGCCTAGGTAAGCACCCTATTAACAAACAATTTTAATTTACAAAATTTCAAGGCGTTGGGTAACTCATCTAAAAGAGTGAAAAAAAATGATAACGTTAAATTAGGTTTTCGACAATAAATGCCTTGGACTACTTCCTCGACTCGCATTGTACTGCATCAATCATCCAGTTAAGAGATTACAAGAAAATTTCATTAAATCTTATTTACCAGCCATTTTTGATATGTTTATCTAAATTGAAAAAAGGACGCTTTTACTTCCTGTAGAATACAAACGATAGCACTATTTTGCTGTAGATACGTCTAAGCGTCGTAGACGTCCCTTTTGTCCCGGAGTCACTGAGCTGAAATAAAAAAATACTAATCAATCATTTAATGGCGATCTTTGACTTATCCAGTGGTATTTTACGCGCAACTCCAAAAAAATATACCAACCCTGAATAAATGGCACTTTGAGTAAACAATAAATCATACGATTGATATTTTAAATCTCTGAATAATTTTCCGAGATACTACTTTAAATTGAAAATCAACGGGTTTAAACCAGAAATTAATACTAAATGCTCACGTCCTGACATTGCAAATTTCGCTATATAATACAGGGTCTGTCTGGTAAGTATGACCAATGTTTTTTTCCCCGTGCTTCTACTTGTCATGTCACATGCAGATCGGTTGGGATAGATGGGGGAAGGCTTCAGCTATCCAATGGTGCCAATCTCAGTGTGTTTTGAGCTCTGAAATTGTCAACATCGTTGTTTAAGTGTACCCCATTTTACTGCATGTGTCACGACGTGCGATGGAGGACTCGCTCGAATAACAGTACGACATTAAATTTTGTGCAAAACTCAACAAAAGTCTTGCCGACACCTAAACAATGTTTAAGGAAGCTAACGGGGACTCAGCTCTTTCATATTCTCGAGTTTCAATATGGTTGAAGATGTTTAAGGATGACCGGGAAGAGGCAGCCGATGAACCCCGCTGTGGACGTCCTTCGTCAAACAAAAGTGAGAAAAATGTGGCCCGTGCGCGAAATTTGTTAAATACGGATCGTCGATTGAGTGTCCGGATGATAGCAGATACTTTAAACCTCCCGAAAACAATTTTGCACGAGATCGTTTCGGAAAATTTGCAAATGCAGAAAGTGTGCGTCAAAATTGTCCACGAGAGGGGAGATCCTAGCCATCTGGACGCTCCACCAAGACAATGCTCCCAGCCAGACCGCTCTGTGCGTTCGGGAGTTCACGGCCAAGAAAAAACTTGGCAACACTGCTGAAGCCCCCGTACAGTCCGGACCTTGCCCTGGCTGACTTTTTCATGTTCTCCAGGATCAAAAGCGCCCTGAAAGGAACCCGTTTTGTGACGATAGAAACCAAGGTTTTGACACTCACATTACTCCAATGTTTATATTTTTCACCCAGAGCACTCAAGCGGTCAGGCTCTAACTATCAGCGCAACAGCGTGACAAGTATACTCTTTAATTGAATATCTTGCAGATTTTATTGGGAAATTACCTATTTATTTCTCAGGGGAAACTTAAAGGAACTGTTTAATCAATTATGCATATATGCACATCAATAAGATAATAATTTGTTTCTGACAGCCGTAGAGTATTTACAATTTTCTTCTTCATGGAAAAACAAAGAAAAATCTTTTAAAACTCCCAAGACAATACATATATTTTTAATTAAATCTATACATCTTCAGTGCCGTGATTTTTTCGAGCGCGACGGCTGGTTTTGAAATCAGGGCGTACTCGTAGTGCGGGGCATTGTGTCCCTGCGCGTTTAAATCTTCCAACCATTCTTCGCTTAAAAACATCTTAAGCCCCTCTTGTGGATTACGGTCATTACCAGCAGGAAACCTCCCCCCCCACAGTTTTCTGCTGCGCCAATCGAACAGTGGAAGAAGAGTAAGAAGGCTTTAGGTGGAAGAAGGGACCTGTTTCTCCGTCGATCCAGACAGAAAGAGGAGCAACGAAAATTTTTACTGCGGCGGAGGTGAAACGCTGGTGGTAGCTTGCGGTTGCCTCCTCATCTTCCCTTTTCGTCGTCTCTCAAGGGATTTTCCGAAATATCATCTCCAACTCCCAAATCCAATCCCCCCTGTGCTACTACGACTAGTGCTCCTTTCTTTCCTTTCCTTAGATCTCTCTCTCTCTCACTCATCGACCTCCCTTTCTCTCTAAAACTGCCGTATCTCTCTTTCTGGTCCTCTATACTCCCTTCTTCTTTCCAATTCCCTTACCTCGCTTTTATTTTCCTCCTCACTCCCCGTTCTCCGTATATATTCCGTCTTCCTCTCTCTCCTCTCTGTCACTATCCTTTTCCCATTGATCCCCTCCCTCCACTCCTTCCCTACACTCCATCCTCTCTCGCTTTTGAGTGCGCGGGAACGCCGACGCGTGGGGTGCAAAGAGAAAGAGAGGAGCGGTCGAAGCTTCACAAATGACCAACAAAGGGATTGGCCGATTTAGAGAAGTGTGTGTGTGTGTGAGCCCAGATTCCGATTATATCGACTGATTAATTGGATTTATGCCCACTCCTTGGTGTATCGTATTTTGATTCCACTTTATTCATTTCTTTTCACGTGACCACTGTCAATGTTGCCAATCGCCTAACGACCGAGGTGTATGAATTCCTAAATTCCATTGCTTCCACGTTTCTATGAGCATTATTCGAATTGAAGACTGCTTACTACTTGTTTCTTACGAAATTTGAAGAATCTAAAATATATGCAGCTTAAGTATTTTTTCTAGATGTATTTCCTAAGCGGTTAAGAGAACAACTTAATCTTTAAAAGGCTTAGGCTTTAACTGATGTTGCGTTTAATATTTCACTATTTACACTGTATTCGTTTGAGTCCCTTTTAATTCCAAATTTTTTTGGCAGCTAGATGAAAACTTTGCAAATTAGTGTGCCGCTGGAAATCTCTAGTGATGTTTCAATTTATGAGTTTCCAATTCCAGCATGTCAGAGAGGAAATCAGATATGATCTTTGCTAAAATAAGCTATTCACATTGAGGGAATTGTTTTCATTCTCTCTAATTTGAATATGCTGGATGAAATGGGTGCATTTTTATTCCCTGAATGTATTGAAAAGTGAGTGTTTACAATGGCTTTATTAGCGATCAAAACGGAACCGCAAAATCAACAGGAATTAATCTTCTCGAGCCTGAATACGTAAACCCTTTTGAACAGTTTCCCGTTTTGATTCCCAAAAGCGTATGCGTCATCAATCCATTCTTACGCCAATCCTTTTCACTGACCAGGTGAAATTTGCTGCATCGTTTCCATCATGCGTATTATCAATGGTTAAAATGAGAGGACCTTCATCCCATTGCCACCTTTAATATTCGCTCATGGCGTAAAAGGGTTTTACGCTTGACGTTCAACCAAAGCTTATAAATAAATGAATTAGCAGTTTTGGGGATAAGTAGTTTTTCCAACAAAACTAATGATTATAAATTTTATTCTTACTTTGAAACTCGCAAGTAACTTAGTTTATGCTACCAATGTAAGTAGTTTCCCCTCACTAAATAACTTTAACCCGTAAATAATAGTGAAGCCGTTGCAATATAAAGCTAATTGTTGGGCTAATGATAAAATATACTATTGAATTTCGATAAGGTTAATTTATTAATCCTTGCATTTCCACAGCAATAGGACAGCGAAGAGACCCATTGGTAGGGAAATTTATATTCAGATTAGCGATTAAATATGCTATACTTACATTTTTACTTGGTTATTACTATATGTCTCTTCCTTGAACTACGGCCTTGACGTGGAGGAAGGGCTTGTGCGTTCCAATAACCCCTAGAGCTGGACTGGCAGGAGCACGTACTATTGCTCCTGGTAGGGCCACCTATGCCAGATAGGTCGAAGGATAGGAGCCAGACGAAATGTAGTTCCGTGATGGAGTCACGTTAAAAATACCGTTGAGTGGCGTGGGAATACCTCTTAACTATCACTTCTTAGAATATGAAAGTCATTCACAGGGAATTGATTCCTGAACTACGGGACGCCGCCCACTAGGGCGGGTGTCATGCCCGGCAGCGGGGGAGGTGAGGCCTCCGCGGTCGTCAACACACGAAATCCTTGCACATCATCATCATCGATGGATACAAGGGATAATAGGGAGATGAAGAAGAAAAAGAAACAGAGGAGGAGGAAAGCAGTGGTAAAAATAGGAACTTGGAACGTAAGGAGCAAGATGAGGGCCGGGAAGTTTGAAAATATTAAGCAGGAAATGGTAAAAGGAAAAATAGATGCATTGGGATTGTGCGAGGTGAGATGGAGGATAGCGGGGACTATTGGAGTGATAGCTAAAGGGTAATCTATAGTGGGTGAGATGAGAGTAAACAGTAGGCATGGTACTGAACACAAAATTGGGACTGAGGGAGGTAAACATTGAACAGGTAAGCGACAGGATACTAGTGGTAGAAATAAAAGCACGCCCGATGAATTTCGTACTGGTCCAGGTATACATGCCTACGAGCAACCATAGATGGAAGAGGTGGATGAGGTGTACGAGCAAGTAGAAGAAATAATTAGAGAAGTGCCGGGAAAGAAAAACCTGGTAGTGATGGGTGACTGGAATGCAGTGGTTGGGGAAGGGAAGGACGGATTAGAAGTGGGAGGGTTTGGGCTAGGAAGAAGAAATGATCGCGGTGAAAAGGCAGTTAAATTTTGTTGAAGAAATAAATTAGTAGTGACAAACACTTGGTTTAAACATAACCTCAGGCTTAGGTAGGCATGGAAAATGCCGGGTGATACTGGGAGATACCAAATTGATTATATAATGGTAAGGCAGAGATTTAGGAACAGTGTAAAAAACTCGCGTAGCTATCCAGGGGAGGATGCGGACTCAGATCATAACTTGGTGATGATGAAGTGTGAAGTTAGATTCAGAAGGCTTTGTAAAGGTAGGAAGATAAAGAGGTGGAACCTTTAAGCATTTAAAGGGTTGATGAAGTGGGAATACCAAGAGCTGGTAGAAAAGAGCATAGGTGAAGCAAAGCGGATGGGAACAATAGAGAGAAGATGGGAGGTTATAAAAACAGGCATCGCAGGAGCGGCAGAGAGAACAATAGGAACGGTGGAAAAGAAGAGGGTTAAGAAGTAGTGGGTTACGGAAGAAATGACAAAGAAAATGGAGGAGAGAAGGATATGGAAAAACCTTAACACCAAAGTGGGCAAGAGGAAGTACAAGGAATTGAATAATAAACTCAGGCGAGTGACCAATCGGGCAAAAGAAAACTGGTGGAAGGGACAATGTGAGGAAATGGAAGAGATGCAGGAGGAGGGGGAAGTGGGTGCTTTGTACGCCAAGGTGAATATGTTATCGGGTGGTAAGAGAGGTCAAGCGATACCAAAGGTTAAGGACATAAAAGGGAAGATGTTTATCGAACAGGAAGATATCCAGGAATAATGGAGAGAATACGTAGAGGAGCTATATGACAGCGAGAATAGACCCTTTAGCCTAGACTTAGAGGATGAAGGAACAATAAATAAGGATAACCTCGGTCCATAGTTACCTGACAGTGAAATAGAGAGGGCATTAAGAGAGATGAAGTGTAGAAAAGCCGTGGGAACCGATAACCTACCTTCGCAGCTACTGAAGAATCTAGGTAGTAAGGGGAGAAAATCGTTTTTCGAACTTATTCGCAGGATCTACGAGGAAAGAGTATGGCCAGAGGATTTCGTGAAAACAGTATTAATACCTATCCCGAAGAAGAAGAAAGCGTCTTATTTCTTTGGTAAATATCCCCATAAATGGCGGAAAATGACTTGGCTTTATCAATGAAAGCGGTAGCAATCCTGTAATCGTTACAGATATACACACGTAGGAAATGTATCCCATTGAAATCATTACTATCCTACCATTGAAACAATATCCATATCAACATTATTCACCATGCACATAAAATATAACGTGATTATATTTTTTAGGACATTATAGAATAAATTACAAATGTATTAATTATTTTCACTACAACACATTATTTATTAAATATCAATGGGATTTTTATGGCATTTGAATGATTGATAGCAATACCGCGCATATTTCAGCCAAGCATCATTCGCAAATATGACTTGGCGGGAAAGTGGTCTGTGAAAAAACATTTCAAAACTTTGCAATGTCTCTAGTTCTGAAAGATCATCCATCTATCCATCAGTGTCAAAAAAGTTACTTCTCCTCTCATTAAGATCAAGCAGAACGTAACCAGCCGCATAAAACACAGTTGCACGATGAGCAACACACGCAAAAAAGTTCATGATACAGAATTGATGGCTTCTCCAAAACATTCCAGTTCTTTCAAGCTTAAATCTCCAATGCGGACTTAATTCCCATATTTACGCAAATCGAATGAACTTTCCTGACAGATATCTCAAACGAGAGGGGACTTGGTGAGTGAAAGGGAGGTTTTTTTATAGGCAAGAGGGGAGAATAGAGGGAATGAGAAAAGAAGGTATTACCAGGCAAAAGATATGGGGAGGGGGGTCGAAGATACAGAGAACCAATGGTATGAGGTAAGATCAGTGTCTTTTGATTGATCTCCGACCATTTACCGTCGGAGAGTTTTCAAATTTGTCTTTCAAAAACTTCAGGCCGAGAGAGGGTGCGAGGCCATTTCCTGTAATGATTTTCTCTTCGTAAGGGAAAACTTTTGGCCAAGACATTGGACGAGAGTCAGAGCAGGAAGGTTGGAAAGAAGGAACAGGGGAAGGAAGGAAGTGGGGGTTGGGAGGTAAGGTGAGGGACGGATAGAGGAAAGGAGATGAGAGAGGGATAAGGGGGAGCAGAGAATTATGGGAAGGCCTTAAGCATTGCTTTCTAAATAACGGACGGATAATAATTCATCTTTCCGTGCCGTAAAATCTTCAATCCCCTGGAAAACTGCGGAGTGGTGGGCGTCGGAGGGTGAGAATTTGAACGGTGATGGTTTGGAAGTGGGCAAGGCGCAGCAAGGAGCAGATGGAGAGAAGTAGGGCCTGTTCTGTACATTAGCGGCCTTTCCTTAATTGCGTTGATTATGGAGCCCCGAAAAACTTTTAATGCGGGTTCAAAAAAGCGGTCTCCGCCATACGTCTTCACTCGCAGAGGGGGTTGGGTAGGTGTATACTTTTATGGGAGGGATACTGCGGAAAAACGCCAGTCTTGATGAATTGTTTGCGGATTTTTAGCGTGAAAAAAGTTTTTCGAATGGAGGAAAGCCGAGTTGCAGCCTTGAGTATGTTGTCAAGAAGAACAATATAATCTTTTCCACATCAAAAGAACTCATTATGTGTCCTATTAATGCGATTTACTCACGTAAACGCCTTCATATTGCCAAAAGCTTTCCTTGAGAAGTGCAGTAATGTTTCCAGCCTACAGAAATTGGCGCTTACCTGCAAAGACACAGAAACAGGTTTATTCATCATGTTGAAAAAAGTCTAAATGGTGTACATTTAAATAAGTTTATACTCTAATTTCCAAGCCATTGTCTATTAATTAAGGGTGTACATATAAGACTTTGTGACACCATGACGTGATAATATAATCAACAATCCAGACTGTTAGTACCAATGAAGTTAAGCTACCTATGCGAGCTAATTTGGACGTTGAAGTCGTTCATGTATTTACTTCATGGCTTCATATTACTTGTGAACCCCTTTATTGAGTCCCATTCATATTTTATTTTTCAAACCTGATAATATTTTATAATCACATTCCAATTATGTCAATTTGTTTATCACTGGTTTTTTTACTATTTAACATATACCACTTGAAGATTTACATGTCAGTATTGTCGGAAATTTTGACATTAAATAGTTTTTTTTTGCATAAATATAAAAACATTTCCGCGTCCAATTTCCCAATGATAAAATGAACAGTTGAATAGGTGATTATATTTATAAGACGCCTTCTAAAACAATGCTTGAACCCATTGTGGTATGGTGATGATTACTTGTATAAGAAGTGACCTTACAAGTTAAATAAGATGAAATATTTCCCTTCAAATCAGTAATATTTGGCTATCGTTGAACTATATCATCGGTCTTTAAGTTGTTGGTGCTCAAAACTTTTCAACCAAATATCCCTGAGCTTTGATTTGAATAGCTTGTGAATGTATGTACATTTCTTAGAGTGATGAAAAGCAGTCCAAAAATATTTTGGAAACGAAAACATCTTGCAGTACTATTAAGAGCCTAGTAGTATTTCTGTGGTAAAGGTGTAATTGGCGAACAACACAATACAACGTAAAGATAATCATTTAATAGATGAAAATTTTGAAAAAGACAATCTTATAAAGTTACCATAGATACTCGTAACTAAATATATTATTAATTTCTAACTTCAAAAGAGATAGAATTGAACTGTCCTAACCAGTATTACCGAGTACTTTCCCGGATACCTCCTCGTGTTAGGTCATATTAATAATTTGCAGGATTATCGTTGCTTAACTCGTTTAGCATGCATGTAGTATATTTCTGTTATTATTTCCATCCGGGTTTACACTAATTTTATCAATTTTTTCTATGTGAATGTCATTCTCCATCTTGATGTATAACGAAGGCGTTGCTTATTTAGATATGGATTTATTGTTGCAATTAACCGCATACCATGTATAATTAAAAGGAACTAATGTGTGCAAATACTAATTAACCAAAGTGGTGACTTTCTCCTTCCATAGGAAAGGGAAATAGGAATTACTAACAGCATATTTTAAGAACCAATGGAATCCTATAAAACATGTAAAGGAGCGAAAATTTTCACAACCCAGCAAAAATGACTTTATCTTGAGAATAGTGGCGGGAAAAAGAAAAAAAATTCATTCCGTCATCGCTTTCAACGGAATCTCTTTGTTTTCTTTTATGAATTAGTAAAAACAGTTTTTTTCACGCTCGCGATTAATCCTCTTACCTTGTTTTGCTTTCTCCCTGCGTGAAGTTAGAATGAAAAACAAATGAAGAATAGAGCCTCCCTGTCTGCCTTAGAATCAACACGCCGCATACGCGGAGGACCGTTAATTAGAAAAAGCACAAATGAAATGAGAAAGAATCCTGAAAAACTAATTTATGTGGGATGTAATGGGAATGAACTCGAAACAAAAGGATATGGGTGCGTCCAGGGAGAAAATTTCCTAATTCATTTCGTTTCTTATTCGCTGTATCCTTTGCTTACAGAAAAAAGAACTCTCCATTTCCCATTCACCCCTCGCAACGTTAATCACGCGTGAAATTCGGAAGCAGAAACAATCACTCGTGCGTGTGCCATAGGATTACATTAATTTGGCTCCTCACGGACGGTAGATAATCATGCAGTGCTGTCTCCACTAATTAAAAATTCACCACAGCAACCTAGACCCTTCAGCTTGCTATTCGTTAGACGTACCCCGGAGAATACATTGACGGGTAAGGGATAAGTTCCGAAAGCTTGAATCTCTAAATACTCATTTCATTGAAATTTCCTCAGCTTTATTTATGGGACTAAATACCTGATTTATGCTTTGGGTGGTTTAAAAAAAAGACTACAATTAAGACTCAGTAGCTGATAGGTCCACTAGTATGATGTAATGCATAGTTGTATTACTGCGATTATTTTTTCCTCCTATGGATGTATAAAATAAAGAGGTATTGTCAGGGTATATGTTTATAGTAATTGGTACCACCGGGAAAAGACTACTGAGGAAGTTACACAAAACTTTTCATTAATTATGAAACAAAAAACTGGCATTATCCCTCGCATAGTTCGTTATATTTGATATACCGGGCAATTACAAAAAATTCTACTTTTGCAGCTAATTTGATATTTTTTCTTAGGCGTTTAGCCTGGTCAAGGTGACATTTTTAACTATACACAGTTCACTCAAGAGTATATAAAGATGAAGGATGTTTTGGCACATGAGATGGCTAATGTCACATTTCAAAGGTTAGCCAAATTTACCAAATCCACTCCTCAACGACGACAAATAAAAGAGACAGAAAACATGAGGAGCATTAATGTTTTCATTTTATAAATTAGAAAAAACTGCAGTCTCTAACTGCAATTAATTACTCATGGAAAAAGAGAGTACAACATTCGGAAGTTGTGCAATGTAGCATTTGCGAGAAAAAATAATCCATGCATAATTTCCTACAGTACTTGATAAGTATTCCAGGTGCCTTTCTTAAATACTGAATGGGACAGTAATTTATAATATTTTTTCTCGAGAACTGAATAATGGGAATTTCCATTAAATCAAGCAGGCATACACAGAAACGATGGATTGAGAAGCTCTCAGTATCCATTCTGTATCCTATCCTTTAACATTTTATTATCGATATTTCCTTCCTTTCATGCAGCTCGTATCCTACCATTCATAAGGGTCATTTTTTGACGGTAGTTTTTTGGTTGACTTTAATAGTAACGCTGGAGAAATCTACGGCGTGCTTCATTGCGAGAAACACACCGCTACGAATTCTCAGAGTCAGGAAAAAGTGACGCCGAATAGTTTCGAAAATAACAAAAAACTGACACCGCGCGCCTTTGAAGCCTGGTTAGTTGGAAACAAAAGAGGAAAGAGAGAGACAGAGAGAGTGTTACATACCTACCTACCCAGGCATCTCCAGGCGAGGGAAGAAATGAAAGCCGGGCTAGAGCGGAGAGTAAAGGGTAGAAAGGGAATTGTGTGTGCATGTGTGTGTGGAGATTTAAAGGGGAAAAGGGGTTTTGTACGTTTGTGGAGAGCCAGGAGAGTTAGGGATGGCGCTAAAGGAGGAGTAAAAGAGAGGGTGAGGGGGGGGGAAGAGTGCGTTGGGGGAATAGGTTGGTTAGGCGGGGAGGGAGGTCGCAAAAGGTCTCATTTTCAAAGTGGCCTCCATGGTTCTGTGCTCGTGGTGACATATTGCTCCGGCCGCCATCCCGGAAGACAATGTTGCCTCAACGTTACAGCGGAGATGGGAAACGGAGTAGGAGGTAAGGGGGGGGGAGAGATGTGTGGGGGGGAGAGATGTGTGGGGGAGAGAAAGAGTGAACGAGGTAGGGTCTCTTCCTGGCTCTTTAAAAAGGGGAACGACGCAGGGAGAGAAAGGGTTTTGCAACGCCGCACCCATTTGCGTCGCCTGGTTCCGCTGCCAGGGAGAGGAAATGGGAATGGAGGAGCAGCAGGGAGGGGACCATAGTGGGAAGGATTAAGGTTCTTGCGAGCGAGAGAGTACGCGATAACTGTTAAGGGAATATAATTTTCCCTCTCTTATCGCAATTCGTCACCATAAGTTGGTCGGTGGTGTTGCTGGAAATGAAAAAGACCAGTTAAAATTATCATTGAAAGTGCAACTCCTAGGTGAGAGAGAAGAATTTAAGAAATATACTTAATTGTCTCTCAAAGTAATGGCTACTAAAAGGAATTGGACTTCGGTAAAGCATCCTTTGTTCCAAAGAGATATAACATTTTGTCGCAGTGAGCTAGTCAGGTTGAGTCGCTTGGAGTGAAAGGGGCTGATTACCAATATAAGAGGGCGTAAGGTATTTATTAAGAATTTATTTGTTTCAAGACGATGAATAATTTCTCACAATAATTAATACTATAAGGAGTTGAAATATGATAAACTAACGACATACTTCCTTCCGTGAAGGTATGACACGATACCTGTCCGCTGTGGCTTCCAACTGTTGGGATACTTCACATTTTGGATTTCTGACAATTATGCTTTAAAATAAACCTCATGGGAAAAGTAATGTGGATATTTCAATCGAGGGTGCATAAAAAAATTCTTCGTCAATAAGGACGTGTTCGGTAAATGAGCGCGCGAAAACGTATAGAGTAATGGAGGCATTACCTACTGCGGTTAAAAACGAAATAATTTTCTCGTCACGCACCCCATAAGTGTACATCACTGATCCTGAGCTTCAATACTGCTCAAGAAAATATTACTCTTTTCCTACGAAGAAAGCGATACTTCAATTTACAAAATTTCACCCATGGAATGCAGAGAAAGATTTTAATGGAAAAGTTTTTGGCGACCTATAGGGGATATATATTTTAGGTATATAGGTATCTAGTTACGTATAATAAAGTATCCCTGTAACCGTAAATATTCTTCGTCTCATTAAAATTATGTGCTGTTATTTTGAGTAACTCTATACGTATTCGGTATCCGGGATTCCAATAATTTGAAAATATTGACCCATCAATGCATGCAATATAAGGATTTCCATAATCCTGGTGCTATGAAAAAATAACATAGCTTCATTTATATCCCTCTCTGGGTACCATATCCCATACCATATACCATATCGGAATGGATTGAGTAGTAAATTTTATTTTAGAACCAATAATATTCAGCCAAGAGCCAGGGAATATTCTTAGGGGAGTTAGTTTTTAGTTTAGGGGAGAAATTACGATTCTTGTTCATTCTTTGTAGAGGCTGTCTTCAACCACATGCTATGCTTGGTATCTTAGTGTCTTTATGGTACCAAAATGAAGTCTGCAGTCAATCTATTCCAACCACTTATATAATATCAGCAGCAAAACGTTTCATACTCCTTTAAGAATTTATATCTTAATATTACAAAACAATTCAGTATTCACTTATATTATGAGCTCTAAGCACTTGTCCATTAAACGTACGTGGTCGTTATGCTGGCATTCCCACTTCCCCCCTTTTTGATTTTTTAAATATTTCAATTCCTTACAATCCTGAGACTTTTAAGGAAGTATATGGTTTCCGTGTCCCACCGTCCCCATGAAGCTTCCCACTTAAACTCCCAAAATAGCCTTTTTTGCCATGGTTACTTACGAGGCTGCTTTCCGCGATGTGACTGTCACGGCGGTAGACCAAGAGGAAGAAGTCGAACAATAAAATAAAGAGGAGTAAACAGGTGGACGCGTCTAAGAAAATGGATAGGGTTTTAATCTAGTTTAATCGGCGTCGCTGCTGCAGTTGCAGTATCCTTCGTTTCCTTTCGGCCGAACTGCTGATAGCTGGGAACTAGGTACTGAATAAGGTAATTGTTAATATCAATTTCTTTAAAATTATGCTTCGGCCAAGAGCGTTTCGCGAAAACTCAAATTACCCTGATGGAAAAATGACGAATCATCGGCGTATTCAGTACATATTCTTTTTGTAAATGCTAATGAAATCATGATTTAAAGCTATCAAGCCTTCTCATCGAGAAGCTCATCTTTAACCGATTCCTCATGCTATTTTCTGCTTGAGATCCATGGCATTTACTAATATCGGTCAACGCAATGGGATAACTAAACAGCTACAGTCGATAAAAAATAGTAAATCTCCGGGTCCGGAGGGAATACCCGCGCGTGTCCTCAAGGAGTTAGCGCCACAGATCGCACCGTTCTTAGACATAATATTCAAGAAGTCATTGTCTGAAGGAAAGATACCATTAGACTGGAAAATTGCAAACGTTACACCGATATTCAAAAAGGGAAACAGACACGACCCAGGGAACTATCGACCAATTTCATTAACGTCGATTATAGGCAAGATACTCGAACATATCGTCGTTAGCAATATCATGACGTTCCTGGACAGTCGTAACGTCCTCCATGGCTCTCAGCACGGCTTCCGGAAAGGTAGATCATGTGAAACACAACTCGCGCTCTTTCTTCATGACGTTCTCAAATCTGGTGAATCGAAAAGACAAGTTGACGCATTATTTATAGATTTTAAGAAAGCTTTCGACACGGTACCTCATAACAAACTTTTATACAAATTACAGTCATGCGTGCTAAACGAAACAGTAGTAAACTGGATACGCGACTTTCTGAGTGATCGTAAGCAAAAGGTAGTTCTTGAGGGAATTAGCTCTGATGTAGTTAAAGTGACATCAGGTGTCCCGCAAGGAAGCGTGATAGGACCCCTTTAGTTCATTATATACATAAATGATCTATGCTCTCGAATTAGCAGTAAAATACGTCTATTTGCCGACGACGCTGTCATCTATCGTGAAATTAGTGATCACTCTGACTTTGAAATTCTATCATCGGATTTAAACAACGTTCATGTGTGGAGCCACGAGTGGGGACTCGAACTTAATCTGAGCAAATGCACGGCGGTACATTTCTTGCGGAGGTCGTCCAACTATTCCCATGTATATGCTGTGGATGGTGTTAACATAAAGGCGACAGATGAAGTGAAGTATCTAGGAGTTACGATAACTTCGGACCTATCGTGGGGAGCACATATAAGAAATATTTGTGGCAGAGCTCTGAAGAAGCTAGGATTCGTTAAGCGTATTGTGGGAAGATTTTCGGATGAAAAAGTAAAAGAGAGGTGCTATTTCGCACTCGTCCGGCCACACCTTGAATATGCAGCGAGCATATGGGATCCGGTGCAGAAAGACTTAGTCCGGGAATTTAATAAAATACAAAGGAAAGCTGCGCGATTCGTCAAAAACTGCTACGGGCGTACAGACAGCGTTACACAGATGTTAAACGAATTAGGCTGGGAGCCGCTAGAGATTCGGAGGCTGCGCGCTAGGCTTAGATTGCTTGAACAATTGAGAATAGATATCTTTCAGAGCGACACGGAGAACATCCTATTAGAACCCCACTATATTTCCAGGTCCGACAGAAACGATAAATTATGAGAGATATTTTGCCGAACGGATAGGTATGGGAATTCGTTTTTCCCCCGAACAATAAGGGACTATAATAAATGCTAGGCGTAATTTCATTAGAGCGTGTCCATTTTATATGTAAACGGGTGGTGTCCTAACACCCCCCGCCACACCCCTATTGAGGCGGCTTGCGGGGTAATATGTAGATGTAGATATCTCCAGCTCATTGCAAAGTACTAAATTTTTTCCAATGACAAACTTAGGACAATTTAAATCAATTAATATAATTATTCCCTAATTTATAATATAGCTTTTGATCACTTTACTATAACAATTTACATAGTTTCCAATACAAAAATAAGGAGGAATGTGAGCTCCACACAAATATAAGGACTTGCTTTTACTAACAAGGATTTTAAAATAAAATGTTCATCAATTATTTCTAACTCATCCAATCTCACCGATGAGTACACATCACAATCACTTCGTCACGTTTTCTTTCCAGACGATGTAGAACCTCTGTCTTTCCTGATAATTTGAAACTAACCACTCAAGCCCATTTCTATATTGCTGAAGGTATTTGGAAACCAGGTTTCACATGGGCAAATAATATCGAGATTGGATTCAGAAAAAGACAGGTTAAATTTTATTCAATATAGGTACCTTCTTTAACATTCAGTATAAATGTTTTTTTAACTTTCGTTAATTGTGCATGTGAATCATTATGCTCGTTATTATGCGTTGAACAAGAACTTTTTTCTCACTTCAATTTCTCAACATCTCTTTGGCTTCGGATGAGATGTTTTACACCACCATTACTTTTCACACATTCGGACGTGCTCACAGACATTTTTACTTCCCATGTTGCTTTCCGGTTGTTTTACGTTAAGAATTCAAAAATGAAAATGGCCTCGTTACCGCTAATGCCGAATTCAAGGTCCGAGAGTGATGTTATCCAGGCACACAGAATATTGTTAAGAAAACAAACAGCGAAATGTATTTTAAAGATCGTGATTGTCATCCAGTAATTACGTTAAAACTAGATAGATTTGAGTCATTCATCATTAATTCAGAAACAGAGAAATCAGAGAACTGGATGCTTAAAACAACAATGTGATATTTGATCAATAAGCTTGTAGATGCTGATGTTGAATATGCATGAGGTAACATACACCCATGCGAAATGAATGATATAAGATTGGAAACCGGCAGATGTTATTAATAGCATCATTTAAAGTGTTCATTCGATAATGACCGCGGCATTCGCGATTGCGTTCTGGGTCCTGGTTGCAGCCGCAAGTATTTTTTAAGGGACAGGAGTTCGAGAGAGAGGATGCAAGTTAAAAGTGACATTGGGATCACGATTGCTATTGAAGGATCGCTTGGCGTGTGGAAATTGCTGGTGCTCCGATTTAAGCAGTGCCATCTCTTTCATCAAAGCGAATCGTTTGTTTACGAGCAAAAATGTCACGCAAAGCCGAAAATTCAGTCCCCGAATAGAGCTCGCTTCTATCTCTCGTTTTGCAGGATAACCACACTTTTAACTAAAATTCTCGAATTTCTCCTTATCAAGCTGTCTACGGTAAAAAATACGAGAGACAAGTAATGTCCAACTGTGAAGAGGTAACATTTTCTCATTTGGATTTACGTAGGGTAGCTTTCGGGCTAAGGACCCTTCTTCAGCTGGAGGAGATTCACTACCCTTAAGCCCTTAGTTCCTTAGCCCGAAAGCTACCCTAAGCAGTGGACAGGACACCGGTGTCGTCATGGATCATCTGTCAGATAGTGCCCACTGATTTACTTTCATATCCATCCCTAACCTCAACGCCTTGTTGCTAGCTTATATATATATATACAGTTTCGTAGGAAATGATGCGCGTAGCACATAATAATAATAAAACAGTAAGTCACTAGCTGTGACGCACTTAATAAAATAAGGTATATATATATATATAAGATTCTTCCTATACCTTTCGCTGAAGAAGGTGGCGGCGATCCACCGAAAAATTTACAACCCGTGTGAGTGTCTTTTTATGTGTTTACATTTTAGTCGCACTTGTGACAAAGTTTATATATATATATATATATATATATATATATATATATATATATATATATATATATATATATCACAGAAACATAGATGGGCGAGTAAGTTAAGTGCTGTGAAACCTGCCCATCTGCACAAGAGATTGGTTTGATTGATGTCGGGTCGTTTGATGAAGAATTCAAATAGAGGTCTGGGCGAAAAAATACGAAAATATTGGTCGTTTTAATGCCCCCCCCCCACCTGTTCGTGTCTACAAACGATCCCTCATTGGTAGTAAAAGCTCGTGAATCTTTTAGCGCCCCCGAGTCCTTCTGCTGGCTTTATCGCAAAATTTGTACTCGTCAACGGCATTAAGTCCTTTCCCACGAAAAAAACAAACTCGTCGTGACGCGATGGTTGTGTCGGTTTTCGTCCTGTATCCCCTCACCCGTTGGCCTCTCTCCCCCTAGTCGTTCGCTATACTGAGCGGAGGAGGGGTTAAAAAAAAAAGAAATGGAAAGATAGGTTGAAATCCATTTGAAAGTTTTCCATTTGTAAAAACATTTTAAACGTGGTGAGTCCAAAAAGAGATCGAGAGAGGAAAAAAATAATACATACGGCAAGGGATGAAAATATGAGCGCTTTGCCCTTCGCGGATAGGTAATCCATACGGCAAGGATAAAAATACAAATGGATCGGGCGCTAAAACGCAGAGAGTGGACTCGGTGGGACTTTATAAGATCAAACAAACTCGGCTCAGCTAGGCTCCATCTGCCACCGCTGCCGATGTTTCCTGTCTACCTTCAGCCACTACGTGAATGGCCGGCGTCATCACCACCAGCACCAGCACGACTGTTACCTTCGCTTCCCAGATATTTCCGCTATATTCACCCGTTCATGAGCGCACTGCTCGGACGCCATGTGGCCCCTCGCTGACTCATGAGGGTGTGTTCGTGTGTGTCGATAATGCCCGTCGGGGTCCTTTGATCGTGGTTTTAGCGCGGCAGCCGGGGGAGTATTAGCGACACCAATCCCGGATACCGAGTGTACCTCCTCGTCATATAGTCCGCTCCCTCGGTGCCACTCTAACCCATCGCATAACCGTATGCGCTTCGATGAAAAAAAGGCCATCTACCCAGTTCATCCTCCGTGAGCATGGGATTCTCATCATTTCCTGGAACTAGGTCTCCATGAAAATAACAAAAGCTTTGATGAATTCACCAGCGATGAAATCGAAGCAGAATAGGCACAATCACTTGACTTCGTCTGACTGTAAGGGAATTCTTAAGGCACGATTTGCGACGATTTAGCGGAGCTGAAAGATCTCATGTAATAAGGGTTTTTAAGTTACATGCAATAGAAATGATTCTTTCTTTAAAAATTGGTAAATACTGTAAATATTCTAAAAAAACGATTCAGGCCCAGCATAATTTCGCCCACATATTATTGTGCTATGGTATTAAGCTCTCCTAACATTATACGGACGCCTCGCTTCTTGTAACTAACAATTCTTTTAGGAGACGGGGAACTTATTTTAGTTTCTACCACTGTATAAACTATTTTTAATGAGAAGAATAACTTTGTTATTCCACATAAAATTTATTTCACTGACGACTTAGGTTTAGATGTAGCACGTCACCATCAGGAGTTTATAATGACGTGCTACGCCTCAACTTCTATGCATCACCTTATGATGATGTGATACGTCGTGGTAGGTCACCTGTGAAATAACGTTTACGTGAAATTACAAAGTTACTCTTCTAATTCAAAATGCTGATCAAATTCCATGAAGTAACGCCAGAGACAACGGACTATATTCATTAGTAAATTATCTCAAGTTTCTGACATAAGGGTGCTTAAGTGCGCATCAATCCATTGTTATACGTAAATAAATATCAGGAAAGTGGTATTACAATCAATAACCGTACATAAAATTCAAAATAGTACCATGCTTAAAGGTACATATCTTAAAAAATGAATAAATTTATGAACAGGTGTGATTAAATCGTTTACTGGTGATGTTTTAACTAACACGATAGAGTGTGATTTGTGTGAAATAAGAGTCTGTAACCGTCGAAAGCCATCGCCTTTAAGATAAAATGCTCCTAAATATTTTTTCGTCTTATTGCAGTGGTGGACTACTCGAGAACATACTAGTCTGTATTTCCACAGGAGACTTACATCACCACTGTGCATTATGCAATGCATGCAACGCAATAGGACGGGCTACAAAAAAGGAAAAAAAGAATATGTAGTTGAAATTGAAATTAAGCCACGCGTTGAATGGTTAGCGAGAAAACATTTTGAAGTTAAAATTGGTGATTAAATTATAGAAATTAAACAAGAATAAGGCGGCCTCCGGAAAAATATTGAACACCGTAGAGATTAGCTGACATCAGCCTAAATGGCTTTTAAAATATTTACACTAGTATAAGGAAGGTTTCATTATATTATTAAAGGAAGCATATTAGAAACTTATCCTGGCGCGAGCATAATCCACAATCAGATTTCTGTGTATATATAATAGCAAAATTTACAACTTATTATTAGGAAACTGTTAAGACACACTACCACAGAAATTTATCTAACCCAAATAAGTCCAAGTAAGATTCTTACAAATAAATAGGTTTAGTAAATCGCTCTCCCTTTGGACCAAAATTTGCATAATTAAGAAAGAATATTTTCCTCCTTAGCATTGACTAATTGAGGTTACAAAAAACTTAACTAATTAATGATTTTTAAAAGTATTTTTTTTTTATTTGCTGATAATTTTCGCTCGTTTCACTTTTGGCACTCTGGTCATTGGTATAAGAAGAGAGACGACGAGCGATCAATTTTCCACGTACAAAAAACCTGAAATTAAACGTTTAAAATTGGCGATTACAGCGAGGAGAATACTCCATTCAGATACCTCTGCATACGAATATAGGGGAATTCCTATAAAGCAGCTCAATTAAGTAACAATTTGTGTAGTAGCTGGTGCCATAAACTGCCTTTCACAATCCTGCCTTGAATCGCATTTGAGGATAGTGAATGCAGTAGTTCATTATATACATAAATGACCTATGCTCTCGAATTAACAGTAAAATACGTTTATTTGCTGATGACGCTGTCATTTATCGCGAAATTAGTGATCACTCTGACTTTGAAATTCTATCATCGGATTTAAACAACGTTCATGTGTGGAGCCAACTCGAACTTAATCTGAGCAAATGCACGGCGGTACATTTCTTGCGGAGGTCGTCCAACTATCCCCATGTATATGCTGTGGATGGTGTTAACATAAAGGCGACAGATGACGTGAAGTATCTGGGAGTTACGATAACCTCGAACCTATCGTGGGGAACACATATAAGAAATATTTGTGACAGAGCTCTGAAGAAGCTAGGATTCGTCAAGCGTATTGTGGGAAGATTTTCAGATAAAAAAGTAAAAGAAAGGTGCTATTTCGCACTCATCCGGCCACACCTTGAATATGCAGCGAGCATATGAGATCCGGTGCAGAAAGACAATCCGGGAACTTAATGAAATACAAAGGTAAGCTGCGCGATTCGTCAAAAACTGCTACGGGCGTACAGACAGCGTTACACAGATATTAAACGAATTAGGTTGGGAGCTGCTAGAGACTCGGAGGCTGCGAGCTAGGCTTAGATTACTTTATCAACTAAGAATAGATATCTGTAAGAGCGACACGGAGAATATCATAATAGAACCCCACTATATTTCCAGGTCCGACAGAAACGATAAATTAAGAGAGACATTTTGCCGAACGGATAGGCATGGGAATTCGTTTTTCCCCCGAGCACTAAGGGACTTTAATAAATGCTAGGCGTAATTTCATTAGAGCGTTTCCTTTTTATAAGTAAACGGCTGGTGTCCTAACACCCTCCACCACACGCCTATTGAGGCGGCTTGCGGGGTAGTATGTAGATGTAGTTATGGTGGATAAGGATGTAGAGAAACCGAGTATCTGATCAATTAAGGCACAGTACTTTCCCTCCAAGAATGATTTCACTTTTTTCATATAAATTCTATATCAACTGGCGTCTTCATAATTGTGCTTCATAGCAACATCTGAATTTCAATTTTAATTAAACCTCGAATCTCAAGCAGAAATTCGAAGATAGTACTCCAAAGCCAGAGAGCAGGTAATACCTAGTGAAGTTAAGAATATAAAACATCAATGAGAACTCCAAACTTGTTTCAGATCCTTTAATACTAGATGTAGTAAAATTTGAACGTGGAATGTACTCCGATGTGTAAAGTATTCCTTCGTATATTCCTTCTGAAAGTGAGAGGCTCCCTGCAATCATCTCCCAACTCATTATGCTAATACCCATGCCGCATGACTGGCTGTAATCTACGTTCGGTGTAACCCAATCCCGGATACAGGTAATCACTAGGGCACGTGGTTCCAGTGGACACTAATGACGCGTGGACAGTGCGAATGGAGAGTTTGTCCCATCTGATTTAGCGATAGTGGACTCAAGTAAGCACCGGCTGCACCAACCGTAATTCGGGTTCTAACTCCAGAACGCATATAAGGAACACCTTGCAACACGAATGCGTTACATAAAAAATTATTCCGCAATTTCAAAATCAATGGATTCGTAATTCTAACTTATAACAAATATTCTAACACTTATAACAAATACTGAATATCCTTAAATGTAAGGTAATTTATTCTACATTGAGGTAAGAAAGCAAATGAATCATGGAATAAAATTCTGAAGTTCTAAGTAAATTAACGATTAGATAAATAACGGCGTCACGTTTTTATTAATACATCAGCGTTGGTGACCTTATTCTGAAAAATACCAGTAGTGATTGATTATAAATGCAATGGAAATGAATGCTGCACGCAGTACTTTTGCGCGCTGCTCGTAAATATTTTACAGACATCCAATTGAATTAAGTGTGACCTTCATAAATTCTTCTTTTTGACGTCAATTTGTCTTTTGTTTTCTAATACCAGACTTCAATAACTGCCAGTATTTTTAATTGTAGTAAATTTCGTCCATATAGAAAAAGTAATAAAATACGGGCACCTAGCTGGAAGTGATTCCTGCAACTTGATACTATTTCATAATGAAATTTACACTCTCTTGCCCATTCCAGGTTTGGATATTTACAAAACAGATAAAAATCAGCAGGATTCATGATGAATAAAACACTTAGTAATATTTCACAGATTTATTGAATGACACTACGCATTATGCCATAGAGTGATGAAACGTGCCGGGCCATTCAATAAATCTATGAGAGATTACTGAGTTTTTATTCATCATGGATATCGAAAACTTCCACCAGGTCCAGCCTGACACTGTTATGTTTAACCAGCAGGATTTTGTACTTCTCAGTGTGCCTATTATTTCCTAGTCTGAGGGCATATTAGCCCAAACCTTATTACACTCAGAATACATGCACAAACTTAACCAGTATTAAAGGATCGAGACGAGAAAAATATATTTTCCGTTTCGACGAAGATTGGAGCGATCATTGACGTGTTGCTTTGAACCACAGGTTTGCTCAATATGTTGTAGCTTAGAAAGGGTACTAATGCGTCATTATAACCGAAGGACATATTTCGATATATTCATGAAAGATCGTACCAGTATAAACCGCGAACCTCGGAGAGCTTTGGAAGGGGGGATAAAATCCGCAGCAGTGGACAATATTTTTAAGCAAATGTATCGAAAAAGAATAAAATCGAGCAAAATAAATAGGAAAAAAAAAAGATTCTGCACACAAAATTTCCGACTTCATGCATATAATATTCAATTCCCTCTGATCTTACTCTGCGAGCCTGGTCTTGCGGGAATATTGGGATAGAGCATGGCAGCTTTTTGTGGTAGAGGAATTTTTGGGAATGTTTTGGTGCGGTGGAGGGAAGAAGGGTATTCCGTGGGTAGTGCGTGATGGCGGTCGTGCAATAAAATATATAATGATTAAAAAACAAGAGGGAAACGAAAAAAAAACAAATGAAGGGGCACGAGCGTCCCGCGAGGTGAACCCCTCAAATTTCCCATCACCCACCCTCGACCGTTGGGGAAATCGCCGGCGGAAATATTTCCGGGCGACCGGTGACGATAGTATGGAAAACCCCACGTCCAGGGAGAGTGAACCCGTGATTAAACGTCGCATAGCCGAGGGATGGCGCTAATTCCCACGGCCCTCCCTAACCACTCACCCTGCCCAGCCCTGCGCCCGCGATGCACCTTATCACTTCGTTACGGACCAGGGACCTCTACAAGCTCCAACCCGCGTAATGGGGAGCATTTTTTATATTTTTATTGAACAATTAAATTGGCTTGAAAAAGACCAAAACTTACCACGTTACATACCCTACATGAACATCTTCACACATGTGATACCCTGCAAGCTACCTCAGGGATAGTTGGCAGAGGGTAACTTCACTCCAGGCAAGGCCTAACCGTCCACACTTTCATAGCTATATTTTAGCTAGTATATTTAATGCTATCCTAACTTAAGTGATATGCGTGGAAGGAAGATTCTCCGACAATACGGCTCCTAACCAACTCTTTACTCATGCAGGATAATCACTGTACTCCTATATCACGGTGAACAACTGTTAAAGTTCAATAATGCTAACATACAGAGCATGCTAAAAATTAAAAGAAATGCAGACATAACATAGACACAATAAAACTAGCACCCCTTGTAGAAATAAATAAATGAAATGAAAAAAATGAAAAAGGCATTAAAAACAAGGCTACCTATAGGAAAAGTTTAGCCTGTGTCGTAAGGCTACCTATCATTACCATTTATATTACATCACATAAATATAGAACGTAGCGTTGCATGGCTCAGAAACTTCGTCACTGTAGGATGAGGATAATCGTATAGAGAGGAGTCTTTTGCAATGTGGGTGTGGTAAAGGATGGAGAGGGTATGCTGGTTGAAAAGGAAAACGAATAAGGAAGAGCCAGAATTGGAAGGGGAGAGGAAGTGGTTCTTCGCTGTGGAGCAGCAATATTTCGTAGGTTTCTTAATTGATTTAAGATTTTGCTCTGGGACCAACTTCTTTCTCTTCCCTATTTTTTAGGCTTCACTTGCCATTAAAAGAAGAAGTGCTTTTTCAGGCCTCTTATATCTATCCCTTTCTTGTACCTTGTTCTCATCCAGCTCATTAAACTTCTTTATACTACTTCCTCTTAGTTTTTAAAAGTAGTTTTTGCGTTTTTATTATAACTATGCCCATATTCATGTAGAGATTTTAGTTTGTAATACAGAGTATGGTATTTCGAAAATCTACCGCACTATTTCCCTTTCAGTTATTTCCAATGTTTCCTTTTGCTTTTTATTTAGTAAACAACCCATGCGGGTAAGGCATGTAATAGTTTTGTTTTAAGGGGAAGGGAGAAAAGAAGGATAGTAGTTCAAATAGAGAGAAGCGTAAGAAACTGGAGGAGATATTGATTAGTAAAGACATATTAAAGAAGGTAATATGATGTAGGCAAAGAGAGGCAAAACGTGCGGAGAGTTAAAAGGGAGTTACTATTGAAAAATAGGTAATTTTATGAAGGATACGATACAGAAAACTACCCACGTGAGGGAATTCATGGATAGGACTATCGACTATTAACCTACCATTTATTTGGTAAAATGCCGACGATAGTGGAATAAAATGTACCAAATCTTGGAGTGGATTTAGCATCTCACACTATGCTAGTAGCGCGTAAAGTCTTGGTGCCTTATTTTTTCGGCATTATCCATTGTTTATTGAAATGCGTATACCGGAAAAGCATTGGGCCTGAACCTCCCCTAAGTTCTCTCTCACTAACGTCATCAACATGCCGGGTAGTGGCGATGATTTTATTCGATGGCTATTTGGAATAGGAGGCTGTGGAAAAATGGTGTGTGTTCATGTCATTCCGAAATATTTGGGGGTGGGAAACTGGGTGGGTTTGGCGAGTTGGATTCAGAGATGGAATGAATCAGGGAGTGGTTTTATTTTTCCCGCGTATTTGGGTGGGGAGGTGTATCCCTCTCGCTCTCACCCTCACGCGAGATTCGTTACAATTCGCGCCGCTTTATAATTAAACTCATTCCCGTGAAGGCATTGCATACGCATCACCGGGACATCACTCACGCGGCGATTTTCAGATGTTCGGCGGATGAGTTCCCACATCCCCTAAGCTCCCCACGCCGGCCATATACCTTCCGATGCGGGCAGAAGTTGCTTAATTCACCCGGCTGATTGACCTTTCTATTCTCCTCCATTTAGTCCTATACCACTCCCAGGCTTAGTAGCTTAAGCGTGTAGCCGAGGGTGTTGAAGTTTAGCTGCTAAATTCTCATGTATCTGCAATTCTTGATTCTAAATTTTATCTATCTTTCCTCAAATATTTGATGCTTTTTCATATGCAGATACTATGTAACCAAAATAACCAGTATTAGTAATGTACTATCATGATGATGGCTAAAAATATGACGTACGCGCTCAAAACTGAGATCTTAGTAATATTTTATATTGCAAGGGTTTATCAAAGAAAACCATGAACCAGTTCTACTATTCCCTGTATGAAGTGCATATTGAGCGCAAAACAAATATATTTAGAACCCTGGTTCGGACCAAAGATTATACTTTTGAAGACTATTGTTAAAAATATTTAACATTATTTGTCAGCTTAATTAACTGTTTTTTTATGTAATGGGAACTTGCATGATTATACAGAGGTATTTTTAAATTGTTTTTTAAAGTCTTCAGAGATTTGTGAAAGTTTAATTTTGCAATAGGTAAACAATTTTGTATCAAAGTTTATAAAATGTTATTTGAATTGACTCCAAACTCAAAATTTTCCTCTTATTTCTTTTCTTAATACTCTTAACGTATATCTTATTTTAACAGTTTTTACTCTTTTGTTTTCTTTCAATCACACGAAAAAATTGCTTTACCACTTAATTCACAACTCTTTGCTATGCATCTTCCCATTCTACCTCTGAGTTCACATGGAACGCACTTCGGTTCCCACAACGATTCTTTCCCAATCCTTCTTTACCTCTTCGATTAAGCCTGGCATAAGCAATCAACGCACTATCAATTTGCGTCAGTTAATGAGGTGCATAGGACTGTTTTAAAACCGACCTAGCTCGCAGGGTTTACGAAAGAATTCGACCGATTTGACCACAGAGAACACTGAATGGAAGCGTTTATCCCCTTCAGGTTTAATCGAGTACCATTCTCATAACGCTGCTGATGTGGTTACATGCGGTATGCATGGGATTTTCCATTGTGAGAGAGTGAGGATATTAAGTCCTGATTTTCGGATGGGTTGCTGGAGAAACGCTCAAAATCCCGGAACAAGGTGCTGCAGTGCGCTGCAATGATTATAAGCGCTATAATCATCTGTTGGTGAAATTATGCCGCTCTTAATCATGGAGCATACGTTCCAGTTGAATGCATCTCTTACGGATGTGAGGCCAATTAATTCCCAAGCGTGATCAGGTGGAACAACTGAAACCGACTGGTATGAAGCTAATATACTTGTTTCAGTGTATGTTTTTTAAACCCTATTTCTATACGTACAAACATCTAATATGATCTAAAAATACGCTTCGAGCTTATAAAAATGAATTCTGTAAGAGGAAATAAAATCCATACGACGTCCACGCAAGCCAACGCAGAAGGGTAAGGCCAGCCAAGTTCAAATACAAAAGAAAACAGTGAAGCGCAGAAAAGCTGAGTTTTGTTAATATGTAGCACCTCCATCTTGTGTCATACGTACGAGTGGTAACTAGGGGGAACATCTTTGCGAGCACTTACTACAATAATAAATTCGATTTATTAAATAATTTATAATTTTATAATATTACCTCATTTTTCATTCCTCTTGATTTACTTGAATGCTTTCATTGCTAAAATCACCGAAAAAAACAAATAGGTATTTCAGGCATGTGTTAGATGTGTATCATAATGAATGGACTTATGAATTTCATTTAGCTTGAATATTCCTTCCAATAGAGCAGTTATTGTCATTCTTAAATGGCGCAGTAGTTTTCGGAAATTTGTCTAAGAAAGAAAACCTTAGAAAGAACTCCTTTCAAGGGAGCTTCCGGGGATTGAATTTTCTTAAAAGTTATGTAACTACTTTCATTTTTCTTCGATAAATCTTCACCAAGTTATTATGAAAGAAACTATGTTCATTAACTTTCAGAAAAATGTTCGAATAATTTACCAGTTTCATTTGGCTGGCGATTTACGGCATATGGAGCTAGGATATTTCAGTATATGCCTTTAGGCTTTGTTATTTAAAATTTGATCATCTGATGATAAAATAATTCATCATAAAAAATATCTCGATAATGCAGTGTTCTAAAAAAATCCTGGCTTTTAAATGATAATAGTGCTGAATGAACGTTATATTCACCTTTTGCCTAATTCTTATTTCACCCATCCTAACACCTCCAATACAAGAGCTTTAAGCTTATAATTTTACCACATCAATATAATTGTCTCTACTACTAATCAATCCCTCTCCTATAACATTTAACTACACAGGACAGGAAGTAAAAAAATAAAACCTATATTAATAATTGGTGCGAATGAAGCTGTCGGGGAAAACAATTACTTTGCAGAAACATTGCTTCATTCCAATATAAATATGGCTATTGGTACAAATCTAATGCACATCTTTATTTCTTTACGAGCTGTGTCCGGCATGCGTTGAAATGCCTCTTTATTCTAAGTAGGCACACATACACAAAGCAAACATGTACAAAATAAATGAAGGACAACGATTTTTTGTGGATTCGCAAAATAAAATACTCTACTCTGAAGTCCCCATTGATTTCCATACTTTCCATTGCTTGGCCCACAAATCTTTTCTGGGTTCAAAATTAGCCCCTAAACTAATTTGAAACCTAGTCCAATGAATTCCTCGTACCTACACGGAAATATGTAAAGCATAAATGATGACATGAGTTTTTGTTCCATGCCTATGCTGCGGTTTCCAAGTAAATAAAATATTCTATAGTTGACGTAGTGAATAAATTTTAGATTATCGATATAAAAAAATCTAATTTTAGGAATAAGCAAAGCGTATATGAAAAATCGAATGCAAGAATTCAAACCCTTGTTTTTTAAGTTATCAAGTGATAAGTATTTCAATTCCATATCATGAGTGTAAGCAATTAAAAAAAAACAAACAGAGACCGGCTGAGCTTAAATCTTATTTTACGTACAAATAAATTACGTCACTTTTAACACAAAATCTGTCTCACTTATATGAATCTAATGCACGCGATATTATTTCTCAATAATACAATTCTGATGCACGTGGTAGAGCAACTCATTAACGATCTGCTTCGTTGCTTGCTTGTCGTTCCTCGCTTCTTTGAGAAGGTCGCGTGCCAACACTTACTTGTAGAAACGACTCACGCTCCACCTATGTTACGACGGATTCAATAATTCACAATCCTTCGCAGGCTTGCGCTCAAAACCCACCAATGTTTGCCCGGCATAATTTGCTATGTCACTCTTTCTTTCTAAGTAGGCACACATATACAAAGCAGTAACATTTACATGTAAAAAAATAAATGAAATACAATGACTTTTTGTGCATAAAATTAATGTTGAAAAATTTTATTCAAGTGCATTGGGATAAACATTGATTTTGTCTTACCACCCTCTGCAAAAACAAATAAATTTTGCGGCTGTCCCACTCGTGAGCATGTGAAAAGCATGGATTTTCCAGATTCCACACACTTGATGCGATTTACTTTTACCTTGTTGATGGTCATTGGTTGCCTGGTTGCCTAGGAAATTTCTATTGTTGAAAAGTAATAAAAATTGATGAATTTTCGAGATAAAAATATAATACTTGGACAAAAACGAAGTTAATAAGAAAATTGAATGAAGGAATTAAATACTGCATTCTTTTATGCGTTCTATGATACAAATTTCCATTAAATATCTTGAGTAAAATTAATTTATAAAAGCAATTAAAGAAAAACCTGCATCGAATTCCATGCGTTTCTTATGGGAGTAAATGTTAACAAATTGGGGTAAAAACAACCCCAAAAATTGCCATTTTTATAATTCAGAAACCTTTATGAGCACGCGCACAATCACTCACCAAAGTTTCGTCGCAATCGGATGAATGGCACTGGCGTGCATAAAACACGAACAGAATGAACATTCTTTTTTATATATAAGACTAGCGAAAATCCCCGTTGATTCTCAACGGGAGAGAAAAAACTTGAAAATAATGTAGTAGTGCTGTTAATACAAAAGGGAAATGATTTCGAGTAGAAAAAATATAATGAAATAGCTGTTAAATTTATATGAAAAGATGCGGAAGGTACCCGTAGAAATTCAACGCGTGTGAAAAACATTGAACTTATTTTATAAGAAAACCACAAATCCTGAAGAATAGTATCAGCGTGATCATTTAAGGAGTTTGTAGCCTATCTTGTACGTTGTGTTCATTGTAGTAGACGGAGTTTGTAACCTATCTTGTACGTTGTGTTCATTGTAGTAGACACGCTGACCATTTTCCAGGTGCACGGAGAGATGAGTTACCGTTGGTCCTCTTTCATGACGAGAAACCCAAAAATGGGAGACTCATTACTACTTAAATATCACTCAGGCACCCAAACACTTTCACCATTGCACCATACCAAATGCTTTGAATTCCTAATCAGGTTAACTGAGCAAAATGAATGTCACATGCGTTAAAGACCACAGCTGGTTGTCAAGGAAATATGCTGTTGTTGATTTTTGGGAAAAAATAAATCACTGCATGAAACCCAATGCATAGCATTTCTAATCAGTTTAACTAAGCTAAATCAATTTTAAATGCATTATAGACCAAAATCTGGTTGTTAAGGAAATATGCTGTTGTTGATTTCAGAGAAAAATGTGCGTTTTTGCAGCTTAAAACGCGATTTTCAGACAATTACAAATAGGAAAAGATAATTGATTGAAAGAATTATAAACTTCATTCTTTTACCCATTTGAAAGAAATTTCCCAACCCTCTATCTTGAGCGGAAGTAGTTCTAAAAAGCTAAAAATGAAAACACAGCACAAAACCCAATTCGTAGCTTAAACCACCAAAGGTCCTTTTTGGGACCTTTTGGGGCCCTGAGATATTTTTAGATAATAATAATAATAAGGATTTTACGCTACTTTCCATTACTGATTAAGATACTCAACGCACATATCAACGTTGATTTGCGCAACTCAATTAAGTCATTGAATGCAAATATATTTATGTACACCGGAAAGCGATCAAGCTGTTAATCACTCAGAAGACGGCTCAAGAGAACCGGAGGGACGAGGTGACCTCGTCCCTCCGGTGACAAAAATAGGTGACAAAATCAACCTGGGTGCTATTTAAGTAGTGATGAGTCTGCTTGGCCGATTTTTGGGTTTCCCGTGCATGCAAGTGGTCCAGTAGTCACTCATCTCTCCGTGCACCTGGAAAACGGTCAGCGTGTCTGCTACAACGAACACAAAATACAAGATAGGTTACGAACTCCTCAAATGACCACACATACTGGTTTTCTTCGGGCTTTGTGGTTCTATAATAAAATTAGTTTAATGTTTTTCACACCCGTTGAATTTCAACGGGTACCTTCCGCTCGTGAATGGATAGAAAGCAAATTTTAACACAAATATCAATTGGCTTAAATATTTGGCGCAGAACTATGGAATATCATTTTAAGCTTGGATTTTTTACCTTCAGATGCTTCAATAATGCGGTAGCATTGTCGAGTGGTATTAAGTAATAGTAGAAGTACAGATATTTATAGCTTTTTTACATTATTGAAACTCTCACAAGTATTTTTTTTACATGTTTCAGACCGAACACGTTGGAGAAATTACGAATAACACAACGTCCACTTTCTCCTTCATGGCTTTTGAGTCATGTAATTAAAACTCTTTAGTTTAATTTTCATCCCTTTAATTCCAGTTCTACAAATATCACGTGTATTGATTAAATGATTTTTATCTTAAACTGTGACAGTATTTTTTTCTGTATAGAATTACCATTTGCTCTATTCATGCGCTATGTGATTTATGTTTACTAATTATTTCATCAATCAATGATACGCGATTGCTGTACCTTTAAAAATGAGTGAAGTGGGTACCTTCGAAAATTCAGTTAGAAAGAGGAACAAAACTTACCAGTCCAGCACGGTTCGATTTTAAGGGTGTTTTCAAATTACGCATAGATTTGAAATAATCATACATATTGACACGCACACAGCTTCGCATGTTGCCTGAGACACATGGGTTACACCTCGAACAATTCGCAACTGCTCCCTCACCGTTGTGATATTTGATGCAAATAAAACACCCTGTCAGGCCATTTTTTGTTAGAAACCAAATAATAATGAAACTGTCTATTCTTCCCTGGAGCTATATCTGTCACCACTTGCCACCTTCCTTATCTCGCTGATATTATAAAGCCATGGTTCAGCTTTTCCAACTCACTCCCATATGGACTTCACCTACTCCCCCTCTTCTTCAGGAAAAAAAAAAAGTCTTTTTTTTAAATCTCCCCACAGCGAATCCGGCCTTCCGCCCATCGGCCTAATAAAGCGTGTTCGGGAGAGAGGAAACGCGTGAGTGTGTATGTGAGCGTGTGAGAGACCGAGAGAAATGGAACGAGCGAACGGCTCAGCTGTATTAAAGGCAAAAAGGCTAATTCAGTTTCCGAGGGAATTAAGCCAATTTGGCACGCATTAATGCGCCGCTCCATGACGAAAGGGAATTTAGCGATCGCTGCCAACTAGATTCGAGCCATGGACGGATCATTCCTTTCTCTCTTAACCCATCTCCAATTTTATTTTTTCATCATTCCCTCTCATTTCTCTATATTCATCCATATTTTCCCTCCCCTATTCATTCTTTCATCCAATTTCTCGAACGACAAATAAAAAATAATATAGCGGCCTTTATCCAAGAGGTATGTGGATTTGTGCCATCCCCTCACAGAAAAAGAAATCTCACCAAAAAATGCGATCACCAGAAATTGAAAGTTTTTGGTGGACGGGATAATTTTTATATTTTTATTTTTTTCTCGGTTGGGAGTGTAGTATTGAATGATGAATTGTTTCATAAATTTGTAAATTCGTGCTCAAGCGGATGTGCTGTGCACTTTTTTCCTTCCCCGAAGAGAAAGGTTGGAAATTTCGACATCATTTTTAATGCTTTGATTTTAAGCAAAGAGCCTTTTTATTCAACCGTGGCATTGCCTGGAAAACTCCATTAGGCAGCGTAACTTCATCATCATGTATCTCTGTTTAATATATCAGAGGACTAATAACTCTTTCGAAATAGCAGACTGATGTATGTTGAACGAAAAGAGTATTTTGAACTGTGTTCTTCATTTAGCTGGGTATCTTTCGGAATGAAAAAGGGACTTTGTTATTGGAAAGTCGCATATTTTTTCTTATCATTCCGTTTTAACCTTTTTAATGTACATATGCTTTACTGGAATCCGCTTAGAACAAGTTCGTCACGGAAGAGACTATGAGCAAAATAAAGCTATCAAAAAACTCTTTTCGCCTCTTCTTTTACTTCAATTCAGCTGTAATCTAATGCCTACCAGAGTCCTACTGTACGAAGAATAACTATACCTAATCCTAGCGTCAGAGGCATAATAAGTGCATTACTCAGGGAAACAATGTTTTTCCATTCACACTCCTCTTTTTTTCAATACTCTTCAGCAGTAGTCTTCGTTTTCGTTATTACGAATACTGATTTGCCATTATTCAGCTTTAGTAGCATAATATCAATTGTAATTGCGATTCCGATTATGAATAACTACTTTTAGCTTGCTGAGTGGTGCATTATTATTAAATAACTTTTGTCGTCATAACTTCCCGAGCAGGTATATATAAATAATAATGATCGCTAATTAGTGCATTTATACCTAAATCATTTTTTTAACACCGTATCCCTTAAAGAATTCTAACTTATACCAATTCTTGGACCAGTTGATCATGTCAATAACATTTTATGGAAAAAATACTTCACAAGAGAATGCCTTTGACGAAAATTATGAATTTAAAATAGTAAAACTGGAAGTTTAACTGTGATAGGAGAATGAAATGAAAATTGGTCTGGTTAACTTAAGGAAGCTCTGTCGAGATATGTCCGTTTAATAAGAGACATTAATCGTGCTTTATGGTTAATATTTATCCATATTTACTGACTTATTCTCCTTAAAACGCCCGCGCCGGTGCGTGGTGGTACATATAATTTTTCTAGCATCAGCGCTCCTTTACAATCCTGAGTTCAAAAAAGTTTTGAGAAACGTTTGAAGCACAGAACTGTTTTTCGGATTCCTGAAAAGTTTCTTCGCGTAGAATCTCTTTAGCAACCAGTCGTTCTTTTCTTTGCTGTATAAAATTAAAGCTTACTTCGAGTTTTTCTTCAAGTTTTTTTAACAAAAACCTCAAATTTTATGCATACAATAATCTAAAGACCTTTCACCGCACGTCGCTTCGTTTCTTTTTTTTTGCAGTTTAATAGTCGGGGAAAACATGAGAAAAGTTTCATTCCGCATTTGAATATAGCAAACAAAACAAACGTCAAAGAAAGGGATTGTGGTGGAAAGGTATGGAGGGAGAGTCAGAGGAAAAGGTTTTTTCTGTATCTACGAAGAATTGTAAAAGCCACTTCTAGGGTGTGTGCGGCACGAGATAATTCATCACCAGGAAAGCAACATTCGTTCCTAATCTAGGCAGCTCCACAAACGGCTCATTGCGAGGCCATGCACTAGGGTAGTATCGGGTTATAAAACGTGTACTATCTATGCAATACGCTGATTAAGAGACTAACTTACTCATGTTGGAAGCTGAATCACACGGGGAATAAATTGAAAGAAATGATTGATGTCAGTATAAATTATTAGATATTACTTTTAAAATTCTGTACACACCTGGACTATACAAGAAATGAAGACAATAGGCAAGAGTTAGGAGTAAAACCAATAAATGTTTTAGAGTATAAGCCTTTAACGAAAAAGAGTGTTGGGAGGCCGAGATTGCGATGGTGCAGCCGGAACAGGCAAATTGCCTAAACCTGGAAAGGAGGAAGAAGAAGAAGAAGACTTTTGACAAATCCCAACTCTATTACCCTTTGTGTTAGATTAATAATTTTAAGTAGTTTAGTTAGTAAGGAAGCGAAATACATCGCAACTGCATTTGCGAAAAGGACGACAACGAGGGGAATACAAAGTGAACACATCAAGAAAACATTAATCAAAACCCTTATCTGAAGCGTAACTAACGCAAGGAAGGATAATGGGCTTGAACTGGGGACTTTTGAGTTGTGGGCATGTAGAGGGACCTAAAACAGCGATATAGATGGAGGAGAAAACTAAAGAGGAGGTTTTAAATATAGCAGGAGAGGAAAGGAGGTATATGAGAGTTATTTGAATGAGGAAGTATGAGTGGGTGAAAGAAGTAATGAGATATAACGTCATATTGAAGAGGATAATAGAGGGGAGAAAGCTGGGTAAGCGCGGAAGGGAAAAAAGAATAGGAATCCAGGACGATGCGAGGGAGGAAGTAAGTATCAACGACTAAATAGATACTTTATGGCGGAAAAATAGATAGGCATTAGCAGAACCTTTTTTAAACCACCCCAAAACTTGGTCATTGACCCACAGACTGCCCATAAAATCTACCGATTATTATGATCTGTTATTGCTTGCGGAAAAAATTACATTTATACAACTCCTTCATATTGTAATATCCCTGCTTGGCGTACCAGCTTGGAGCCCATAAAATATTCTGAACGTATTCAGATAAATAGTCTGCTTAGACTTGAGGTCTAATATTCAACCGCTGTCCACCCTTCGATCTGGTAGGGATTCCCACCATAACGCACCTTACAATTTAGTCACACTTTTCAGTTTGACATTACGAATTTTCTCAGTATAATATAAAGTGCCTTGTATAGTTTGCCGGGCACGAGTACTACTTTGGAGAAGGACTTCAATCGCAACTATCGTGTTTACTTATTGTTCGTGTAAACAATGACATATCTCTCTTCTGCAAACTATTTACTTTATGTTTTACATGCGTACGATCTTTCTTACCCTAGTATGTCGAAGTTGGTAAAATATATGATGAACGCCTTCAGAGAAGTAGTCTACTCAGGAGTTTTGTCCTCTTGCTCTTTTCTCCATCTCCCCAACACCGGTTGGCTGGCTTGAGGGTTCTCTTTATTGCTCATTTCGTGGCCCGAGTACGCAAACTTCTACTCCCGCTTGTGGTGGCCGCTCCTTTTATTTTTCCCTCAAACGCAGCGCCGACCCCTCCTATTTCTCACCCAACCTCATCGTAACACTGCCACCCGGCCTCGTCTCCTTGCATCAGCCTCTCTCCATCTCGGTTTTGCGGCTCCGTGCGCTCTGGGACAAGTTCCTTCCTTCTCCGCGTCGCTTCTACTCCCTTCTCTTAAAGTGCGCTTCTCCTACTCCTTCAGTACGCCCCCTCTTACTCTTCTCCAACTCTCCACCGTCTCATCCCTAGCATTAATTTATTCATGCACTCCGGGAGCCTCTGTACTCTCTCTTTCTCTTTCCTTCGTCTACCATCAGAGTTCGCTTTAATCTCTAACCCGTGACATCATACCCAGGCCGTTCTTAACCCTCTTTCTCTCTCTCGAATCTCCCCATCTATCACTTACATATATTCCTCTGCGCTCTCTCCTCCCTTTCCCTGAAGTTTTTAATTTATCTAAGTCAGCCTGTAAGAAATTGATGTCACAGGGGTAATTTACATGCCGGTGCTGCGTACTTCTTCGCCACTTTTCTGCCACTATGGCTCTGAGACAAGAGTACTTGAATATAATCGGTAATATTGTCGAAGTATTAAAACCATTCTGATTGTGGAATATCTTGAAGGAGACAATATTTTTCAATATTTCAACTAAGTATTACCTCCAGGGACTAGGCCTAAAGGATTCACAAAACTCTGCGAGAGGGAGAAACATTTCCCATTATTTCCAGATTTCTTTCGAGAACTTTCGACCCGGTGGCCATGCGCAAACAATCACTTCGAATTGATCACTCTGAATCTTTAGCGCTCAACAGAAAGAGACCAAACTGAAAACACGATACAGTAACGAGAAAAGTGAGACAAGAAGGAGGACGCTGACAAAAGAAACGAATGAGCATGCAACGAGTGAATGGAAGGGGTGGGTTGGGTTCCTGGTAGTACGTCTTGTGGTGATTATGAAAGAGACTACGGGTTTGGTTTCAGCGTGAGGATCCTCCCCGTTATTGTAATCTGTGTAATTCCAGACGGCGCGAAAGTCTTTTAAGCACATCATCATTGCTGGGAGCATTACAGTGGGGTGGATTGTTCCAGCCCTGGTCTCTTCTCATCCGAGGTGGCGCAAACGGGAATGCTACCACCGCCAAGACGCAAAACGCTAGATTATAATCCACATACCGCGCGTATGAGCTCGTTTGCTTCTCCCTTAAGCTCCGCGACAGAGGATGCTCAATGAAAACCTCCCGACAGCCATCATGGAATGTAGGTCGAGACGGGATTCTTTAGAAATTCATATGCTGAAAGTTTTACTTCATACCATATGTATTCCTATAAGCGTATAATTCTTGCGAATATACTTATTTGACTATTTTAAAATTAAAATGCGAACAAAAATGAATATGTTGAACGTAAGCCGACTACCATAAGTAGATATCTTATCTTTGAATCCTTATACACTCAAATTGGTATGTCACTCGTATTTCCCGGTCACTTTTTTATGTGGAACCATAAAACTATTTCGTGACCCCAGCTCGGCTGGTCACTTCTTCAAGGAAGTGACCAGCCGAGGACTAGAAACGCCAGCCTGACAACGAATAACACGCAACATACACCAGAGTAGTTTTATTGCTCATTGTGAGCAGCGAAAACTTCAATTAAAAAATACTTTTAAACGTTTTTAAAGATAATTTTACTGTCGAACGGTTGGATTCTTAACCAGAATTAACTGTATTTATTTATTATTAACACTTCGAGAAACAATTCAAGAAACTACCTATTGCCGATCCATTCTTGATAAATTAAATCCTTTGCATTACTGTACATATACAATGCCGTGGCAATAACTTTGCTGAAGTAATGAGAAAATTGACGTACCGATTTAAATCTCGGCGGGCGAGTTTTCCCCTCACTTTCTCACATTTTTATTGATTGGTGTCTTCAAATTCCTTATACGCAGCATTTGAAGCCTGGCGTAGAAATTCACTAGGCAGTACTTATACATTCGCTACTAACTAGAGTATCTCAGGTCGAATAAATACAAGGTAATGCTAAAAGAGCTCTTTAGTATAACATATAGAAAAGTTAGTACAATTAAGAATTATTAGCGATGTGCCAACGTTTTACTTGTCTCATTAGTCTAAATTATGAAATTCGATCAGTTTGGATATGCCAGTGTAAGCATAAAAAATGGCTCAGTGCGACGGGCGTAGGGTGAGATGCGTGACGTTTGTCCATACAAAAGGAGTCATCAAGCACTTGATTTATTGGTAGAAATTTGTGATTGCAAATAATTTCGCATTTAAAAAATACGGAAAACTCTTCTTTTTCTTTATTAGGGTATATAATACTTTAGAATCTTTATTTATCCTTCTGGGTGCCTTTAAAAAAGTCCACATTATCTCTCAAAATCTCGTGGACTAATTCATTCTGCTATTCACAAAATGCGCCTGGCAGAGACAAATGTTTACTGGCAGGCTCATTTCCGTTGGAAGCGCAAAAAGTAAAAGGAAAAAATCCCCTCAGGAGTGTAAATTCATTTGAGGATTATTTTGAAATTCAGTCTCTGCCATAATTAAAAAAACACAGCACGTGCACTATGTCCTGAAATGCTCTTTCTGCTTAATATAAACTTACAGCGGGAGGAATGCGTCATTATTTGTACGACATTGGGCTTTAAAAGAAAGCTTTATTCCTACTAACTTTTTTATATTTTTTTCGTCATAGCGGAAGGATATGAACGGGGAAATGTCTTCTCTTACAAAGTAGGGATTAAAAATAAAATACACTCCTCTTTAGATGACGAAAATTTTCACTCCCGAAATCCCGCCCCGGGTTATCACATGGAGATTCTACGTCGAAATTGAAAGGGAGAAAACTTCATATGCAAGAAGCGAATTGCTGTATATATTCCATATGAATACTATTGCGCTTGGTTTCTAATTTACTTCCATAGGCAATGTTAGGGAATGATGAAATTTTATATTGGATGTTAAATATATAGACGAGTTTTCCATTCACGACACCATAGACCATTTAATATCTTAGTCATTCTTTTTGCTACATATTGACAACTCCCCCTACATACACAACACGCTTAACCTTCAACTCAAAGCATGGCATTTTGTGCCAGCAATAGCATCTTGTGAGCTTCTGATAGTGCGCATATACATTAGAAAACTTTCAAGGTGTGAGCATCCCTTACTGTCGCAATATTTTGCACCAACACAGTTTAGGATAATGAAAACATATATACCGCTCTCCGGAGCAGAGTGTAAAATCCAAGGATATGTCATGGCATATTTTTAAGAGAATCAAAAATTGAATTGTTACATTGTGAGTTCCTTGAAAAATTGTAAATTTCGAAGTACCACTGTCCCACCTTCATGGTAGTGACAATGGTCTTTCATTTTCGAGTAAAGAAATTCTCAACATAGAGGCTAAAAGGATTTTTATGAGAAATGCTCGTTTTCTTTGCTGTACTTTAATAGCCGGAAATGCGAACCAATATCAGTGAAATATCTTCGGCCATAAAATTCGACGTTCGAACGAATGAGATGAATACACGAAGTGGTTACGACAGCGATGCATTTTCATTGTGACACCGTCTTTGCCATGAACTCATCCGCTGGAACTCCAAAACGCATAAAAAAACCCTGCACGACTTTCGAATTAGATGTTATAGTAGCCCCACATATTGAAGAAAACACTAGGATCAAAATACTACAAAATAGAAAGTCTCTCAGGAAGAAACTATTTGAGGCGATATTAAAATTTAATGAGGCATTTCATAATTCAAAATATTTCCAGCCAATTAATAAAATCAAATCAAATCTCCGTTTTATTCCTTTGCATTATGACTTGGACATTGTACCGAACGGGTATTGCGGAATACAATCCAATGCACCACAATACAGAATTAGTTGGTGTGTGATATTCTGTTGGTTTCAGTCTCATTTGGAGACAATAGTGGTAGGAACACTGTGTACTTATCTCCAGTAATAATTCTGAAGAAAAAGATTATACTACATAAATACCTTTCTATAAATCCATGGCATCCAGAATTCATTTGAAAGCTCTTTTAAACCCACCATACTCACCTCCAGTTAGTTTATTTTTCCAAAACCACGGGTATTCCCCAGTTATAGGTATTTACCTGTAAGGAGAAGAAATCATTCATTCAGAAAGTATTTAAACATCAAATTATTGGACTAATGACACAAAAATATTTTATCACACAAATATATTATAATAAATTATAACTATGGCGTTATTTTCTACACCGGATACAGTCTTAACATCAAAGTATGCAAAATTTATTAGAGTTTAAACCTGATAGTCCTATTCACAGATGTATAGAGATGTATTCTGGGTAAGTAATGAGCTAGACTAAATGTTTCAAATAGACTCAAATAATAGAAATAATATTTTGTTGAATATGCATTAGCATGGAAACCGAAAGAAAATTGGAACTGAAATCAATGACTACGTATGTATGATATTGCTGTTTAGCCTAGTCATGTGGTTAGACTAAAGGCCACGTGAGAACCCGTGCCCTTGAAGTATATTCATGATAATGATCATGAACTGTAGAAATGTAGAGCTGGTACGCAATGACTTCAAGCTTTGACTGCAATTTTATCTAGTTTCCGTGACAAATCCGAGTCTATAATTTGGTTTTTCGTGAATGACCTCGAGTAAAAGAGGAATAAGAGATCATAATATAATATAGTCAATATAATACCATTGAAATAGGGGATGTTGTCTGGAAATGCTGAAATATTTTCGTTTTAAAAAGAGGTGAAATATTGG